>JASPKZ010005699.1:97500-199591 GCA_030220185.1 Diploptera punctata
TAAGGACATAGAAGGGCTTCCAGAATGAGGGATTATATCAATCCAGGGTCACCTCCAGAAAAGCAAGGACATTTGAGACAGACACACCACTCAATCACACATTGATGCTAAACAAGGATAATATGTTAGAATGGGTATGATGACCAAATGGTGTTCAGTGACTGTTTGTTCCCTAAATTTTAACAACACTTGTCTTACAGGTGAGAGAAAATCCGGATAAAAAACTCGCCTATTAAACTTGTCTCTGTTGGGAAACGAACCCAGTTCTGCTGCATACTGGGAAAAGAATACTCGGAGACCACAGAAGTGGTTCTGGCTAAAAACAGTTCTTAAAATTTAGCAAGCTTAAGAGTGAAAACAATTAATGATAATACTTCTTTATTAAATTTTAATAATTTTGTTTTGGGTTTTATTTTTTGTGGTATTCATTTCTATTTTATTTATTTTGTTTGTATTGTTTTCTTTTACATTCATTGTCGATTGAATGATTGCAAAATACACATGTATAAATATACAGACATATACACTATATTATGGTAAGGCAAAATATACGACGTAAGTTATATTTTCAGCTGTTCCATGTGGTATACCAGACAGTCGATCCTTCTATATAGAAGAGCGAAGAATTATACGTTTATGAAACAATAGCCACTTCAGTATTGATGTTTTATATGTAAGAATAACTTTTGCATATTCCTTACTCACAGTCATTCAAATAAGAGATATTCACTTAATACTATATTAATAAGTACGATTAATTAAAAGAAAGGAGCATTACGTTAATGATTTAATAAGTAATTTAAAATTGCCATTCACGTCATGTGACGTAATATGTCTTGCTTGTATACATTTTATTATTAGTTTTAGTCTTAATTTTAACTAACATTAACTAGTTCCATTATAGATCGTAATATAATAGATATTATCTTTCTGATCAAATTTTTATTTAGTATTTAATATTAGAGTTCATTGTGATGGTTATATTCTGATGTAATATATGTTTGCCCTGGTGAGTGGAAGAGAAGGCCACATGGCCTTAACTCCACCAGGCTAAATAAATAAATAAATCTAAAAAAAATCTAAAAATCTAATCAGAATTGTAACTGATATTCTGTTTATACATTTTAGCCTGTTTTTATTCATTCAGTAACTAGTCTTGATAATGATAGCCTCGCTATTGAAACACGGTGACTATTTTAATATTTTGGTTTGGTGATACGAATTCTATCGATTAATGTGTAATACATTTTAATACTCTTTAATTTAATTTCTGCAATGCTAGGTTGTACAGAATAATGTATTGGTATTGAATCAATTAAAATATTAATAACATTTAACACTTTAATTTTTCTACGAAATTCTACCGTGTTCCTGGTTTAAAATATTTTTCCTGAATAAATCTTAAAGTAATATATTAAAATAATAATCATACTCATCAACAACAACAAAACAACAGCATTAATGAATTAGGTATTGTGGCGTGTTCCGTTTCGGTCTTGAAGCTGGTACTTTGAACGATTCCTATATTTCTGTAGTTGGGTAGTTTCTGGTACTGTCTACGCCCACGCTTACTAGTAACATACCCAGGCATAAAACAGGTACATTTCTATGCCCTAATGATAGCAACCCTACAATTAAACACACTAAGCTACGGGTTGGTAGTCCATTCTGAAGATATGTTCGGAAAGGGAGTAGCCGTACTGTTAAAAATAACTAGAGAAAATTGACTATATTCCTAACATCATATGAAGTTATGTTGAATATCCCTTCTTCGTATAGAAAGCACTAGGAATGTACTGTACACTTTCGAAATTCAATCTATTTGAAGGCCTTTTGGTGCACGTAATATATACTTCGGGCACACAGCATGAAGTAGTATATTTTATTACGGTGGCTTTTGATTAACTGAGCAAGAGTATTAACACTTTCATATGCAATATTTATTTCTTCTTAAAGAAACAGCGCCTCTGTCTGACTGGGAAATGAGTGATCCGGATTCCATTCCAGGATATACCACAGCTCTTTCTAGTATAGAATCTGGAACGAGATTCAATTACACTTGTCAGGAAAACTGAATAGCTACTTGATATGATGAATAGTGAAAACTGGTTAAGAAAACTAAACTGAAATTGAAGGACTAAGTCACGATAGCATCGTTACTCCGTATATTGTCATCTGGTAATCACTGGCAGCAGTCACTTCGATCAGCATTGGCCCTTCGGTGCTACTGTACCACAGATTTATTTATTTACAGCTAATGCCTGAGAATACGAGGGCTCTAACTAAATAATAAGTAATAAATAATAACTAAGTAAACGAATAATAAATAATGATCATTACAATTTAAGAGGTAAAATTTTGGTTTTACGATATTTATTACTTTAATGCTTTATGTACACTTGATACAAAATGTAATCTAATCTCTTCCAGTTCCTTTTCCAATGTATAAGTCCAGACATGTTCAGTACCGCCTATGGCTACAATGGAAAGGAACCATATGCTACTCTGAAAAATCTGCTTTCTTCTCAACAAAACTTCACCTGAGGACCATGTAATGTTACAGGGAGCGTATGGAGAGTTTGTTTTTCCCTAGCGCTCAGGTCGAAGATGGTGTAAATTGTTTAAAGAAGGGTGACAATCAATTTCAAAATGAGATAATGTCAACAAATAAACTTTAGATCACTCTCTGAAATACTGATAATTACATTAGGAGCCACCTATATGTTGGTGATAAGAAAAGTTGAATGTTACACCATGATAATGCGAGGTGCATATCGCAAATGTTGTGAATATCTTGTAACAATCAAATTGAAGTCCGTATCTTGCCATTTCTATATTCCGGATTTAGCTCTGTGTTACATTTTTTTATCCTCTAACTAAAGAAACACCATCGCGGGAATCTTTTTTCATCCTCAGAGGACGTAGGCCTAATCAAGCCTGCGGAGACGGTTTTGACTCTCAAAAATTGTTTCCGCGTGTCTTTGCAGACTGATAGAAACGCTGCGACAAGTGGACTCAACATAAAGGAGACTACTTTCATAAATGGCATCAATATACTGAGGATGAGTGACGGTATGTTAAAAAAATGGTCATTCCTTTTTGAGAACAGCCCTCGTGTTAAGCATTTGTAAATAAAAAATGTGAAAAATACCACAATATTTTTATAACTTTTTTCAAAATATAGTTCCTGTATATAAACAAATATATATCATGCGGATATTTACTAAAATTATCACCATAGGAAACTGATATACGCCAACTCAGAATTTGAAAATACTATTTATTTTGATTATTTAAAATGGGTTTCTGTTTTTCAACGTGGAATGTGATACTGTTAACGAAAAGTACAAGATAAACTTAAAGAAACATTTAATCAATGGAAAATCGAACTTTTACGGTTTGTCTATGCCCGTTCACCCTCACGTATGTAACGGGGACTCCCTTGCGGTAGTTGCTTTATCAAGTTGCTTTATTTATGGTTATTAACCCACATATCAACGAATGGCAAGTGGTTATCTTATCTCTTCAAAAAGATGTCTTGTAGCTAAGTAAGGTATTATTATTTAGATGGGAAAGGCCGGTTAAATTTCTTCAGAGGCACTAATTTTGAGGTGTTTTTACCGGCCATAAAATCTTCACACTAGGGATCCACAGTGTAAAATCCCTCTCTGATGTTCTTATCCTAAAAATTCCATCGGACCCGCCGGGTTTGAAACCGCGACCCTCGGGAAAGGAGGCTAGGAATTTAACCCCTACATCCCTGAGGCCTATAACGTTCAACATAGGTATAAATATCATATCTCCTGCATCAGTAAATATTTTATATAAAACGTTATTACAAAAAAATTTAAAACATAAATGAGCTCAATACAATATACAAAGATTTATATAGTCATCATCATCTGCCTTTGAAGTATTAGGCCCGGTGGCCCGTTACGGTCTCCCGCCATCTCCGAAAAGGTTGACCCACCTTTATATAGTGTCGCTATTAACTCCCAAATTCATGAAACATATTTTCTTGTGCCAGCTTATATTTTTTATATATCTTGTACATATTACATTTAATTTGTTAAATCTAGAGTAAATCAAAATACATTAGAAATGATAATTGTATTGTATAGGTATATAACATGTAATCGTTTATGTTTATTGTAATTTAGATGTAGGACTACTTTTTTAACTTAACTCTGCCAGGTAAAATAAAGCTAAAATTACCATTATTATTATTATTATTATTATTATTATTATTATTATTATTATTATTATTATTATTTAAAAGTGTCGGATTGCAGTTCACTGTAATATCATACATAATTATATTATTATCGCACACTAATTTAAATAATTTCTACTGGTTAATTTTTCCATTGCTTGATTAAAAACATTAAATTAAATCAGTGTATCTTATAGGATACATTCCAATTTAATGATTAACAATATTATGACCGTTAATAGAACATTATAATCATATATTTTGCAACTTTTCTAGGACCCCCATTTCTATACAAAGCAAAAACAACTGATTTGAATAACGCAACCTCATTGCAAACCATATTCAAACAGGTTACATGCTCTGAAATGGATTTACTTCTATCGAAATTTCAATTGAATGAAAAAACGAAAAAAATATAAACAATTGTATGAAATTATTGATTTATTTGCACACCTGATTTCAGAGATTTCCCAGTGGAAATTATTGTGTCGAATAAAATAATCCCCAGAGACGCAGCGCCCCCTCTATGTGGGGGATCGATATAACGGAGTAGCATGCACACACGCAATGCGTACTAACAGTGCACAACACAATTTCTAACCTTAAAACTGCATCCACTCTTTGCAAATGACACTATCACGGCACTTAGAGCTAACACTGCAGGGCCTACCCATGATCATATAATATAGAGCTATCGCTGATAGCTCTACACTTCATTTTCCATAAATACCACTCTATAGGACTACTTGTATTACCCACGCGTTAATTTCTCCTCCGAAGGAAACTGCATACTCGAATTTGTTTTTGTTGTTGAAAAAACTCTAATGGTTTTCTCGCAAAAATAATCTTCCTGTCTGTAAAATTCTACTGACTTCGTAATCATCATCGTCCATCGCTGTGGTCTTCGGGGTAGCGCCTCTGCCTCGTAAGCTGCAAACTCGGGTTCGATTTCCGATAAGGGCGAGAGACCTGGGTGATTTTTTTTCTGTGTTCTTCCTCACCTGTAAGACAAATGTCAGGAAAATTTCAGTCACAAACGGTGCCCGAATATCTTCTGGCGGTCATAATATCATGTTTAACTTTAATGTGTGACTGAATGGCATGTTGTTGTCTTGGAGGAATCCTTTGATTAACCTTGTCACTCATTCGATGTGGCTCTCCGTGACCTTGTTTGGTAAAAAAAAGAGAATATTTGTGATCCAATGTTTAAATCCCTCTCCCGAGGCCCGGGTGACGTGGGGCACGTAGAAGGTGAGAGGAAAAACTACGATCGAGAAGAAGTATTCATTATCATGTTAACACTGGTCAACATGATTTTTGTCTCATGAGTACCAATAGTTGTATTTACTGCAGTTTTTTATCGTGTTTTCAAATATGTATTCGGAATTTCTCCATCACCCACAGTTTTGTTTTATTTCAATTTCAATTAGTGGATTTAAATAATTATTTTTTTAATAAACGATTTTTCGTCCATTTGTCCATTGTAAAATAAAACCAAATGAGCTAACTCAAATGGTTTCAGCTATGGAAAAGAGATATCAAGGCAAATGGAATCCTAATATGCTGGCCGATTACTGTTGGATCATCAAGAGGGATGCTCCATAGGCGAAATATGGCAGAAAATCGTCATTTCTTACTTTCTAGGTGAGTCCGAATGTTCGAATATTTATTGTGTAGTAACGAATGTAGAAAATATTAAAGTGTTTGAAATTATAAATGCCTGTCTCTCGGAAACTTCGCGTGATGGAGGAAACCGATATCATATTTGAATTCAGGAGAAAAGAATACTATGAGAATCACATATGCTTCTTTCCGAGACAAAAAAAAAAGTTTATTTTTTGTTGCCCAGTGTTATCATAATCATGGTTTGAAAGTTTGTTTGTCGCCTGATCATTGAGGGAAGACGTTGATATGAAATGCATTTGTTTTCCTATTTCATGTAACATTCTAGTATTCCAAATATTTGGGAAGTATATAGTGAAACAAAGAAGCAACAAAAAGGAAAATAACAAAACATACTTGAGTTCTTCAAATTTTTCAACAATATATATATATATATATATATATTTAGTTTTGCAAATATATATATGAATCAGTCATTTTTGTCCACCGCTGTGATCTCGCGCTAGCGTGCTGCCTTGTTACGCAGTGGGCTCGGGTTCGATTCCCGGTCGGGATAGGCTCCTGGGTGAGATTTTTTGGGGTTTTTCCTCGCCTGTAAGACAAATGTCAGGAAGCGTAAGACCCAACGGTCCCCGAAAATCATCCGGCCATCATCATCATCATCATCATCCTTTACCGGTGTGGAATACAACGTGAAATTACCACACCTATAATTCCCTAGTAAAGCTGCAAAGCATAACATCAAAATGCTATGATTGCAGTGAAAGACCTGCCCTTGGGTAGAATTACTATGGATGAATGGATGGATATATATATATAATTATATAGGCCCTATATATATGTATTGAAAATTCTTTCACAGGTCAGTTGGTAACTTCGTAGCTTAGAATTGTGCTTTTTCAGAATTATAATAACACATGTCAAAAGTAAGATACAATTAAGAAAATTTTAATTTGTTTTGTGATACTTAAGTTTTAGTAAATGCTGAATGACTTGTAAAATAATTATACATTTTATCTTTGGGAAAGCAGCATACTTAAATGTTTGTCTACAAAAATCACACTCGAAATTCCATGCAGATACATTTACTTTTTAAGGAGTTATATCAATTTCTGTCCACCGCTGTGGTCTCGAGGTAGCGTGCTGCCTTGTCACGCACGCGCCCGGATTCGATTCCCGGACGGGACAGACTCCTGGATGAGGTTTTTCCTCACCTGTAAGACAAATTCAGGAAACTTGGGGCCCAACGGTCCCCGAAAATCATCCGGCCATCATCATCAACCTTATCATTATCATCATCCTTCACTGGTGTGGAAAGCAACGGGAAACTACCACACTTGTAATTCCCTAGTAAAGCTGCAAAGCATAGCATGACAATGATATGATTGCAGTGAAAGACCTGCCCTCGGGCAGAATCACTATGGATGGATGGATGGATATATATCAATTTCTGTGCTGTTATATGGACTACTGCAATGAAAAGTTATCATACATATAAGAGTGTAAATTATAATTTGTAATTGTACATAAAAGACTTGTGACATCACAAACATAACTTACTGAATCGTTTTCCTAACTTAGATCTCTAAAACTATTGTATAAAATGTAAAAAATCACAATTTCAGTACATTCCCTTTTCTTAATTTTCGAAGTGTATCGATCCTTTCAGAAGTTTTTCTATTTTATGTCGTCCTGATTATTGTCACTTGTTTAGGAATTTTGGTGTTACCTATTATTTTTAAATTGGGAAAATGATATAAATAAAAAAATATAAATTTCAAAGTATGCGTGGGACTATTAAAAGAACACTACAAACAAAAACAACAAAACAAACAATGCTAAAAGTTTGATAAAGTAGTAGTAGTAGTAGTAGTAGGACTTTAGTAGACAAAAAGTAAGATATTTACAATATTATTTACAAATATGGGTCGCACGGCCAGTAAGCCGTACGTGCTGTTGACAGTCCGTTACAATAAAGTAATAATTGGTACTAGTGTAAAGAAAAATAAACAACAAAAAAAGCAAAAACATTACAATTACATAAAGAAAACACAATAATATTACAATTAAATAATAAAAAACACAATAGCATTATACACTAAAAAACATTAACATTACAATTACATAAAGAAAACACAATAATATTACAATTAAATAACACAATAGCATTATACACTAAAAAAACATTAATAGCAGTTCCCGTTGTAACATATGGATTAGAAAATTGGGCCATGAATAGATCGGACAGACGATTACTAGAAACTTGAGAGATGAAGTTCCTGAGATACGTTGCAGGATATACTCTAAAAGATCATATTCCTAATTAAACAATAAGTTTTAATCTAAATGAAACAATAGTTAAATGCAGGCTTTCACGGCCGGTAATCGTAATGTTGAGTGATTCCGGGTTATGTGGCCGTGGTCCATAGTTGGTGTTGATACCAGACGTTTCGCCCTCAACTGCGGAGGGCATCTTCAGTGGCGAGTGCTTCTATGCGTGTTTCCTGGTCGGAAGATCTACTTAGAATGAGTGCTGTGGACGTAGAGGACGTTGTATTAGTGGTGGGTGCAGGGTGAGTGGGCGTGGCTCTTGCTGATTGGCTAATAGTCGTCTCCTTGTTGTCACTGGTGTTAATGCATTTATTTTCTAGTGTATGAAACCAGGCCTTAGACAGTTTGATACCTTCTTCTTTTCTGTTAATATTTCCCTTATGCTTGTATACAGAAAAGAAGAAGGTATCAAATTGTCTAAGGCCTGGTTTCATACACTAGAAAATAAATGCATTAACACCAGTGACAACAAGGAGACGACTATTAGCCAATCAGCAAGAGCCACGCCAACTCACCCTGCACCCACCACTAATACAACGTCCTCTACGTCCACAGCGCTCATTCTAAGTAGATCTTCCGACCAGGAAACACGCATAGAAGCACTCGCCACTGAAGATGCCCTCCGCAGTTGAGGGCGAAACGTCTGGTATCAACACCAACTATGGACCACGGCCACATAACCCGGAATCACTCAACATTAAATGAAACAATACTAAGCTATAAACAAAATTTGCATGAATATATTTTAAGAATGGATTCTTCTAGGCTAACAAAATAAGCAGTGTTGTACCAGCCTCAAGGCTAGAGAGATGTGGGACCTCCTAGAAGACGATGGGATGATGAATTCTGAGAGCGAAACAGGCCGAGAGCCTACCATGAAGACGATGACTGTAATTTTAGTTACATGTTAAATTCCCCTAAATCCCTTTTTAAGCCTAACAAAATTCCCATCAATTTCTTTGAAGACCAAACTCGCGGAATGTCAAATTATATTCATTTAAAATTCTTTGCTACATAATTAGTGATAATTTTCGATTCTATTTAAAAATGTTCTGAAATGTATTATCTTCTACCATTTAATCGTAGGCTACTATGATAGTACGTTGGAAAATCGTCGAGAAATTAGAAATTCTTGCCGAACAGTGAGTCGTTATTTAAATATTATTAAATAATTTAAATTTAAACATTGCCTGATGATAACTTGATATTACGAAAAAAGTTTTAAAATTAAATATACAGGTATTCATGTTTAAAGTAGGCTATGTACCAATATAGGCCCATTACATTACGCGTTACATCTTGTGACAGTGTAGTAGTTGAATCTACATTATTTATACAATAGTTTGGATTGTCATAATATCAAAGTGAGCTTTTATACATTGTTACAGTCATTAATTTCTTTCAATTTACAAATTGGTTGATTTGAACTAGCCTGTTAATTATACTTAGGCCTGTACGATTTAAGTATAATATGCAGTTCTCCGCAGTGATTTCAGTGCAACATATTTGCCTCAGACGCAGTACTTCTAGTTCAATTTCTGGTCGGGACAGGTTAGTTGGGTTTTTCTTCACCTTAAAGACAAATCTCAGAAACTTTAAGGCTCAATAATCCCCGAACATCATCTGGCCATCATTAATCGCCCTATTATATTCGCCTTGTCCACCGCTGTGGTCTCGAGGCAGCGTGCTGCCTTGTCACGCAGCGGGCCCGGGTTCGATCCCCGGTCGGGGCAGTTTTTCTGGGTGAGGTTTTTATCGGGGCTTTTCCTCGCCTGTAAGACAAATGTCAGAAAAACTTTAAGGCCCAAACGGTCCCCGAAATCATATGGCCATCATCACCATCATCATCCTTATCATTATCATCATCATCATCATCATCATCATCATCCTTCACCGGTGTGGAAAGCAACGGGAAGCTACCACACCTACAATTCCCTAGTAACGCTGCAAGCATAGCATGAAAATTCTATGATTGCAATGAAGGACCTGCCATCGGGCAGAATTACTATGGATGCATGTTCGCCTTTTCAGTGGTGAAATTATGAGTGAGAGGTTTGTCATGAATTTAAATCTTCGCGTTGCCTCTGTCATTGAAGTGATCACTCATCCAGGAGTACTTTACGTGGACAGAAAGTATGTATGTAACACAGAGTTAAAATTTTTTCGTGTCTTTGTAAGACTGATAAATGCATCTACTAAGCAAGAGGCTGAACTAAGAAAAAGAAAGTATGCAGCATGTTTTTAATGAATCTGCTATAACCAACCTCTTGCAGCACATGTATGCCATCACAAAGTTTGTAAAGTGAAGACCTACCACGACCCAAACGCAACATGCGTATGCGAATTTTGTGAACTATATTGTGATCGTTACCATGTCACAGCATGTAAAAAAAACTACCCTAATCATTAATATATTGAGACCTGCACAGATTCATAACAACTGTAAAGCAAAGTGAACTGGTTAACTTTACGCACAATATGGGCGCATTTTTGTTTAATAATAATAATAATAATAATAATAATAATAATAATAATAATAATAATAATAATAATAATAATAATGACCAACCTGAGTCTTAAACATTAGAGCAGGTAAAATTTTACCAACAAAATTGTTAACTGCTTATATTATATATATATATATATATATATATATATATATTGGAGTAAATTCCATTTTATTCTGGAAAGATAGTATTTTGACTCAAAATTGTTCCACAAGTCTGCAAATTTCACCTTGGTTTTAGATAGTAAAAATTATAAATTAATTAATAGGCCTAAGTCTTTTCCATATTTATAAACGAATAATGACGTAATTTCCAAAAGATGAAGATTGAACTTTAATTTGGCAATCACTTATTTCCTGTGCTTATTATTTAGAAGTGTCGGATCGTAATGAAACCAAAACCATTTAAACTGTAAATCATTACTGTGTACTGTGTAAATTGAAACATATTAAAGTAATTTACGTTCATTCACATTTATATTGTTTTATTAGAAATATTAAATTCATCCAGTAAATCTTAAAAGGTACATTGCCAAAATTAAAGGTTGTAACGTCTCCATCAATGTTTAAAAACAATGTTTTTAAATCAATGTGGGATAGGAGTTACTAGGAAATACCAAGAAATAAATAAAATCTTACTAGGAGGTTACTTCTGCGGAAGTGATTTGACAGTCGTTACAAATAAAATCCCAGAGAAAACGGGTTTTTTGTTATACATTCAGTACCAAAGTCTCTTATTAGTTAACGTTTCCACAATACTGTTATTTTAACACAGCTACAATAAATGGATCATATTATAATATTATAATGCTATTGTGAAAGAAAAATTAATCTGAAACACAGTAATCGAACCGTGGACCTCTAGTTCTCCAGACTAGTGTGCAGCCCACTAGAGTGGTGTAGTGGGCTTGCCACACAAGTCTGGAGAACTTAGAGGTCCACAGTGCGATTCCTGGTTCAGACAGTAAAGTAATTTTTCTTTTCACAATATCATATTAATAAAGTCTATATTGTATAGAAAATTTTTAAAAATGCTAACAAGAGATATGAATAATTACTTTCTGGCTTCTGAGAGAACACGTGAATTCAGTGCCGTCGCGTACTCCAATAATAAGGCCCTCCATTTGTCTTTACCAATTGAATTCTGTTGATAACATCGATATCGAGTTCCTTAAGATCCATCCGAATATTATCATTCCACTAAGCTTAACATTCCTACGATCATTCCCGCAATTTCGAGAGAATTTTTATTGCCACTTATTCGAGATACCTAAAGTAATGGATAAGAGGAAGCAACTATCTAATAGCATTTAATATGCATAATAAATTTTATACTACTCCTCAATACATTTGATTCTCAAATTGTACTTAAAACGGAAGCATTACTCGCTTTACTTAACAGGTGGGTTTTGGAACAAATAAACCTTGATACCGGTACGTAATTTATTATAAATTAACCGAGTTGTCTAAGACTATAACAGCAAAATTATATGTTGGAATGTGACTAAGCATAAATAGATTTATTTGAAGATTTCCTGAAATTAACAAAATGTTTTTTGTTTTTTTCTAGGTGAGTACCTGATTTGTTTATCGTTCAGTGTTCCTGGGAATTTGTAAGTAAATATATGTGTAACGTTAATTTATAGTTTAATAATTCTCACATTAACAGCTTTAGACGCGAAATTTGTCTGGTTGTCAGAAACCAAGTTATTTTTTGTACTGTTATCATGGAGCGGTATACATACGCGTATAGATTTGGCATGTAGGGAAAGGTTTCCACATTATTTCCTTAGACCTATATTCTCCCGATCGTGCAATACAATTTTAATTAAACGGATCACTAAATTAAATGTTGATATGAAGGTGGATACTCGTGTGTATCAGACGCTCGCAGGATGGAAACTTTGCAAATGTTACCTTCCTATAGATCGGTTAAATTCCGAATCTTAGGTTGTACATGACGATGTTAATTTTCATAAATTCTTTAAAAAAACTTTGATATTTACAGATAATACAAATTTGCTTAAAAAAACTAACTCCAATATACAGTACTAAGTATACTATCAAGTAACTCTTTGCATAAACAAACCTCGAACGTACTTAGATAACCAGATCAGAATGTTCTTTGAAACCCTAATTACGAAAGCGATGAAAGAATCTTGCATGATACGTAAGCAAAATAAGCTATCTTCTTTATTATGAAAATTAATTATATAATATGTACTATAATATTTAATTTTTATTTGGTAACCAGTTAGCCTACTATCCTATTTTTCATTTCCTATTTGTTAAAAGTTTAGATGGATAATTGTGTGAATATATAGAGTGTATAGTTATAATAACGAAATAAAACTATAAAAACACAAGTTTAAACATTCTTCCTGAACATAAAAAGGTACATTAATTTGTATAAATGACTTCATTGATTCTAACAATTTTATGTCACCTATATTTGTAACAATTATAAATATAAGTGGCATGAAGTTGTTAAAAGATAAATAAAGTAGAATTATAAACATTTAATCTCAAATTATTCGAGATGGATTTTTTATATTTGTACTGGTCACATAAATAGGAGATCTGAGTACTTGTAACTGTTATATTTATACATAGGCTTATGTATACGATCACGTTTTCTCGTTGCGTAATTATATACGTATTTATTTATGATGAACAGTTGAAAACTATTCTTATACCACAGAAGAATGATTGAAGTTGAAGTTAAAATTAAAACTTGGAATTGTATTATTTGTCTCCAATATGCTAGAGTGTGTACTTCTTACTTTATATCATTTTGCGTCTCGGCACAATATTATGATAATTTAACCCCAACACCAAAACAAATAAGTTTGTAAATACCTGCCAAATTATTTAACATTCCTGCTTCTTATTTTCTTCTTATTGCATTAAAATGTTCTGTCCAAATTTTATTTAATTTAATTCAAAATTATACCAAGTGAAAGTTCTAAAACAAGGGTTCTCAGAGGCTATATCGCGTCATACTAGTGAGCTTCGAAATTGTTTGACTATGTTACGAAAAAAAATTAGGAATGAAAGAACAGATAAAAACTAGCTTGTGCATAAACTTTATATATATATATATATATATATATATATATATATGATATGAAAAGAAAAATGAATGCTTGAGTCGGGATTTGAACTCGAGTCTCTAAAGTCTGTACCTTTAGCGCTCTAACCAACTGAGCTACCCAAGAATTCCAAGACAAACATACAATTTTCTTATACATGTAGTATTCTCAATTCACACAAGAGGTAGCGGAAAGATCTTCCGACTGCCATCTAGCGGCTAACATAAGAGTTAAGCAAATTATTAAAGAGAATATTTACTTTATAGCAGTATCGCTTGTATATATATATATATGAATAAAGTCCTTATGTAGGCTATATATATATATATATATATATATATATATATATATATGTGTGTGTGTGTGTGTGTGTGTGTGTGTGTGTGTGTGGGGTGTGTGTGTGGTCGGCCGCGGTGGACTAGTGGTTATGCTCCTTGCCTCTGGTCCTGAGGGTCGCAGGTTCAAACCCGGCTCGGGTCGATGGATTTTTAGGATGGAAAAATCCAAGTAACAAGTCCTTCGGGAGGGATTTTAAGCCGTGGGTCCCGAGTCTGAAGATTTTCAGGCTCGTAAAAAATCCTTAAGCCTGAATGGTTTCCTAGATGTCACTATGAGGCGGAACGCTGACCACGGACCACTCAAATTACATCTATACGAGAACAAGTGTAATTAAATTAGTATGGTTAAAATTCGTCCCTGTAGGGGGAGAGCGCCTAAATCTATGTTAAGGGAAAACATGGGCTTACAAGAAGGTTATATGTGTGTGTTATAGTTATTTAGAAGGCCTATAGGATTATTATAATAATTAATCTCAGAAAAAATATAAATTAAGAATAGTAATAATATTACATTATTGTAGCAATTCCATGAGAAATGTGGTTTATTTACTTCTGCGCGTTTTTTCTTATTATAATAGCGCTCTAAATTTCTCTTAAAGCAGACAGAGTTGCTTTTACATTAGTAATGTGCCGTTAGCCAAAAAAGTTTAAGTACATATTCTCTAAAGTTCTATTAGTAGAGAAACAATAATTCAATCTAAAAATGCAGTAAATTTGCTTCATATGAGATAATAACATGAAATAATTTTGCCATATTTTTTAAAAATTAAATATTAAAATTCTTTATTTTTCACTTTTTTTTTAGCCGACAAATGAGGTATGAACTCATTTGAACTCCTAGTATAGTGAAATAAAGGGTTACTGGTTGTTAGAATCGTTAAAAATAAATCTGCATTTATATTTACCTTAAATTATGTTTAATTTGTTTTGACGCTCATGCCACTTAGAATGACGAGAGGCATAGTATCCAACGAGCCAGACGTCCTATAATAGAAAAATATAGTTTGACGTATAGTAAGAGGTTAAAAATCTAAAATTGTACACAGCAGATAGTTCGTTACCAGTGCTGGAGGTAAAGTCTCCAAGAGACCAAATACTGGATTGCCTCTAGAAACTATAAAGTGGCAACCCCACTACTACAGTAATGAACATTGGGTAGTAACTTGTCTAAAGGACTGCATTACTTTCAAGACTCATATAAATAGCAGGATAGAAAATTATTATACAGAGTGATTTGTAAGAGCGTTCAAAGCTTAAACAAGATATAGGGGATGCTGTACTGAACAATTTGAGGTAGGGAACCTAGAGTCCGAGAAGCCATATTAAGGAGGATTGGAAATAAACTTGTCTATCATATTGCCTATCTACAATGGCGTAACATCCCAATGTTGGACCTTAGCTTCTTCTTTGTTAGGAGTTAATAGATAAGTTAATTTAGTTACACTTAATTCCCAACTTATGTCATGAATGGCATGCTGTCAATGATACATCTATTAGGCAACTATGGTATTATTACTACTGTTTAACTCATGCCCCAAATGGGAGTAAATGAGCAATCACATTTCCATGAATTTTGATTTACATCCAATCACAGTCGTTTGTCCACCTCGATTTTATCAATTTAATTTTGTCACTTTAAAATCAAGCTCCTCCTTTTTAACATTCTGAATAGGTCAGACCATTATTTTGCTGTGATTGGCTCTCTAAGAAATACGTTGAATATAACAATTTATATATTAAGATGTAAAAATCCTAGAATATACGTGGCTACCAGATTGCATGTATAGTGCCCGAACTGTAGCAAGATAGTGCTTGCAGGATATAATATAAAAAAATTGTAGCAATTAATTATGCTACAAAAAAAAAGAAACCACTGTTTGCACTTTATTAAACCTATTATTTCCCAGGATTTCACGACCCATAAAAATATAATTAACATATTTACATCATAGGACATTAGAAATTAATCAATAACTTACAATGTTGGATTATTTCTTCTCCACTAGGGTGCATTCGTACAATATTGTGATCCTTTGGTAGTAAATAATATGATCTGGTAGCAGTGATGAAGAAGTGAAACATAACAAACGTTTGTTATTTGTTTACGAACATCGCCGTTTACATTAAATATGTAAATATTTTAAAATACCTATATTTAAAAAATGATTTGTGAGTAAACAGCTTAATTTTATTCGTTGAATAATCATAACAAATGCCACTCTTGATTTCCAAATCCTCTAAATAAATTCACTCCTCACTTCGTCAGTTGTGAATTTATCGTTAATTTGGAAATCACTCGTGGCATTACTTATGATAATAAAGCTCGGTAAATATTTCTTAAATAAAGTCCCTCCCGATGAGTTTGAAACCATATTTTCATCTCTTGGACTGAGCGCCATTTTAATTTCGGAAACCTGGCTCACCCCATCCATACCTTCGTCCCTTGTTCACCTAGACGGATATACACTGCTCAGAAATGACAGAATAGATAAAAGAGGTGGAGGAGTTTGTGCCTTTATATCAAATGAGCTTAATCCAAGAATTGTCCACAAGTCCCCTTCTGTATATTCCGCTCGCCCCGAGTTCTTATTCGTAGAAATTCAAGCCAGTCTAAAAAAATGTCTCTTATGCATTGTATACAAACCTCCAAAAATTGGGCACCTTTCGGATCTAGAAAACGCTCTGAACGATTCATTGTCTCATTACGAACACGTTATTGTCGCAGGCGATTTTAATACAAATCTTCTTCAGACTGACTCACCAGCCATACAACTTAAAAATATGTTCCAAAGCTTTAGTATGACCATTGTTCCTCTCTCGGCCACACATCATACTGCTACTACCGACACTATACTGGACTTAATAGTGACTACACATCCACAGAAAGTATTGTCATATGGACAAATTCCTGCTCCCGGCATATCTGCTCATGACATTGTATTCGTAGAATACTCACTCCAATGTCCTAAAAGACGCTCTAAATTGATTACGTACAGAAATTTACAAAACATAGACGATACTAAACTAAAATCAGACGCTTTAGAACTACCTTGGTATTCAATATGGAATCTTAGATCAGTTGATGAAAACGTAGACATATTTAATACACTGATACTACAACTATACGACAGACATGCACCAGTAAAAAACCCGACGATTTTCCCGCTCCCCTGCTCCCTGGATGAATGATTCAATACGTGAACTTATGTCAAAACGAGACAGAGCATACCGAACATACAGACGACATAAAAATGACGAGAACTGGCAACTGTACAAACAACTTAGAAACACAACTACACAAACTATACGCAATGTCAAACTACGACACGCCCACAGTATAATCGGACCTGAAATAAGTGCACGGGACACTTGGCGAAATCTCCGTGCAATGGGACTTAGACAGTTGAATCCCTCAACTGACTCTATAAACATTTCTGTAGATGACTTAAATGAACATTTTACCTCTATACCCATGACACCTCCAGACAACAAGACTAAAATAGACATTCTTAAAGACTTATCCCCATCCCCACATATAGGAAGGGATAAATTTTACTTTTACGACATTTCGCCTATAGACGTTAAAAAAGCACTCAAGCGGATTAAATCCAATGCGCAAGGAACAGATAACATCAGCATTTTAATGCTAAATAAAATCATTGACATTATACTACCCACAGTGACTCATATTTTCAATGCTTCCCTTATAACTTCTATCTTCCCTATTGTATGGAAACAGTCTAGAGTTCGGCCTATACCAAAAATAAGTACACCTACTAACTGTAATGACTTCCGACCGATTAGCATCCTTCCGACATTATCTAAAGCGCTGGAATATATTGTACATAAGCAAATGACTGATTATCTCCAAGAAAATCACCTCCTTGATCCTTATCAATCCGGCTTTAGATCTGGTCATAGCACAACCACAGCTTTGCTAAAAATTACCGAAGATATTCGTGAAGCCGTGGACAGACGTCAATTGACTCCTTTAACCTTACTTGACTTCAGCAAAGCTTTTGACACAGTAGACCACGACTTACTTATGATAAAGCTCAAGCACCTACATTTGTCTGACAGCGCTGTATCCTGGTTCGACTCATACCTGCACGGTCGTCAACAATACGTTTCAATAAACTCTAGATCTTCGTCTTGGCGTAACGTGCCGGCTGGAGTCCCCCAGGGCAGTGTTCTCGGACCTCTTCTTTTCTCAATCTACATAAATGATTTGCCAACTGTACTAAAGCACTGCCGTTATCACCTCTATGCTGATGATCTCCAAATTTACCTACATTCACCTCCTCATTCTCTCTATAACAGCTTGATGAAAATGAATGACGATCTCATATCCATCTTTAACTGGTCTTCAAGTATCGGTCTAAATCTAAATCCTAACAAGTCACAAGTAATTCTAATGGGACAACAAAGACTGCTTACAACCTTTGACATATCTACACTTCCAAACATTACTATAAATATATAATTATCCCTTATTCTTCTTCAGTAATAGATCTTGGAACACATCTAGACGCAAATTTAACCTGGCAAACACAAGTGAAACACATATGTAAAAAGACTTTCTCCATCTTACATTATCTTAGACGTTTAAAGAATTTTCTCCCAGTTTCGTTAAAACAAATCCTAGTGCAGAATCTTGTGTTACCACACTTCGATTATTATGACATTATATATAATGATCTAAACTATGCCTTGTCGCAGAGACTGCAGCGTGTTCATAATGCTTGCATTCGATTCATTTTCAATATCCGCCGTTATGACCATATTTCCGAACACTTTAATAACCTCTCTTGGCTCCGTCTTACTGACAGACGTAAATTGCCACTCTCTTTCGCTACTTTTCAAGCTTCTGAATTCCTACATTCCTACTTACCTGGCGTCCAGATTGAGAAGTTATCTTCCTACCACAATATTGACACTAGGTCACAAGATAGCAGTCTGCTAACAATTCCTCTTCATAGCACTTCCTCCTATTCTACTTCCTTCACAGTAGCCTCCGCCCGCTCCTGGAATCTCCTTCCTCAAGATATCAGGGGTTGCCGCACACTTGGCACCTTTAAGTCACGCTTATACAGTTACCTGTTGTCTAATAATTTTTTTTCTCTATTTATTTAATTTTATACTATGTCATTAATCTTTTCCTCGTTTTTTATATATCTTGTACATATTATATATTTAATTCGTTAAATTTAGAGTAAATCAAAATACATTATAAATATTAATTGTATTGTATTCATAACTTGTAATCGTTTATATATATATATATTGTAATTTAGATTTAAGACTTTTCTTTTGTATTTTTTTTAAACCTGGTTGAGTGGTAGACAAGGCCTTAAGGCCTTAACTCTGCCAGGTAAAATAAAGCTATTATTATTATTATTATTATTATTATTATTATTATTATTATTATTATTAGGACTTGCTACTTGGATTTTTCTATCCTAAAAATACATCGATCCCGGTCGGATTTGAACCCGCGACCCTCAGGAACAGATGCAAGGGATATAACCACTAATCCACCTCGGTCGACCTATTAAATTGTCTAGCATTATTATTTTCCAGCTGTTTTAAAACTAACATGCATATAAGTTTATATGTATTGTGCTATTTAATTACACTTACTACATTTTTCAGTTCCCACAAGGAAGAGACTGATGGCTAGGAAGTCGTGATAAACGTTTTTTTTTATTTACTGTACCTATCCATAAGTTGGCTCTGTCTTCGTATTTACTTATCCCATGACATAACTCGCTGAATCAACGACAAAACCATTTACTATTCACTGCTATTCAGATATGTATAGATAGAGTACAATCGAGAAGCAGTATCGGTACAGTTTCGCAGTGCTGACTGAAATGCACCTTGTGTATGGAAAAGTACTAAACAATGCTCTAGCTTCTGAAAGACTGTACAGGAACAATTTCTTAACAGGCATCATCCTTCATGACGAGTGTTTATTTCTCTTCATCGACAAATGCGGGAGACTGGTTCATTGCAACGAAGAAACCACGGAACTGGCAACATGAAACGTATTCGCACACCCAAGTTACAAGAAGAGATTCTGGTATATGTTGCAGCGGATCCCACTACTTGTACTCGTCGCATTGCACGTGCAATGGACGCTGCACAGAGTAGCGTATGGCGAGTACTCCAGGAACAAAATGTATACCCTTATCACACACGAATCTATGCATTACTTGTAACCGACTTTGCACCAAAGGTCGCTTTCTGTAAGTGATTGCTCCAACAATGGAGTGATCGGCCAGATTACCTCCAATCCAAGCAGTTTACTAACGAGGCTTCATTTACTTGTGATGGTATTTCGAACAGCAGGAATAGGCATGTGTGGGATGAGACAAACCCTCACGCTGTAATACAGGCACACCATCAGTAATATGATGATCTTGCAGAAGATTTCCGGGCTGTTGGCCATGGTTTTGAGGCTTGTAGTTCCCCAACGTTTCGCCAGAGACTGCGTCCGGCATCCTCAAAAGGGTTGTCTTGAGACTGGCAATTTTGTCGACTACCTGCTCTATTTATACATATATCCGCGACGTGTTCTCTGCGCGGTCCGTTACTTAGTAAATTGTATCTGCCTTCTGGTTGGTTAGCATTAGGGTCTTCCATTGCACCAATGAGGTTGCTGTCTGATGTTCTAGTAGATTGTTCTCGTAGGGGTTTACATCTGGCTTTTGTTAAGACTGGTATCCATGCTTTGTTGACTTTTAATGGTTCTTCTTTTCTATTGTAACTATTTTGATGTTTGAATATTTCAATGGCTACTCGTTGCAGACGGGTAAAATAGTGTGTGCAGTTAGATAATATATCTGTGTTGTTGTATTGTACCATCAGTAATGTTTTGATAAGAATACTTAGATAATATATCTGTGTTGTTGTATTGTACCATCAGTAATGTTTTGATAAGAATACCTGGACCAGCATTGTAGGTGGTAAACTCGTTATTCCATATATTCTACCTACCCGTCTGAATGGTCATTAATAGTTCAGGTTCTTGCAAAGAAGTCTATTTGTGTTATTGGAGAAGGTACCATTGGCTGTTTGTTAGAGGATGCGGGTATAACATGATGGTGCACAGTACTGCTTCAGTATGAATGTCTGCAGTAACTCAATGCTATATTAACTGGTAGCTGGTTTGAAACGGGAGGCTCTATTCCATGGCCTTCGAGGTCATCTGACCTGACTTGCCATGATTATTTTCTAAGGAATATATGAAGTTACGTGGAAACAGACATAGATGTGATGTGATTCGAAACACTCCAGAGATATTTGTGAGTGTGAGGCAGAATTTTTACGCCGATGTCATGCTAGCCTTGAGATTGTTTGTCATCAGTTGGAACAACAGTTGTAAGGTTCAAATGGTACATTAATTGTGTCAATGATGATACTTGCAACAATTTTAAATAATGTAAATACAAAAGAGTAGAAGTAATGTTATAGACAATTTTATTCCTTTATCTCCATAAGTTGGTTTCTCGGACCCTTGGTTCCCTACCTCAAATTGTTCAGTGGAGTATCCCCTATATTATACTTAATTTTTGCTCGCTCTTAATGGAATACTCTATATATAAATTGTCAATGTGTTGAGAGGTGGATTTGTTTCTTTATTTCTCATTGTTAATTTAATGTCCTAAGTCATCCGGAACTTACCAGGGACTCGAGTTGTTGGGATAGTATTTTTCGATCGCATACTTACTTTTTTAACCACACAAGAACATAGAAATGCTCTAGGAATGAGGGATAACTCAATGCGGGGCGGACTCCTAGACAGCACGAAAATATAACCTCGATAATTAAATAATAATAAACATTATTTTGATAATTATCATTATAATTACTATTACTACTATTAATTATATTTTGTTAGAAGAAACTCCAAGGAGGAAGTGGTAGGACACTCTTCCTACATTTTTGGTCTCGAGTTCCCATCTCGGTAACTCCATGTAGAGATCGTGATGTACGAATCAGAACCGGGTATTTTTTTTTAATTCCCTTTGTTTTCTCCTGGAAATAATGTCATTGAAATACTTTTCTATAGGTATATTCATGTCCATTTTGTTACATTTACAATCTTCTCCTAAAAAGTTGCCCACATACCTGATCAACCGTATTCCTTTTATGCCATAGTTTTTCAATCATTAGGAATTCATTCATCTCATCCCTCGACCTGGCGTTACGCCGGACGCGAATATAGAGTTTATTATTATTATTATTATTATTATTATTATTATTATTTTCATAATAATAATAATTATTATTATTATCATCATTATTATTATCATCATTATTATTATTATTATCATCATTAGTTAAAAGCGAACTTCTGTTGTCATCGGAAGTCTTCTACATAACATGAAGAATTTCGGAGATTGAAGTTAGTCCCATTTCTTACCCATTTAAAAATCCGTGGCAAGATAGATCCGTCTCAAGTGATGCTGTCACTAACTAACAGAATAGCCTACAATGTAAAAAATCAGATGGTTAGTGTGACGCAGCCATTCAACTTTAGTTTCAATTTATGTGCTGGATTTGACTATTTATCATAAGTAATGCCACGAGTGATTTCCAAATTATCGATAAATTCACGACTCACGAAGTGAGGAGTTAATTTATGTAGAGAATTTGGAAATCTAGAGTGGAATTTGTTAGGACTATTTAACGAATAAAATTAAGCTGTTTGCTCACAAATCATTATTTAAATATAGTTATTTTAAAATAGTTATATATTTAATGTAAACAGCGATGTTTGAAAACAAATGAGAAACGTTATGTTTCACTTGTTCATCACTGCAACCAGATCATATTATCTATTGCCAAATGATTGCAATATTGTAAGAATGCACCCTGGTGGAGAAACAATGAAACACATCAAACTGTATATTAATTAATTTCTGATGTCCTGTGATGTAAATTATATTTTTCGGGAATGTTATTACCTGGGAAAAAAATACGTTTAAGAAAGGGAAAACAGTGATTTCTTTTTTTGTGGTATAATCAATTGTTACAAATGTTTTTATATTATCTCCCGCAAGCACTGTGTGTTAACATTCGTGCACTATATATACAAACTGGTAACCACATGGGGCCACTGCAAAATATTGCTATAACCTATTCAGAATGTTAAAAACGAGGAACTTGATTTTACAGTGATAAAAATAAACTGATAAAATTGAGATGAAGAACGACTGTGATTGGTTGTAAAT
This sequence comes from Diploptera punctata, assembly GCA_030220185.1. Lineage (NCBI taxonomy): Eukaryota > Metazoa > Arthropoda > Insecta > Blattodea > Blaberidae > Diploptera > Diploptera punctata. The sequence continues at coordinate 120,843 of JASPKZ010005699.1, forward strand.
AAAAAAATCACTGAAATGTGATTGGTCATTGAATCCCATTTGGGGCATCAGTTAAATAGTCATATTAAATACTCAGAAGCACTCAAGTGATTGACTGGACCGAGTTACAAGCACAGAAACAAAATGTACGATATAGCCGGGAATTGATCCCGGACCCCTGAAATTGAATTCAAACATGCTAACCATTATTCCATAGAGGGTGTCCCATTCTTATTAAACTAGGCCGTGGTGGACTAGTGGTTATGCTCCTTGCCTCTGGTCCCAAGGATCGCGGGTTCAAACCCGGCCGGGGTCAATGAATTTTTAGGACGGAAAAATCCATGGAGCAAGTCCTCCGGGAGGGACCTTAAGACGTGAGTCCCGAGTCCGAAGATTTTCAGGCTCGTAAAAAATCCTTAAGCCTGAATGGAAAGGCCTCTAAGCAAAATTTACCGAATTTTCCCGTCCTAGTACTGTCTTGGCTTCCTAGATGTCAGTATGAGGCGGGACGCTGACCACAGACCACTCAAAGTGACATCTATACAAAAACAAATGTAACTAAATTAGTATGGTTCAAATTCTTCCCTGTAGGGGGAGAGCGCCTAAATCTCAGTAAAGGGAAAACATGGGCTTACAATACAATACAATACAATACAATTAAACTAGATTAGTATTTTTATGTCTCTATACAACCGTATAACCTTAAACGCGCAAGGATGCATCCTTTAGGGAAATATTTAATAAAATTGATTTACGTATAGTCAGAAAGTGACAAGTGGTTATATCATCAACTCAAAGAGATACTATGCAAATAAAAAAAATACTCGAATCGGAAAGACCGGTTAAATTTTACTCAGAGTCTCTAATTAACGCCTGAAGTTGTTTTACGAGCGCGAAAATCTTCATGCTCAGGTTCCATAATGATAAAGTCCCTCCCGGAGGACTCGTCTATTGGATTTTACCATCCTACAATATCTACTTACCTCGGCCGGGTTTGAACCAATATTTTTCTTATATATACAGGAATCCACCGTTGTGGTCTCTAGGTAGTGTGCTGCCTTGTCACGCAGCGGACCCGGGTTCGATTCCCGGTCGGAACACGTTCCTGGGTGAGTTTTTTTGGGTTTTTCCTCACCTGCAAGACAAATTTCAGGACGTTTAGGACCCAAAGGTCCCCGAAAATCATCCGGCCATCATCATCCTTATCATTATCACCATCATCCTTCACCGGTGTGGAAAGCAACGGGAAGCTACCACACCTATAAATCCCTAGCAAAGCTGCAAAGCATAGCATGAAAATGCTATGATTGCAGTGAAAGACTTACCATCGGGCAGAAACACTATGGATGGATATATGCAGGTTATCCTCGACCTTTAGGGTAAAAATTATGGAGATGATAGAGGATTCTATTTGGAGCATTTTGACATAAGTGACCAGTGGTCGAAAATTAATTTTTTGATGCCACGCCATCTTGAAAATAATTTGCAAGCTGCTTTTTTTAACACTCATCACCAACTTACAGCTCGGAGCAGTTGTTGAATGTGGTGACCATTTGCCTCAATACATGCATTACAACGACGCATTACGTTTGTCGCACCCTCTCCAAAATCCCTGATGTCTGTTGATGTACATTCTACTGCAATGTACGTTAAATGCATGTCTGCAAGTTCCTATGACGAGTAATGTTCCATCGTTGACAGTCAGACATGCACTGTAAGCAAACCAAATAACAAATGAAAGTGCCAGGAAGTTTGTTACGACAATTAAAGCAGCTTACAAAAAACGTCTCTCGCATATATTCTTGATGGCGTGGCATCAAAAATATTCATTTCCGGCCACTTGTCCCTTATGTCAAAATGCTTGAAATAGAGTCCCCTATAATATAATTTTGACCGTAAAGGTTGGGGACATCCTGTGTATATATTGCAAATAACATAATATTTCTTCGAAGAAGTAAAGATGTTTTATTTTATTGCTAAAGGACACGATAATAGATTTTGAGAGCTGAAGATTTTGCTTTACCATTAATTGAAATGAAAGATGCGGACGGTTCCACAATTAGGCAAAAGCGTGATTTACATCTTTACTCGTTAAAAGTACAAAGTGCGTAGAGTTATGAAGACTAGAGCTTTATGAAAGAATATCTTTCATGTTAAAACTTCAATCACACCAGCTTCCTCCCAATCCCTCGGGCTTCTAAGCGAATATCACGTGACAAAGAGAAGCTGCTTACAAAAAAAAGAGCTAGTTCCATGTTTCTAATTTATATTACTTTTAGTTAAAATGACTTCAAAACAAAATTGTACGCGTAACAATTATTGTATTAATTATTCCATTCTGATCAATATTATGATATGGAAATTAATAATAATGTCATGATTGAGTAACATCCCGTAATCAACATTGAAGTTCAATTTTCTCCAATTATTATTTGAAGAAATTTATTTAAAAGAATATATGAAATCATAGTATAGGCCTAACTATATTTTTTATTCATTTTATAGAACTTTTAATATTTCAATACCGCATTTATGAAAGCTGTCTTTTGTTATTATTCTCAACCAATTTAATCCAATTTAGATCTTCGATATACTGTCCATAGGATGCATCCGTACAATATCCTTTCACCTATGTCGAAGCCTTAATGATATTTTTCCCTAGAGCATCGCAATTATAGTTTTGAAAGCATCCATTCTTACCACCGATATATGCCAATTTGAATCTAAAAATTTAAATAATATTTTGATTTATGTGAATGGATTATATTAACTAAGTACAGCTTTTAAATATCTTAATTATAAATAATTATAAATGTGTGATATTAATCATATGATTACCTCTTATTAGATAGATTAAACTCTCTACTACTTAGAAAGAATAATTGCCAATATATCATTTTACGATTTCATTAACATTAATTTACAATTTTTTGCTTTATTATTATTATTATTATTATTATTATTATTATTATTATTATTATTATTATTATTATTATTATTATTATTATTATTATTATTATTATAGACTTACGATAGGCCTATTTATATTATCTTTAATAGTTTTTTATTCGAATGGCGTATTTTTTATTATTCATATTTGTTTCCAGCACCATACACAAAACTGAGTCATTTATTTAAAATAAATGAAAAATAGGGCCTAATATAAATTTACTTAAAATTTTAACAAGTTATATTGCGGAATGTACGTTTTCATGTAAATTTAATTAATCATAATTACATTATGAATAATGTATTATTCGTTATTATTAAACAAATTAGATAATAATGTGTTGTAGAAATTCACTCTTATATTTCAATATCAGAAATCTCTAAAAATTAAAATTATGTAATATGCTATTTGCAGTATATTATAATAATAATATTAGAATACACTTCACCATGATAATGGCATTGCGACAAAAAGGGGATAAGCATGTTGTTATTGAATATAATTCGATTTATGTTATATTATTTGGAAATTTTAAATATTAAATGAAAATTCTGTAACGTGTAACATTTCAATAAAACATGGGTTGATTATAATATTAATCTTCTGTATCAATACCTAAACTATATTAAATAAATTAATTATTGAAATTACTTACTTACTTACTCTTACTCCCTGGCACTATCGAACCCGTAGGTTCATGGCCGCGCGGACATAAGCTCTCCATACATCCCTATCCTGAGCTAATACTTTCCAATCATTCCCTGTATAATCTACTTCCCTCAAATCATAGTTAATGTTATTCTCCCACCTCATTCTTGGTCTACCAACTGGGCGTTTTCCCTCTGGCTTTCCTACAAGAAGCTTCCATGCAAGTCTTTCATTCCCCATACGTGCAACATATCCTGCCCATCGCAGTCTACGAGACTTAACTGTTCTTATTATATCTGGCTTCCTATAAAGACCATGTAGTTCATTGTTATGTAGTCTTCTCCATTCACCTGTCTGTTCATCTCTCTTTGGTCCAAAAATTTTCCTAAGTACTTTATTCTCAAATACTTGTAATCTCCTTTCCTCCCTTAAAGTAAGAGTCCATGTTTCGCACCCATATAATATAACTGGTAGAATAATAGTTTTATATATTTTCAGTTTAACGTTTTTTGAAAGGAGTTGGGGCATCAAGAGTCTCTGCAATGCATAATAGCACGCATTTCCAGAATTGAGCCTATGTTTAATTTCTTTGTGCATCTCATTCCTATTTGTGATTATTGTTCCTAGGTATTTGAATTCAGCCACTTCCTCAAAATTTCCCTCATTTGTCATTAGCTGTCCATTTCCATTATATAATGAATTTCTACATGTGACCATATATTTAGTTTTATTGATATTTACTTCCAGTCCTAATTTCTTAGTGTTACTCAATAGTGTGTGCGTGTTGTCCTTTAGTATCTCCTCGCTATCGGCCAACAATACTACATCATCAGCATAAACTAACAGCTTATTAATACCATTCAGTTGTAAGCCTTCCTCATTCTCTAAAGATTTAATGGCATGCTCTAGTACAAAATTAAATAGTAGAGGAGATAGTGCATCTCCTTGCTTCAACCCATTCTGGATTTCAAAAGTGTCCGAAAACTCTTTGCCTACACGCACCCTACTCTTTGTGCCATTTAGACACATTCGTATAAGTCTAACTAACTTTTTAGGAATTCCGAACTCCAGCAGGATACTATATAACTTCTCCCTCTTAATTGAATCATATGCTTTTTTGAAGTCTACATATAGTTGATGTACAGTACCATTATATTCCCATTTCTTTTCTAAAATCTGTCTTATACAAAAAATCTGATCTGTTGTAGACCTGTTTCTTCTAAATGCACATTGATGATCTCCTAGAATGTCATCAATATAGGGAGTAAGTCTGCTTACTAATATATTTGTAAGAATTTTGTACGAAGTTGAAAGTAATGAGATGCCCCTGTAGTTGTTGCAATCAGTTTTATCTCCTTTCTTATAAATTGGTACGATAATTGATTCCTTCCATTCATCTGGAAGAGCTTCTTTTTCCCAAATCATACTAAGCAACCAGCGTATCTTGTCCATCAATTTTTCTCCCCCTGATTTTATCAGTTCTGCTGGGATCTCATCTGAACCTGATGCTTTATACATCTTCAATTTTTCTATCGCCATTTCAACCTCTAATGTACTTGGTTCTGCGACTAGCATTTCTGCTGTCTGTAAATTATCCTCCTCAATGTCCTGTTCTGTATGTACTTTTAATAGCTGATTAAAGTAACTTTTCCATCTATTTAATATACTCCTGGAATCTGCAATCATATCCCCATTTTCATTCCGAATTATGTTTGTTCTAGCCTGAAACCCTTTCTTCTCTATCCTAATTCCCTGATATAATTCTCTAATGTTCCTATTTTTTGCATTCATTTCAAGATCATTAATCTTCTCTCTCAAATATTCCCTCTTTTTACTCTTTAGTAACTTGGTGGTTTCCCGTCTAATACTACCCAATTGCTCTAAATTTACCTCATTTGGCTCGTGTAACCATTTCAATTTTGCTAACTTTCTTTTCTTCACAATGTCGGCACATTCCTCATCAAACCATTTCTTGTTTTGCCTCTTTTTTAAACAACCAATGCTTTCTGATGCTGACAATTTAATAGTATCTCTTATAGCCTCCCATTCTTTATTTATATCAGTTTCTTCTTCGTTTGCCACATTGTCATCTGAAGATTCCAGTACTTCAAATCTATTAGCAATTTTGATTTGGTATTCTTGCCGCATTTCATCATTTTTCAAGTTTTTTAATTCAAATTTTACAGAATCATCTTTAGCATTTGTTCCTCTCATAAGCGATAGCCGTTGTCTGATTTTCACTCTGACCAGATGATGATCCGAATTGCAGTCTGTCCCTGTAACTGATCTAACATCGATGATGCTACTGTGCCAGCGTTTGTCCACTAATACATGATCTATCTGGTTCCGAGTTTCTCCTTCTGGGGACGTCCAGGTGTATTTATGAATATCCTTATGCTGAAATGTTGTGCTCTTAACAATGAGATTATTTGATGAGACAAAGGTGACTAATCTAACCCCGTTGTCGTTACTATCTTCATGAAGACTGAATTTGCCTATTGTTGGTTCGAATATATCTTCCCGCCCCACTTTTGCATTAAAATCTCCTAAGACAATTTTCATATGATATCGTGAAAGCCTATCAAATAAGCATTCTAATTCTTCATAGAACTCATCCTTGATCTTGTCATCTTTATCTTCTGTGGGGGCATGTACATTTACAATTATAAAATCATGTCGTTTACCCTTTAGAATTATGTATGATACCCTATCACTAACAAACTTAATATCTCGGATAGCGGATAGGATCCTCCTTCTGACTAAAAAACCCGTTCCAAATGCAGGTCTTTCTGCACCCCCGTAGTATAATGCAAAGCTTCCTGATTCCTGACTACCTTCTCCTGGCCACCTAACTTCCTGTAAAGCGACTATATCCAAGAGCGATTTATCTAAATCCCGCGTTAATATTAATATTATTGAAATTATTATTTAAAATTATCGAGCAGAGTACGTAGCAGGATATACTCTGCTGGATAAGAAAAGGAATGAAGATATAAGAAAGGAAATAATTATTTTCAAACTTACAGACCGAATAATTAAATATAGGAACGCCTGGAAAGAACATGTTGATAAAATGCCAGAAGAAAGATTTTCAAAATTATTGCTAAATTATAAACCGCACGGAAGGAGAAATGTGGACTCTCACACAGAAGATGTTCTGAATAATTTTAACAATTCTAGCTTTCATGAAACCGGAACGAGCCAACAGGCTTAATCTCTAGATGATAGTGATGATATAATTTAAAACATGATAAAAATTAAGTCCAGATATAAAAAAGTTGGGGAAAATACACAACGTGAAAATATTATCATACATTTAGTTTCTAATTGGATCGTATTTTTGGAAAGTTAGAATTTTAAATCTAAACATATCCGTGTTTACAAGTCTGCGGTGATGTCTCTGAGTGTACCAATAAACTTATCCACGCAGGATTTCTAATTTAAATTAAATACCTGGTTTAATGTGGTCGTCAGTGACAAGTAGACATCAAGTAGTAGAACGTTAAAAATGCCAGGAATTTGAGAGATGGCAGCTTCTTTATTGCGGGAATACGAGCAACTACTGTAATTATTGTTACCGGTACTAAATTCACGATGTTGATGATATTTCCACAGAAACGTACTGATCATCAACACATGTCGATAACATTTAGCGAACTTACTCATGTCATAGAGACCTGCGCTCCCAGTTCCTCAACCATTCAACCTATTTGTGCCCTAAAGGGAAATCGGCTGATGTGGTGTATTTTAATGTATAGAAAATAGTTTATTTAGCCGCCCGTTTCATTTACGAAATGATATAAACGTCTTTTTGCACCATCCTGAGTATTGGAAATAATATAACTTCTTGGAAACTAGTGGTCCCGCGCCGTAGCCGAGCGGTTAAGGCAGGAAGCCTTGGCGCAGAGCTACGGGACTTGCGCTGGTTCGAGTCTCCATGGGGAAGAAATTTTCTCATGGTATTTCGGCCAGTATGGGACCGGTGCCCACCCAGCATCGTGAGGCAATTGAGTAGCTACAATAAGTAGCGGCTCCAGGTTGAGGAACCAGCTATAACGGCTGGGGGACTCGACATGCTAACCACATGTCACCCCTACACTGGCTGTTGATCATCTACCTCTGTGATTGACACATGTGGATGTGAAGGGCCAGCAGCCGGCTGGTAAAAGGGCAACCGCTGAAAAGTGGAAAGACCCTCAATCGGAAAGTCGGAAACTAGTTGGTCCTGTAGGGCTCTCTTCTGGTTTCCGAGATTCGCAGGTTCAAACCCGGCCGGGCCGATAAACGTTTAAGGGAGCAACATTCTGAGCATGGTATACTTTGAATGGGAAATAAATCGGCCAATTTTTTTGGCAAATTTTCAGGTATTATTTTGAAAAATTTGTATTGATTTATTTATTTATTTAGCCTGGTGGGGTTAAGGCCATGTGGCCCTCTTTTCCACTCACCATTAGAATATAAAAATCAGAATTAACTCTAATATTAAATTCTAAATGAAGATTTGATCAATAAATAATATCTATAAAATTAAGATCGATAATCGTAGGTACTAAGAAAGTTAAGGCTCGTAAACTATGATGGGCAAGACATGTGACACGAATGGGGAATGAAAGACTGACATAGAAACGTCTTGTAGGAAATCTCGAGGAAAGTGCTTAGTAGATAAGCCTAAAATTAGATAGATAGATAGATTTTATTTAGCCTGGTGGAGTTAAGGCCATGTGGCCTTCTCTTCCACTCACCAGGACAAACATATGTTATATATAAATACAAAAAATTACAAAAATAGTACATACTAAACAACTAATTTTCTGTCAAATTGAATAATAATGAAAATATTGTCTAATAATACTCGTACAATAAAATTAAATACAATTAAAATTAAACTAATGGGAGAATATATACAGAAAGGAATAACAGCTCGAATCTACTACTATACATAAAAAGAAAAGAAAAAATACAAAGAAAATAATAAACTATAATGACTTAATATATCGCTTATTATACAAGGCATTTGGTAAATGTATTGACTAATCTTAAACTATTTTTATTAAATGATGAAAAAACAAATTATTAATTTTTAAAAAGTAATATTAGCGAGTTGTTTCTGTTAATAATTTTATTTTAAATTTGTTTCTGAAAGATGGTAAAGTTTGGCAGTCTCTGACATAGGGTGGAAGTGAATTCCATGTTCTAGCAAGAGAAACTGTAAACGATTTCGAATAATAGGTAGTGTGATGAGGAGGGATATAAAGGACACTGTGCTCAAGGGATCGGGCATCTAATGTATATGTATCAGAGAGTAGAGTGAAGCGGTGGTGTGATAATAATAAGGTAATGATGTGTGTAACATTTTATAGAGAAGGCATAGGGAATGGATGGTTTTACGATCTTGTAGATGAAGCCATGACAATTGTTCCAGAGATGGTGTAACGTGATAAAATCTGCGTATACCACAAATAAAACGTATGCGATAATTATAAACACGTTGAAGTCATTGGGTAAGAACAGTATTTAGGTCAGTGAAAAGAGTATTACGATAATCAAAATGGGGCATTGCAAGTGATTCTACTAACATTTTCCTTAGAGCAAACGGTAAAATTAGATGAAAGAATAAAATTATTCATTATTTGATAGAGGCGAAGTGTACAGATAATGATTAAAAATATTAGTGCAGGATGAGAATGTACGGAGAGTTTATGTGCGCACAAATGTAGTTCGATAGTGATATTAGGTAGGTTAATCAGAATATGATTGTGAATACAATAACAACATGTTTTGTGAACATTTACGGTTCATAAAGTAAATCAAACCTGAAAACAGGCCTCTGATCAATATTTGTCGACTCTTTTATGCCCAGATTAGAAATGCGAATGTCGAGTTCTCAAAGACCGTCTTTAAATAAATAAAAAAAAACTACCTCCCTATAATATATGTAGAAACTAATATTTTACCGGAGTATTATTTCATGCAGTTTGCATTTCTTTTTGAGAACAAACAAATTATCTTGTGAACTTTATTGATTGAAGTAAAACCATAAAGAAATATGTAGCAGTAAAGGGAAATATCGTATAAATAAAAAATAAACTGTTTGTATGTGAGCTGTAGGGTTTTATTATATGTACTTCTTCGCTCAGTCCATTATTTTCCGGTAAGCCGGAAAAATCAGTTTCCAGGCGTTTTCATATTTTCATCCCCCAATTCACACTTGAGCAATTACTCATTCCCTCCCCATATTCAGTGAGACTTTTTATTCCCTCACAAACTCGGCCAACTTCCCTATGTTCTCATTACAAAATGGAGTAGGTACTGTCATTTCACAACACTTGCTGGATAAATTAATTAAACTTCTTTAACATCGACTGTATTTTTAATACTCGTTCAGTCTATATTTTAAAATAATATTTAGTATCAATAATATTTTTATTTAGCGACCTCTTTTATAATTTAGATCATCATCAACTTAAAAGCTTAGGCCCTCTGGCCCGTTCCGACTTCAAGAGAGTTGGTCTTTCCATCTAGCAAATGGTCTTCCTTGACTTCTAGATCCTGTGGGTCTGTAGTTTAAAATAATTTTAGAAGCTCTATCATCTAGCATTCTTAGTAGATGTTCGTACCAATTTTGTCTTTGTCAATTTTTTCCGTCAATTTAAAAATATGTAATTGATCTCTTATCTCAGAACTTATTGTCTGGTGCATATGAGTGTAGCCTGCCGTTGGCCTTAACTCTTAAATTGTCAAAACAAAAATTTCCTCTGCTAGTTATTTGAATGTGGCGGACCGCAGTTAAAACGGAATGTTGTGTAACTGTTATTATTAGGTATATTGTATAATTAGACATATATTTAAGTAGTTTGTTTTTGTTCTTTTTCTTCTGATTTATTTAAAATATTACATTAATTGAATCAACTGATGTATCCAAAAGGATACATTACGAATTTAAGGGTTAAAAATCTCATCCCCGCTGCATCTATTTTTTCCTATCTGTATGAGCAAAGTCAAATTTTCACTGTCATAGATAGTAGTAGGAACGGCCATGACTTTATATAATTTGAGTTGAATATCCTGAGTTGTTTTATTCTTTCGAGTTCTTATTATTCTTCCACACATTCTTAGAAATTTTTGTATTTTTATATTTATATCTTCTTTTTTGGCAGTATGATACATTAAAACCCAAATAATAATTGTAGGATTTCACTTGTTCAATAATATTATTATTTAATCACAATTTTGCATCTGAGATGATTTCCTCGAAATGCCATTGATTTCGTTTGTGTACATGAAATGTTTAAATTATGTTCTTTGCCTACTTTTCTAATTGGTTTGCAGCTCTCTGGAGATTATCGTCTGATGAACTAAAAATAGCCTGGTCATGTGCGAATAAAATCATGTTTCAAACTTTGTCGTTTACTTTAAAATTTTCAATTAATACATCTTGCCATATTTTACTAGCATGGTCAACTATATATACTAAACAAATCCGGAGATAGCGGGCATCCCTGTCTTACACCTAGGTTAATTTCTTCAGAGATGTAACTCATTTAATTTATATAGGTAATCAAGGTCACAATTAATAGCTGGGGATGAAGGATACGACAAATTGTGCTCAGGAGCTTCTTATTTCAGGTTTGAGGTTCTTTAACGTGGCCATACACCAACTACATTCATTCCACTGCTTAACTTATTTTCCAAAGAATATCAAACCCAGGAAATGTACTGCCTTTCTTAAAACGCTTTATAAGTCCCTCAACTAGTGGGGAATTCAACCTGCGACCCTCGGAAGCAGAGGCGAGTAAAATAACCAGTTGTATAGTAGTATAATATGAATTTCAGTAGTGTGTTGAAATATTATTTCACAGCGAAAACTCTATTTGTTTAATTTTATAAGACCTAAACCTGTGACTCGAACTTATCATTCCTTGATAATGGCATGTGGGATCATGCCGAAACGTCGGAGTCTGTGGCCAGGAGCCGAACTTGAATCCAAGACGCGGAAAACCCAAGAAAACTTTCTTATTCATATATATATATATATATATATATATATATATATGTGTGTGTGTGTGTGTGTGTGTGTGTGTGTGTGTGCGTGTGTGTGTGTGCGTGCGTGCGTGCGTGCGCGCGTTATAATCAATGCCGTATAATAATATGTCATAATATGTATATATTTATTTCTATGGTAGTGAGATCTGGGGTTTTCAAAGAACGGAAATAATAAATATATATATTACAAGATTTAGTAAGGCCGTTTCTAACTATGGAATTTTACATGCACAAGGGTCATTTTAGAACGACAAAATTTTAAAATTCGCGTACGCAAGTACTCGTTGCGGTCATCCAAAGTGAACAATCAATGCTTAGAGCAATTTGCTACGACAACCAAATTAGGAATTCTGGGCAGACGAGGTTAAGAGAGAACTCCAAAAGATTGGGATGGGGTGGGTATGGGAAAAAGGAATTGAAAATCGCAAGAATATATGGAGGAAAATAAGATGGAGGTACTTAGATATAAACCAAGATATTTTCACCGAATGCACAGGAAAACGTTCACTGTGTTTACAAAGAGACCTAAAACAAATCTGTGGAAAGAATAATAAATATCCAATCTAGGATTTAAGGAGAGATCAGGGCTTGCTTGGTTTAGGTTGGGGGCATGGAGATTTTTAAAAATTACCGACGATCACGATATGCGAATATGTCTAATGTGCGGGAGCTTTGAAGACGAAAAACATACATTAGGAAAATGTAACTATTTGACTATTTGAGATATCAGTTGTTACCGGAAACAATTCTAAATTCAAAGACGTGAAAGATTGACATGCTACGAGTTAATGGTAAACTCAGAAAATTGGACAAAAGTGGGTAAATTTCTGGAGAAAACGCGGAAAATAAGAACAATTATATATATATATATATATATATATATATATACTAGCTAATATCCGGCGTGCGCTGCTACGCCTAAATAAATTAAAATTAATGTGAGTTTATGTTTAGTTGAATAAGTAGAAGGAAAATATTTATAAATTTACATTTTTAGATAACCCGTTCTGATTACCCGGCGTTGCCCGAGAATCTACTTATCCCGATCTTTTTGACATAAATGAGCTGAAATACGAAAATTAATGTGTTTTATGTTTAGTTAAATAAGTGAAAGGAAACATTCATATCGTAATTATTTTTAGATACCCCGTGCTGTTTACCCGGCGTTGTCCGGGAATGTACTCATCCCGATCTTCTTGGCATAAATGAGCTGAAAGACAAACATTAATGTACTTCTTATGATAGTTCAATAAGTAAAATGAATAATAAATTTGTTATATCGTAATTATTTTAAGATTCTCCGTGCTGATTACCCGGTGTTGCACGGATATCTACTTATCTCGATCTTCTTGGCATAAAATACAAAATTCGTTATTATGAGATATCCGTAAAAGAATACCCGCCATGTGCTGCTATGCTTGCACAGGAATCTACGTACTTATCTCGATCTCCTTTGCATCAACGAAAGACAAAAATAGTTATTGTGAGTTTATCGTAAGGGATAAACATATGCTGTCGGGGACGTTTTTGTAGAGTTGTTTGAGATATTCAATTCTGTATACATTAATTTTGTGTATTTGTTATGGTTTAGAAAGCGTAAGCCATTTAAGCGTCCAAAGAGCTACTTTTTCACGTTTTCCACTACAAAAGGCGATTTTTAAGGGTGTAAGAGTTGAGTATCACAACTGTCTTATAGACTATGTTCATCCCGGGAATCTCCTGAACATTTGGCAAAAAGCCCCATCACAATCGGATCAACGGTATGGCCGCGAATAGAGTACACATAAACAAACAAAGACATTCATTTTTATATATTAGGTATATATATATATATATATATATATATATAGTGTAATATCATTAATAATTAATAATTTTACATAACGAAATCAATGTATAAGATAATTGCATTGTTGTGTATTGTGTTCTTTCTTACTTTATATTATCTTTACTAGACATTATTTTATTAATACGGAGTGTCAGCAGCACGTACGGCTTGCTGCCCATGCGACACATATTTGTAAGCAACATTTTATTTATCATTTTAGTAAATTCAAATTTGTTTTTGAGATACTGGAACAATTTATGCTCATATGTCTTGCAAAGTCACGTTATGTTCAATATATTCTTTTTTTTTTGATCATGTAACGATGGTTCGTGGTAAAATGATTTATATCAATGGTAATATTGAATATAGCGTTTTCTTTGGGGACTCGTAAATCTATGAAAAACTTCAGTTTATTTAGCGGATCCTCGGATATGAACCAGATAACACCGAAATGCGATTCTCAAATGCACATTACAGTAATTTTAATTTAAATGGTAGATATAAAATAATAATAATAATAATAATAATAATAATAATAATAATAATTATTTATTTAAAATAGAGGGTTGAGGACATAAGGCCTCGACTTTTACTCAATCAGTGAAACAAGATAGAGGATAAGGTTATCCCTTAGATTAAAAATGTATCCTATTGGATACATTTATTTCATTTATTTGATATTGTTTTTAAATCAATAGAAAAACAAACGAAATTACTTACATTTATGTCAAATTATGCAATAATGTATAATAATAACACAGTTTAACATGAATTTATTTTCCTTGCGGTCCGGAACATTTAAATAACTAGTACGAGAAAATATTGTATTGACAATTTAGGGTTTATCTAACACCGTGACAGTTTCTTATATTTTTTGTACAAATGTAACATTTTTAGATACTGATGACAAAATGTGACTACAAGAACATAGTATGAACCTTCCACAAGATTAATTAACGAATTCTCTTCAAACCGACGTACAGTTGCCCCCCCAAATGCCTCATTATTTTCTCCAAGACAAGGAGTCCTAAATAAGTGATATGGCTCGTAAATTTGTGATAGTGATATCCTAATCCCGTGATATCAAAACAGTAGCTTATAAATTAAAAATAACTGAATTCGTCGTCTATTAAAGATTATAATCAATATTAGAAGCTATATTAGGGTAGATACAATCATTTCATAAGTGATTTCAAATGCTATTTAATATTTAGGCCTACTTCCCTCTAAAATATACTTAACATTAAATAATATTATAAATACTGTTATACATTATGATAAAATGTCTGCAAACAAATATACTAGTCCTACTTTCTAGCAGAAATATTGTCCTTTATTAACATAAGCATGTAATAATAATATAATAATAATATAATAATAATAATAATTATAATAATAATAATAATTGTAGAGAAATAACAACAAAAATTTAAAATACTGTACATAAAATCAATAATTTAACGAACAATGAAGAAAATAATTTAGGAAATTAGTTTCAATCAAATGTCAGCTTAGTTTCTACAGACTTAATTATTCTAGCCCTGTTAATGAGTAAAATATTTTATATAACTGATATATACGTAATATAACTAATGTTAAGAATTGTTACTATTCTTAAGACTTTTCGTCATACTGTGTACATGCTCACGGTTAAATATGAGAGATACAACCATATCACAAGAACAATTATTTAAAAATCGTAAATGCTTAAAGGTGTTGTACCATTATCATCCTTCCGTATTGTTAAACACTCATGTATCAGTTAGTTCAGTTTATATTAAATTCAATATTACAATGTTATACAATATTAAATAAAAACGTGTCCAAAATATAGAACATATCTTCAAGAACAATAACGAGAGAGTGAAAAATACTTCTTCAACCACTTTCAACATCACAATGGCCTTGAGGATTTGTATTGCTATTCAAAAGTAGGGCAAACCTACAGAATGGAAATGAGAAAGTTTATGTCGTGTCTGCAGTACCGAGGAACTACCTTTTAAATATTTAATTCCATGACAATATGATTTCCTACTTGAATTTTTTTTCACAGAATTAGTGATATTTTGAAAATAGGCACTATTACCCTAACAAAAACACGTATTTTTCACTCTTATTGTTATTGAAATTGACACTTATATAGTATTGTAAAATACAGTTCGCTTAAAAATGCATATAGTGGTCTTAAAAAATATAGTGTTATACACGCGTGTACATATTTGTGATTTATCAATTAACTTTTGACATCATTACTTTCATGAATCGTATTTATACAGAGGGAACTTTTTTATATGCATTCATATCGTATTCAGAAATATTGTGAATTTGTATATAAGAGTCTATTGCAGCTCTTAAGGTCATCTGGTAGTAAAACTCAATAATGGATAGTGAATCAGTGAATGAAGAAGAATAATCAAATTTTACACAACATGGCATGTTCAATATCTAATTAAACTGCCATCTGGTGTTAGATTTATAGTTAGAGGATAAAAGGTGAAAGTGAACTGCCAGATATCTGATACTAAAAGTGGACTAATTTGCAATGGAAGAGTAAGAGAATGTAAAGTTCTCCACTAGCCGAAGCTAAAGACAGTGATTTAATAGACGACGAAATATGAGCATGGCTTAGGACATTAAAAAATATTTAACGCAAGCATTACAAACAAGTTGTAGCAATTTACTTCAGCGTCGAAGTCAATAGTTGAAATAATATCACATAGTAATCAACATACTCGTATCGTAACATAATAATAATAATAATAATAATAATAATAATAATAATAATAATAATAATAATAATAATAATATTTAACAAAGAGGAGCACGGGAGCTCCCTGTAGGAATACCAGAAGGAAAGCACGCAGTAGGCAGGTTAGGAATCAGGTGCCAGAAAAATCATTAATCATATTTCAGGAAAGTAGATTATACAGGGTATGATTGGAAAACATTAGATCAGGATGGGGATGTATGGAGAACTTATTTTCGCGCAGCCATGAACCTACGGGTTTGATAGCGCCAGTGAATTGGTTAGTCATAATAATTAATAAATTTATTTGTGGCAATTTTCGGATCTTATGTCAATTATTTGTAGAATCCTCATAATGTCATAAAATAATAATAACAATAATATAATAATGTTTTATTTTTATAATAATAATATCTCCGGATCGTCCTATGAAACGCTGGAGCGAAAATTTTCTATAGGATCGTAACAGGCCTTGGCCTAAAACTTGGAAGGAATAATAATAATAATAATAATATAATAATAATAATAATAATAATAATAATAATAATAATAATAATAATAATAATAATAATATCATCATCATCATCATCATCATCCGGTATCATGGCAGCTGTCGCCGTCTTCCGGAAACCAAACGCCATTCCTCTCTGTCCATCCATTGATCTTCCTCCATTCCTCTGATATTCATAGCTGCTTTTACCCCTTCTATCCAAGTTTTCTTCGGTCTTCCTCTCTTCCTCCTTTCCATTCGGATCCATTCCATAACAATTTTTGGCAATCTTTGCACTGGCATTCTTTTGACATGGTCATACCGCTGTAATATTTTCTTTTCTATAACGTCTATGATGTCCGGCTCCTCTTGTACACCCATAATTTCCTTTATTTCTTTATTTCGTATTCTATCCATTATAGATTTTCCAGCTGATCTTCTTAAAACATCCATTTCTGTACTTAAAATTCTTTTCATTTCCCTGGTAGGAATTTGCCAGACTTCAGCACCATAAAGTAATTGAATGCTAAATTAAATAAAATTTCAATACCTTTTTAATGAATGTATTTGTGGCAATATTCGGATATGTCATTACAGGTTATAGAAATATATTATAGAATCTATATAACATAATAATGATAATAATATACAATTTATTGTACTTGTCAACTTTGGGTATTTCTTCTACACTAGTTTTCGCCAAGATGTTCAAATTTGGCCATAAATAACACGTTACTATTACATGAGATTTTCTTAGTTTTAAATTGTATTAGACCATAATCATAAAAAATACAGGATATATATATATATATATATATATATATATATATACACATATATATATTTATTGTTGGAGTATAACTGATGATGGGGGGTGATAGTATTCTAAATTAGCACCCAAAATCGTGAGAAATTTGGGTAGCTACAATAAGTAGCGGCTCCAGTTATAACAGCTGGTGGGCTCGACATGCTGACGACATGTCACCCCTGCACTGGCAGGATGATTAACACATGTACATGTATTACTCAGCTATAGTTTAAATGGGAGCATTGGCGCTGAATTTTAATGCCTAATAATTAGCTAGTAACTCACTTCCAAGATCTAAAATTCTCAATTACCCACAGACACATTCACGAAGTAAGCCGGACTGATAAATGGGAACAAACTAGCAAACGAAAAAGGAACACTCGCGCAACAAGTTGCCAGCTTTCATGCGTAGAGGAAGAAGAAGAAGATAATTAAAAACGGCAGATATTTTTTTTTTGGATATGGTCTTTGTACATCACATGCATCCGTGGAAGAAATTTAATTCTTGCACCATGGAGATTTGACATAAGAACTGCCTTGCAGTTAAAAAAGGCAGAACTGTTTCCAATTTTTTAAATTGATAACAGTAAAGCCCGTCAATGGCTATAATAAATAATAGTTTAAAAAAACTAAAAGAACACGCTTTATTAGAAAACTAAAAAATGAAAAATAATTTTAATTTCCAATACGCTTGGGATAAAATAAAGTGGTCAACAAAAAAATCATCTCCAACACATATAGAATAAAATTGGAATTATCAACAAAAAGAAAATAAGGAAAAGAATGTCGGTTGACAAACAGAGCACAAAAAGGTACATAACTGTTATGTAGATGTATTACTTCCCTATAGGCCTAGTTTAAATGGGAGCTTTGGCGCTGGATTTTAGTGCCTTGCAGTTAAAAATGGCAGATTTTTTGGACATGGCCTTTGTACATCACATGATTCTCTGTAAGAAATGTAACTCTTGCACGATGGAGATTTTCCATAAACACTGATTGCAGTAAAAACGGCAGAACTGTTTCCAAAATATTTTATTGTTAATATTAAAACTCGTCAATAGCTACTGAAAAGAAAATCTGTTGACAAACAGAGGAGAAAATTCTTATCATAATTATTTATATATAGATTTCACATAATATGCATTAGTATACAATAAAAAGTCATAAAATCAAACAATGGATTAGGAAATCGAATATAAAACTTTGTTTTAAATAGATTACGTTCTGAATATTTTTTCTCATTTATTTTCACTTAAAATTGGCACTATACCTATTAATACATTGAAAATTCCCCAGACTTTAATATTTATTTTATTAATTTGCTTTGTTGCCTGATTATATTAGAGATTATAACCTTAAAAACTCTATAACACTTCGTAAAGGTATTAAGCACGCTGGTTATTTGTTTCAATAGAGTAGGTTTAACTCTAATATTGAACGATTTAGACAAATTTTTGCGAATGTAATTAGTAAATTTAATAATTGGGTTCTTATTTTCGAACAATGCTACGTGAGAGCAGTTTCTTTTTTAAATTCGTCATTTAATAACAAGCTTTGTGATCAGATAAATTAGCTACATATTATATAATGACAATATAATAATGAGAGAAACATTGTAACGTAAGTAGTGTTGAAAGTTGGAAGTGCGATCTGTTCGTATTCCACATGGCAGTGATAAACAGTAAGTAGGACAGGGAGAATTTCCTCTACGGAACAAGAGTATCGATATGAATATCGCATGTAGAATATAGTTGTGTTGTTGTATGTAGTTGCCATATTAAAGTTTCTAGTATCAATAACATGAAATTGGCTTCACTCTCCCGTTGCCTGTTCAGATTACATTAAATTGTTCCTCCACTTTTCTGTTCAACTCTCTCATAAAAGTTACTCGATATAAAAATTGCACCAATCTCCAATTTAAAATTCCACTATTTTGTTACGTCCTCTGTTCCATCAGAAAATTTAACACCCAAAAGTTTAACACTAATCACTGTGATGATGATGATGATAATAATACTTAGTTACTCACTGGCACTATCGAACCCATAGGTTCATGGCCGCGCGGACATAAGCTCTCCATACATCCCTATCCTGAGCCAATGCTTTCCAATCATTCCCTGTACAATATACTTCCCTCAAATCATAGTTAATGTTGTTTTCCCACCTCATTCTTGGTCTACCAACTGGGCGTTATCCTTCTGGCTTTCCTACAAGACGTTTCCATGCACGTCTTTCATTCCCCATAAGTGCAACATGCCCTGCCCATCGCAGTCTACGAGACTTAACTGTTCTTATTATATCTGGCTTCCTATAAAGACCATGTAGTTCATTGTTATGTAGTCTTCTCCATTCACCCTGTCTGTTCATCTCTCTTTGGTCCAAAAAAGAGACAATAATAATAATAATAATAATAATAATAATAATAATAATAATAATAATACTAATAGGTCTAATAACAACAATGTGAATAAAGCTGTTATAATGTATCTGTCAATCATTACATGCCCAAATCTACATTGAAATTTCTTCCAGAGAAGCATTGTGACGTAAAAAGACAGTAACCAGAAAAATATCTACCGTTTTTAACTGCAAGATATTAAAATCAAGTGCCAAATATATTTAAACTATGGGGAAGTAATAGAACTCCTGTATTGGCAGACTGGAAACCCTCACTATCCGCAGTCCGCGCCGTGTTTCGCTCCTCACTCCATTGTGCTTAACTCATGCAGGGATGTACATCTGTTCCGTATGGTGGGATGCCATTACGAGCTTCTGGCTTCGATTTTTGGCCTTGCACTTTAAAATGGCATATTATATTTATGGAAACGGCCTTGGTGCATCATAACGTTTCCGAGAGAGAAATTTCAAGGTAGATTTCGGCCTACAATGGTTGACAGTTCCCTTCTTAGGAAAATTTTTGAACCGAAGAAAGTTCAACAGACAGGCGAATGGATAAGACTACATTATAGTAAGCCATATTATCTTTATGGAAAACCAAATATAATAAGAACAGTTTAGTCTCCTAAACTGCGATGGGCAAACTATGTGCCACGAATGGGCAATGAAATAGGGGCATGGACATTTCTTGTAAATAAACCAGAGGAAAAGTTCCCAGTAGATTGGTCAAGAATGAGATGGCTGAATGACATTAAACATGATTTGATGGAAACGGATTATATAGGGGATGATTGGAAAATATTAGCTCGGAATAGAGATGTATGGAGGGTTTATATTCGCGCGGTCATGAACCTACGCGTTCCAAAGTTCCATTGAATTAGTTAATAATAATAATAATAATAATAATAATAATAATAATAATAACAATAACAATAATAATAATAATAACAATAACAATAATAATAACAGTAATAATAATAATAACAATAATAATAATAAAATTGTAATAATAATAATAATAGTAATAATAATAGTAATAATAATAATAGTAATAATAATACTTACTTACTCACTGGCACTATCGAACCCGTAGGTTCATGGCCGCGCGGACATAAGCTCTCCATACATCCCTATCCTGAGCTAATGCTTTCCAATCATTCCCTGTATAATCTACTTCCCTCAAATCATAGTTAATGTTGTTCTACCACCTCATTCTTCGTCTACCAACTGGGCGTTTTCCCTCTGGCTTCCCTACAAGAAGTTTTCATGCACGTCTTTCATTCCCCATACGTGCAACATGTCCTGCCCATCGCAGTCTATGAGACTTAACTGTTCTTATTATATCTGGCTTCCTATAAAGACCATGTAGTTAATTGTTATGAAGTCTTCTCCATTCACCTGTCTGTTCATCTCTCTTTGGTCCAAAAATTTTCCTAAGAACTTTATTCTCAAATACTCGTAATCTCCTTTCCTCCCTTAAAGTAAGAGTCCATGTTTCGCACCCATATAATATAACTGTAGAATAATAGTTTTATATATTTTCAGCTTAACGTTTTTGAAAGGAGTTGGGACATCAAAAGTCTCTGCAATGCATAATAGCATGCATTTCCAGAATTGAGCCTATGTTTAATTTCTTTGTGCGTCTCATTCCTATTTGTGATTATTGTTCCTAGGTATTTGAATTCAGCCACTTCCTCAAAATTTCTAATAGTAATAATAATAATAGTAATAATAATAATAATAGTAATAATAATAATAGTAATAGTAATAGTAATAATAGTAATAGTAATAATAATAATAATAATAATAATAATAATAATAATAGTAATAGTCATCATCATCTTCAAGGTATGGGGCTGTTGGCCCGTTCCGCTCCCCGGCGCACTACATGCCGCAGGCGCAGGTCGTCCTTCCAACGACATTTTGGTCTTCCTACAATTCTTCGGCCTAGAGGCCTATAATGAGGCAGCTGTTTTGATAAACGATTATTTGGCATTCCTTGTATATGTTCAATAATAGTAATAGTAATAATAATAATAACAACAATGACTTATTAACAGTATGATTAAAAGTTGTGCATTTGATTTACACTACGCAGCATTTTACTATAAATTAGACAGGAAACGGAATTAAGTAAACAAGAGCGAATAGGGGTCAGACGGTGTTATTTGAGGACCGTATTCCTTGGTTGCTGGTACAAATTTCACGGCTTATCAAATTTACATTTTTATCCTTGTTAAAATTGCTTAAATATGGCACCTAAAATGTATAGGTGTAGGCCTACTCATTAAGCTGTTAATTTCTGTTAGTCTATTTGTCGTGGGTTATTTTATCCTCCAAGGGCAACAGGCCTAGAAAGCCCTTGGTCCACCATCCGGCTGCTGGCCTCACATCAACATGTGTTAATCACTGAGGTAGACGAACATTGAGCCAGTGTAGGGGTGACATGTGGTCAGCATATCGGATCCCCCAGCCGTTACAGTTGGTCTTCTCAACCTGGAGTCGCTACTTATT
This sequence comes from Diploptera punctata, assembly GCA_030220185.1. Lineage (NCBI taxonomy): Eukaryota > Metazoa > Arthropoda > Insecta > Blattodea > Blaberidae > Diploptera > Diploptera punctata. Next base: position 143,246 of record JASPKZ010005699.1, read on the forward strand.
GTAGCTACGCAAATGCCTCAGGATGCTGGGTGAGCACCGGTCGCATACTGGCCGGAATTCCATGAGAAAATTTCTTCCCACATGGGGGCTCGAACCAGTGAAAGTCCCGTAGCTCAGCGACAAGGCTTCCTGTCTTAACCACTCGGCTACGACATTCTAAGAAATTATTACAAAACCAGAAGTTCATGGCCGCGAGGAAATGTGCTCTCCATAAATCCCTTTTCTGAGCTAATATTTTTCAATAATTTCCTGTAAAATTTACCTCCCTCAAATCTTGGTTAATGTTTTTTCCCACTTTATTCTTAGCCTATTTACAGAGTTATTTCACTCCTAGTTTGCCTTACTGAAATTTCCATATCTCTCTTCATCACTCAATGGTGGCACATGCCACCCAGAATATATTTCTCCATTCATCTGTCACTCTTTGCCCCATTTTTTTAAAGGGCTTTATTCTCAAATACTCATAATTAGAGCGAGGATTTATATGTAGAAAATTTTACCGAAATACGAAATCAAAATAAGAAAATATGAAAAATATGAAAATTGTAACACGAAAATATTATGAAGCTATTATTTATTAACGTTATTACATATATTTTCATATACATACATTCGGTATAATATATAGGATCCAACAGCATGTAAATGAGACAAGTAGACCTTATTTGTGGTTCAAAAATTCAAGATATTCACTATATTTCTTATTTTAATTAGCTTTTCATTAATTCCATGCCCGTAGAAAGATCATGCTTACGATTTGAAACATTGTTAATAAATAGATCATGTCTACTGGAGTATATATATATAAAACACAATCCAACAATCCATTAATTTATTCATTGATATTTAATTATGAATTTCAAAATCCAAGGAACAAAACATAGCAACCAAAACAAACAGACTTGCATGAAATATAGCACTAAACATTTAGATTAGGTACAATTTGGCATGATTACTATTCTCATTGCATAAAGATATCAAACTCCAGTAATTGTTTTTTTATTAATTTAACATTTCAAATATAATTTATCTTCCAGTAATTGTATATGTAGCAATTACCTTAAATTAGTTGTTGGTATTGATATACGTATGTAAAAAAGAATTAATTATTTATTCAATTATATTTAATTATGAAATCCAAGAAACAATACATAACCAAAACAGAAAGCTTTCCATGAAATATAGGACTGACAAAATTGAGACTATGTACAGTTTGGTATGGTAGCTATTTATATTGCATAAATATACTGAGCTTCAATATACGTATGTACATGTAACAATAACAGTAAATTTAATTATAATTGAGTTGTGGTTTTTTATTTTTGGTATTTGCTGATACCTATAAAAATCGAGTTATAGGAACAATTTAATTTTGACACAAGAGATTGCAATTTATAAAATGTAGGCTAAGAAAGAATATTATTTAGTTATTTTAAATATATTTCAAATATAAAATGAACATACCTCTTTACTACAGTAAGTGCAAAACACTATTTTACCATCCGTGGTGTAGCATTTAAATGCTGAAATCCAATCACGACTCCAGTTCAGGCATCTTGTTTTTCACTAGTTGCAACAAGAAGTATGTCTGTACACACGCAAAGTGAAGAAATTGCCTAGGTAAGAGTGGGTGGTCACTAATCTACTATTGTCCTTAAACTTATCAATCTGTCATCAGTTCATCATGTTCTCGTTCCAGCGGGCCAAGTTATGGATAAACCCCATCCATCTCTTGACTCATCTTGTTGTTATTGCTGGTTAACGGTATTTGTTTTGTCCAGAAAGGAATTCTGGAGAATTTCCACTTGTCTACGATTTACAATGTCAAAAACTTAGAGGTACAGTCACTTCAAAAAATATTTTTAACAAATTCCTAGAAGTGTTATTGGAAAAAAATATATATTTTTTTTAAATGTTGAAAATATGAAGCAATATGAAATATTTGCTAAAATATGAACTTTTGTCAAAATATTATGAAATATGAATTTTTTTTTGGTCCCATTCAATTCTACACTTCATAAACTTGAAGATGCTCTCCGACTTATAGTTTAAAACATGAAATTTCATAAAATTCCGCGCTCTACTCATAATCTTTCTCCTCTCTTAAAGTAAGAGCAAGTTTCGCATCCATATAACTGAAAAAAAATCGTCGTTTTTGTTGAAATTCTTGTAGACAATTTGATATGACGAGAGTACCTATGATGCATAATAGCATACGTTTCCTTAGATCTAGCAGTAATCTAACAAGAGGTTGTGTTTATCATAAGTAATGCCACGAGTGATTTCCATTTGGAAATCAAGAGTGGCATTTGTTAGGACTATTTAACGAATAAAATTAAGCTGTTTACTCACAAATCATTATGTAACTATAGTTATTTTAAAATATTTATATATTTAATGTAAACGGCGATGTTTGAAAACAAATGAGAAACGATAGGTACGCTTCATCTGCTTCTTTTGTTTATCACTGCAACTAGATCATATTATTTATTGCCAAAGGAACGCAATATTGTAAGAATGCTCTCTAGTGGAGAAAAAATGAAACAAATCAAACTGTATATTACATCATTTCTGATGTATGATGTAAATATGACAATTATATTTTTCTGGATTATTACCTGGGAAAAATACATTTAAGAAAGTGCAAACAGTGGTTAATTTTTTTGGTGGTATAATAAATTGCTACAAATGTTTTTATATTAACTCCTGCAAGCGCTAATATGTTGACATCTATGCACTATATATACAATCTGGTAGCCGTATATTTCTTATAGCCACAGTCACTGCAAAATAATGGTCAGACCTGTTCAGAATATTAAAAAGGAGGAGCTTTCTTTAATATGGTAATTATAACACTGATAAATATTTCGTGAAACACGACTCTGATCGGTTGTAAAACAGAAATCATTGAAACGTGATTGGTCATTGACACCCATTTGGGGCATGAGTTAAATAGTCTGAAAAAATCACGAGCGACAAAATCGCGAGTGATTTTGTTTAATGTAAAACTCAACTTCGCGTTGGATTTGGAGTGACTATTTAGTGAATAATACAATATCAAAAGCTAAAAATAATTTCAATATTTAATATTTACCAAATGGTCCACCGCTATGGTCTCGGGGTAGCGTGCTGCCTTGTCACACAGTGGGCCTGGGTTCGATCCCCGGTCCGGACAGTTTTTCTGGGTGAGGTTTTTATCAGGGTTTTTTCTCACATGTAAGACAAATGTCAGGAAACCTTTAAGGCCCAAACGGTCCGCGAAATCATATGGCCATCGCAATCATCATCATTCATATTCATCTTGGGTTAAGCTTAGGATTAGGGACTCTCCTGGCGCACCATTATCATCATCATCCGTCATATCATCGGGGCAACGTAACCCCGCCTTCCAGGCGCCCCAACCTCAGAAGTGGGTTAAGAGTACGCCATGCTAGGAGAGAAACCAGGAATGTCGAAAGAAAACTTGGGGCATTTGAGAAAAAAAACCAAATGTGAGGTTATGTATTCCGACTTACTTCCGGGCGATTTCTAAGCCGGCTGTATATTTATAAATAGCATACTTTTACTGTTAAATCTATTTTGGGCTTGAGAAAAATCAGACAGATGATTGTAAATGCAATAATGTAGATTAATTATACAACGTTTAATAAGTTTTTAGAGCAACAGAACTACCTTTTTTTGGTAATTTTTAAGTTGTTTTCTTTTGGCATTTCTTGCTGTACCACATCGATCGTACATTGTTGAATCGATTTCCTTGTCAAAGAAGTTACTTTGCGGAGATATCTCTCATTACGAACAGGAAGAGGCAATTTTATCAACAGGAAGAGGCACAATTATCGGTCTATGAAATAAATATTCATTTTAATTATGGATACAGAACAATTATTTGATGCTCTCTTAATTTTATAAATAAAAATTTAAGGAAACCTATTATCATTCTTTATAAAATAACTATTCAAATAGAAAAAATGATAAACTGCTGTACATCGTCTACAACAATATGAAATTTCTATCTATAATGGCGTAGTCCATTGTTGAGCCACAGCGTCTCCTTTGTTAGGAGTTACTAGACCAAGTTCATTTAGTTACCTACTTGCCCGTAGATGTCATACACGTGAATATAATATCAAAATATTCGTTAAACGAAGCAGTTATCAGATTTATGCCTTTGAATTCTATTCTATAGTAAATCTGCCCGAGGGCAGGTCTTTCACTGCAATCATAGCATTTTCATGCTATGCTTTGCAGCTTTACTAGGGAATTATAGATGTGGTAGCTTCGCGTTGCTTTCCACACCGATGATGAATGATGTTGATAATGATAAGGGTGATGATGATGGCCGGAAGATTTTCGGGGACCGTTGGCCCTAAGCTTCCTGACATTTGTCTTACAGGTGAGGAAAAACCCCGAAATAAACCTCACCCAGGAGCCTGTCCCGACCGAGAATCGAACCCGATGCCTTTGAATAATAATTAAAAATGAAATTGCAAAATACACAAAAAAGCACGTATATTTTTCAAAAGAAACTAAGCAGTAATAATGATCAGGAAATAATTAAACGGCGAAGAGACGGCTCTGCTTATTTATCATATTGAAGTTGAAAAAATCGTAATATTTAGAGCGTTTCTTTTTGTAGACACGTTACGGAATCGTAGTTAATACATTCCCTGTATTGCTAGTATTTCCAATGGAATGTGGATTCGGGATGGAACGCATCTCCCAGGTTTCAGTGTGCTCAAACATTCACTAATAGCTGATATAATAAAATAGAAATGGTAGAAATAAGTTTTTCAGGTCACGCAGAGGTTCACTCCAGTGATATATGATGATGGAATTTGTAACAGCAGCCAGGCAAACAAAACATTAAATGGGGATTTGTCTATTCCCTCACAGCTCCTAAATCAATGAACGCATTTTCACCAAATTTTGTCTGCATATAGTGCACTATATATCACAATATTGCTGACACACAATTTAAAATGTAGGCCTATCTTGGGAATCTTTTCTAATTTTTCCTCAAATATATAGCGCTTCAAAATGACACTGGAATACGTACAGACTATGTAACTTGATTACTAAACCATACACTAAAATTCAAACACAAATTTAAAATAAATCACAATCTAATCTATGGACAACATAACCTTGGCTCTCACCTTGCATGCTTCTTTTAGGTTCCCGGTATGGTTGAATTTCCTGGTTCGAGTTTTTCTTTAACTATTAGCTAAATTCCAGGAAATTCGGGGAACATAATATCTGAAAAATTACTGGCTTCATAATTATCATCGATTATATTCACATTAAATTAAGAGAAGATACTTTACAATAGAACCAGATTATCATAATTTCATCAAAGACTGTCACGTGAGAGTTTAAGTGTTCACCTCAGATAAAGATAATATGTATTGTTGATCGGTGTAAGCATCCTGATGTTGTTACGTTAGATGGTAAACGAGTATAAAGCATATCCAACTAAAATTATTGAGTCTATTCACTACATCGGATGTCGATACATGGAGAGCACTACGATCTGGACGCTAGGTGTTTCTAGTGGGAGAGTAAAAGTGCCGAATTTAAGAGAGTGAACAATAACTGCAAACTTGAGCTATTATAATTAAAGCAACTTCAAATATAGAGAAAAAATCGTTTAAGATAGTTTTCTGGAGGTGGATGGAAGGATAAAGCGATAGATTGGGAGAGAGATAAACAGACAGGCACAAAGAGATAGAAAAGTATATAGATGCCTTATATGGAATTTAAATGAAATAGTTCGGCCAAAACTGTCGATTTTTATGATTGGATTAGGTATGTAAGTCTGACGTTGAGAAAGTAACAATTCGATTAAAATAGACAATTGAAAATAGATTTTACTATCTTTATTTATATCTTCGTTTAATTATTTTTCCCACTTACGCCAATAATGTTGTTCTATATTGACTAGAAACTAGAATTAAAACCGAAGGGAGGTAAGTTAATCTACCTCATTACTTACCTCTCTATATAGGATAATGACTACAAGGAAAACAATATATTATGAAAACAATAGAATTTAAATAGAATAATGAATCAGTTATAATATAGTCTATTATAAATTAATATAAACTTAAAATCGTAGCCATACATAATTTTCTTATCAGCAATAAAAATAATTCAGAATGTTTACAAACATATTTTATAAAGACTTATTATAATTAACTTTTCTCACCTAAAAACATTATTATGACGAACAATAGACTGTGAATAGAAAAATTGACCCGTTAACTCATATAAATTAATACAGTATAAAATTAAAGCAATGTATCATAAATAATAATATTTAGAATCAGTGAATGCAAATATAAATAGCCTATATGGAATTTGGGAACTATGAACAATTGATCAGTCTAGAACTCTATTTTTCGTCCTTACAAAGTTCGGGCTAAAAGCCGTCTTCGATAGTTAAAAACCCCCTTACCTCCCTTATAGCATGAATACCGGGACACTTAGTTAATGATTCTAACAAATTTAAAGTTACTCATTTCCTGTTCTTCATATTCGCCACTCATGGGACCGAATAATCCTCTTATATTATAATAGCAATCGGCCGCGGTGGACTAGTGGTTATGCTCCTTGCTTCTGATCCCGAGGGTCGCGGGTTCAATCCCGGCCGAGGTCGATATATTTTTTAGGATGGAAAAATCCAAGGAGCAAGTCCTCCGGGGGGACTTCAAGCCGTGGGTCCCGAGTCTGAAGATTTTCAGGCTCGTAAAAGATCCTTAAGCCTGAATGCAAAGGCCTGTAACCAAATTTACCGAATTTTCCCGACTTAGTACTATCTTGGTTTCCTAGATGTCAGTATGAGGCGGAACGCTGACCACGGACCACTCAAATGAGATCTATACGAAAACAAGTGTAACTAAATTAGTATGGTTCAAATTCTTCCCTGTAGGGGGAGAGCGCCTAAATCTCTGTTAAGGGAAAACATGGGCTTACAATAATAATATTATAATAACTACTTTTAATAAGTACAACAATAATAATGACAATTAAGGTGCCACGCTCAATGGATGTGTTGGGTGTATTTTCTATTTTAATTTTGTGTAGAATAGAACAGTTGTTCTTGGAAGTAATAAAGCTAGTAATTGTTTAAAAGGGGATTAATAACATTACAGATGGCTTTTCTCTCTACATCGTGTTTTAGGAAAAAGCAGCAGTACGTTTTGGTGTAGTCATGTAGTTGACGACAATAACGCCAGTTAATTTTCACGCTAGAAAAGTTCAGTCCTTTTACGGGAATGAATTAAATTTCGCAGGTTATGAGACGATAAATAAAAGTTTTATGGGTAAACATACGCGCTGTATAAAATATGGTGTTTGCCATGTACTTGAGTTCGCTCTTCAAACATAATTTATTTATAGTATGCTCACAGTTCTGTTCACTACTCTTTGTTACATAAAATTCTATGCTCATCCCAATAAGATGCATCCAAATGCATTTCGCAGCCACAAAACAGTAAGACATATAACAGAAAGATATGATTACCTGATACAGGGCGATTCATATACACGTTTACAACTGTAATGAGTTATAACACATTATTCAATGATACAGAACGTGTGCATTCTTTCTTGAATTACAGAGTAAATATTAGAGACTTTCAGTCAATGTGTGTGTATGTGTATGTGTATGTGTATGTGAATCCCAATGCCACCCACTGCGCATTTCATGCTTCCGATTCCACGCTAGGCGGATAGATGGCGTTAATGTTGTTATTATCAATTTTTATGCATTATTTAATATATCACTTTGCTTAGATTGATTTATATTAGTAGAAATGCGTTCGGGTTTTTAAGATTCATTGCATTACCCATCTTTGTTTTATTCAATTAATGAGACTGTTTATTTCATAGACCGATAATGTTGCCTCTTTCTGTTAAAAAAATAGCCTCTTCCTGTTCGTAATGAAAAATATCTCCCCAAATTAACTTATTTGACGATGATATCGATTCAACAATGTACGATCGATTTGGTACAACAAGAAATGCCAAAAGAAAACAACTTCAAAAATTAGAAAAAAAAGTTAAGTTTTGTTGCTCTAAAAATATTAAAAGTTGTATAATGAATCTGTATTATTGTTAATAGTTATTTCTCATATAATCATCTGTTATTGATTTTTCCCAAGCCCAAAGATATTAGCAGTAAATATGTGCTATTTATAACTATATAGCTGGCTTAGAAATCACCCGGAAGTAAGATCGGAATACATAACTTCATATTCGGTAAATATTAAACATTATACTTGTCCACCGCTGTGGTCTCGAGGTAGCGTGCTGCCTTGTCATGCAGCGGGCCCGGGTTCGATCCCCGGTCGGAGCAGTTGGGTGAGGTTTTTATCGGGGTTTTTCCACACCTGTAAGACAAATGTCAGGAAAACTTTAAGGCCCAAACGGTCCCCGAAATCATATGGCTATCATCATCATCATCCTTCGCCGGTGTGAAAAGCAACGGGAAGCTACCACACCTACAATTCCCTAGTAAAGCTGCAAGCATAGCATGAAAATGCTATGATTGCATTGAAGGATTGCCTTCGGGCAGAATTACTATGGATGGATGGATACTTATTTCTAGCTTCTGATGTATTATTCGCTAGATATTCACTCCAGATCCAACGCGAGGATGAGTTTTTCATTAGACAAAATCACAATCTCTTGTTAGATTACTATTGATAAAATATATCCTACGATGATATTCAGTCTGGTATGGTGTTCAGGTACGATACACATTACAATGTATAGTCTATGAAAATAAAATTGAATGAGAATTAATAGTACATTATGGAACAAAAATACAATTCGATATTCACGAATGGATTATGGGAAAATGGTAAAATACGCAAGATATATTTGGCGCGAAGTTTATTTTTAAATCGATATTTGTGAGTGCAAACACGACAGGGATCTTTGGCAAAATCACTTCTTTCGAAATGGTAACTTATTTCTAGCTTCTGATGTTGTATTATTCGCTCAGTTTCAAACTGAATCTAATGATTTCTTAATTCAAAGAGTGTCATTACCTAATATAGGCCTATAAAAATGAAAGTTTGTTTGTTCGTACTTTATGCGCGGACATACCGTTGATCCGATTGTGATGTGGTTTTTTGCAAAATATTCAGGAGTTTTCCGGGATGAACATAGGCTATAAGAGAGTTGAGATACTCAACTCACACACCCTTAAAAACACCTTTTGTAGTGAAAAATGAGAAAAAGTTATTTTTATCCATTAAATGACTTACGCTACCTAAACCATAACAAATACACAAAATTAATGTACACAGAATTGAATATCTCAAAAAAAACTCTACAAAAAGGTCCGCGACAGCATATGTTTATCTTTTACAGATAACACACAATAGCCATTTTCGTCTTTCATTGATGCCAAGAAGATCGGGGATTACTAGATTCCCGGGCACGCATGTACTGCCATAGGCCTACCATTCATCCGATTGTCATGGGGCTTTTTGCAAAATGTTCAGGATTTTCCCGGGAAGATTATAGGTTATAAGAGAGTTTTAATGTTCAAGCCTTTCACCCTTAAAATCAACTTCTGTAGTGAAAAAACGTGAAAAAATGTTGCTTAAATGGCTTGTGCTGCCTAAACTATAACATGCACACAAAATTATTGTACATAGAATTTAATATCTAAAAAAAACTCTACAGAAAAGTTCGCGACAGCATATGTTTATCTTTTAAGGATAACTCACAATAACCATTTTTTGTCTTTCATTGATGCCAAAAAGATCGGGATAAGTAGATTCCCGGGCAAGCATAGGAGCGCACGGCGGGTATTCTTTTATGGAAAACTCAATATTTTAAGTATTACGTATGTTGTCTTTCAGCTCATTTATGCCAAGTACATCGGGATGCGGAGTATCTAAAAATAATAACGATATAAATTTATACTTATTTTTCCTTTTACTTATTCAACTAAATGCAAAAACAAATTATAATTTATTTAGGTGTAGTAGCGCATGCCGGGTATTAGCTAGTTTACAATAAAAGAAACGTGTCTTCATCAGTTAGCCTTGTATTTGAACCCGAATTTTACTAAATGCGAGTTTCGATCGTTAACAACCTTCTCCATATGAAGGAACCAGTCAAACATCGGTGTGCAAATAAGCCAGTTATCTTTCATTTGATTCTGGTATCATCGAAATCGTTAAATGTAATAGGAAAGCTGTAATAATACAATTTCTGTCACATATTGTTCTATATTCTTTCCATCATTTATTTACAACCACCATTTTCTGAATTACCATCATATTATTCAGTATTATCAGAGTTCAGATGATGTTTATGAAGGTATTTTATTTTTAAATGTCGAAACGTAAATTTCATCTACTTTTTTGTTTCATATGATATATTTGTTAATGTGGCTGACAACGAATGATTAAATTTTAATTTTCCCCAATAACTCTACCAAGTAATATTTATTTCATTGAATGATACATATGTTTCAGAAATTAATTTTCAAATATAACTCAGAGTATGATTTACTAAGGTCCATGTATAATTATAAATTAATAGCAAAAATATTTGTTGAAAATATCAGCTAAAAACCAGAATAATAGTCTTTTGTAGTAAAGATTTAGTAACATATGTTTGTCCTGGTGGGTGCCTAAATAAATAAAATATAAATAAAAATAAATGTTGTATAGATAACAAAACTATAAAAATCGGCTTCAGATTATCAGTTTTGACAGAATTATATTTCTTTGAAAAAGTTTACAAAATTTAATAAAACTGTAAGAACAGTAAAGTTATGTAATGAAACCTACTTTGGTCCAAAAACATACCCGCACCCACGAGCCTATATAAGTAATTCACAAGACCAAATTTCTATTATCGGAGCGAGGGATGTACCCTGCGAACAAATAGCTAATGAGACGAGATTCATACTCCGAACAGCAGTCTCTACCATGTGGGATCACAGAAGAAATGTAGACATCATTGAGGAATTTAATATGTTGTCCATAATATATTCTGTAGGCCTACATCAGTATCAGTCCACCGGTATATTCTCAAGGTAGCGTGCTGTCTTGTCATCAGCGGGCCTGGGTTCGATACCCGGTCGGGACAAACTTCGTGGGTGACGTATTTCCGGGGTTTTTCCTCACCTGTATGACAAATGTCAGGTAGGTTTGAGGCCAAAAAGGTGGACAAACATCATCTGGCCGTCATCATAATCATTTCATTATTATCTCTGTGTGGAAAGCAACGGGAAGCTACCACACATGTAATAATTCCCTAGTAAAGCTACAAAGCATAACATGAAAATGCTATGTTTGCAGTGAAAGACAAGCCCTATGGCATAACACTGTAAATAAGACATCAGTATCAATAGAACTAGCGTCAACGTGTGGACCGTATGTCCAGATCCATTATTCTTAAAGCAATTTTTAAATAACCAAAATGTAAAATAGTTTTGAAACGTCATGGAAGAGATGGTTGAATTTTTTGTAGACATTAACGGTTCTTTCGAGACCACAACATGGAAGGATGATGATGATGATAATAATAATGAATAATTTAAAAATATAAGGCACTTCTGCGCACACAAACAATGCTACAGATCGTTATTCTGCAATTTGTTCAATTCCAACGTAATCGTCAATTTGAAATCTTCATCAGAATTCTGAAGCTTAAAGTAGCTTAGTGAGGCAAAACAGATTTGTTGATAAAATAACTAAATTTCAGAAAAATCTATAAATTTATGAGAGTTAAACGATCTTCTAGAATTACCATCCAATTTGTCCGAAATTTCTACATTCCTAATATATTCTTACTATTCGCTGTTAAAACCATGTACTTTTTCATTCAATAGCGTTAAAATTAGGGTAATCGTTTCTTTATTATGGAATATTGGATAAAATTTTCTATTGAAACAGATTTGTGACAAAGATACATATAGCGATTGTAGATTGCTGTAACCAAATGAGATATTACTGATTTCATTTCTGTGGTAGTACCTAGGTAATATGTACCAATTAACGTAACTTGGCGCTCACAAATAGTACCATATATATTGTAATGAATGTTTCAATGCACAGATATACGTTTGTTTCACTGAATGTATACTTCGTCCACAGCCTACGCAGTTACAGTACAGAGTAATGACCAACATTTAGGTCAACTATTGTATAGCATTTTACAATTATTATTATTAGTATCATTATTATTAATATTATATTATTATATTATCATTATTATTATTATTATTATTTGTATTATTATTATTATTATTATTATTATTATTATTATTATTATTATTATTATTATTTTCGGCCGCGGTGGACTAGTGGTTATGCACCTTGCCTCTGGTCCCAAGGATCGCGGGTTCAAACACGGCCGGGGTCGATGGATTTTTTAGGACGGAAAAATCCAAGGAGCAAGTCCTCCGGGAGGGACTTTAAGCCGTGGGTCCCGAGTCTGAAGATTTTTAGGCTCGCAAAAAATCCTTAAGCCTGAATGAAAAGGCCTCTAAGCAAAATTTACCGAATTTTCCCGTCCTAGTACTACCTTGGTTTCCTAGATGTCAGTATGAGGCGGAACGCTGACCACGTACCACTCAAAGTGACATCTATACGAAAATAAGTATAACTAAATTAGTATGGTTCAAATTCTTCCCTGTAGGGGGAGAGCGCCTAAATCTCTGTAAACGGAAAACATAGGCTTACAATACAAAAAAACAACAATTACTATTATTATTATTATTATTATTATTCGGTGTGGAAAGCAATGGGAAGCTGCCACACCTATAATTCCCTAGTAAAGCTGCAAAGCATTGCATGCAAATGCTATGATCGCAGTGAAAGACCTGCCCTCGGGCAGAATTACTACGGATGGATGGATTATTATTATTATTATTATTATTATTATTGTATAAAGTCCTAACATTCCATGTTTGTAAGAACATGTCCCTGTGTTTGAGCCGTTGGCATGGATTCCCTGATGTAGTCCCCGCCCGGAGAACCGAATGGGGGACTTTACCCCAGTAAAACCCACGTCCGCGTTTCTTCACGGTTGTATTTTTACGGTGAAAGATCGTCACTCTTTCGACCAAGTTTTTTTTTTCGCCTTTCTTATCTTCTTCGACCTGTCCGGCATGGTCTTTACAGAAAGCCAGATATAATTAGAATAGTTAAGTCTCGTAGACTGGGATGGGCAGGACATGTGGCACGAATAGGGAATGAAAGAGGTGCATGGAAGTTTCTTGTAATAAAACCAGAAGGAAAAGGCCCGGTTAATAAACCTTGAATGAGGTGGGAGAATAACATTAACCATGATTTGAGGGAAGCAAATTATGCGGGGTATGACTGGTAAACATCAGCTGAGGATATGGATGCATAGAAAGCTTATGTCCGCGCGTCCATGAATGACGGGTTCGATAGAGCCAGTGAGTTAGGAAGTTATTTAGTTAGTTTATTATTATTATTATTATTATTATTATTATTATTATTATTATTATTATTATTATTATTATTGTTACGCCTATTATTGAATATACTACTCCTTATTTACCGGGTTATGTACCTATAAAAGACGGTGACAATATCTGTGGTTATTTAACTTCGTTTCCTTTGAAATAAATGATCACGGAAAAATAATAATCCGTCACGTAGGGATTGCGTAAACTAAGCGGTTTACCCAGCAGGTCCAATGAATGGTCATATTTTGTTGGTTTATGAAATAGCTCTATATATTTATTTTGTAAATTAAATCTTAGGCCTATGTAGCCAGTTACAGACTATTGTGAGATAACAACCATGGTCCCACTAAAGCTATTTTTCAGATAAACGTTTTCAGATAAAATCTCACTCCTAAGGATCAGAGTTTACCGATTTTTGGATAATGGATTTTTGTTTCATTACAATGGCGTATACCAATATTCATTAAGAAACACTGCACATTGTGCCTGGTAGAGCGATTTTTAAAATTTCGCTTTGGGTTACCCTATATCCTAAGATTAAATTGTATTACTTAATGAATTCGAACTCTAACTAATTCAATGGCACGATCGAACCCGTACGTTCAATGCTGCGGGACATAATTCTCCATATATTCCTATTCTAAAGTTTTGCAATCATCCTCTGTATAATCTACTTCCCTAAAATCATGATTAGTGGTATTCTCCCACCTCGTTTTTTGTCTACCTACTGTGCGCTTTCCCTATAGTTTTGCTACAAGAAGTTACTATGACCCTTTTTCATTTCCCAATTGTGTCACATGTCCTGCCCATCGCAGTCAATATTCTTATTATTTCCGTCTTCCCATTAATATCATGTAGTGCAGTGTTCTCCATTCGCCTGTCTGATCAACTCTATTTGGGCCAAAAATGTCCAAAGAACTTTATTCTTAAATACTCATAACCCTCCCGTTACAATAAGAGTCCATGCTTCGCATCCATACGAACTCGACCTAATGTTTCTTCATCGATTGCTATATATCGTGTTTCATTTTGGACACACACACACACCACACACGCACGCACGCGTAGGCATGCACGCATGGATGTACACGCAACCACGCCCAACCCCCTCCACACACACACACACACATATATATGCATATACTTTTTTTAAATGCCCCAGGTTTGTATTTCGACATTCCTGGTTTCTCTCCTGGCATGGCGTACTTGTAACCCACTTCTGAGGTTGGGGCACCTGGAAGGCGGGGTTAAGTTGCCCCGATGATATGATGGGTGATGATGATGATAGTGGTGCGCCAGGAGAGTCCCTAATTCTAAGCTTAACCTAAGATGAATATGAATGATGATGATTGCGATGGCCATATGATTTCGGAGATCGTTTGGGCCTTAAAGTTTTCCTGACATTTGTCTTACAGGTGAGAAAAAAACCCGGTAAAAACCTCACCCAGAAAAACTGTCCCGACAGGCGATCGAACCCGGGCCCGCTGCGTGACAAGACAGCACACTACCCCGAGACCACAGACATATATACATATAATAGAGAGAGAGTCATCCTCAACTATAAAATTTTCTTTATACTCTTCTTTATATTATTAAAATTTAAAGGTTTTCAAAGTCGTGCTTCATCTTCAGGAACCTTCTTGATACTTATTTTTCTAATACATAAATAGGATGTCATGCTTAATAACTTTTTTAAATTTATTATTACTGGAGATCATTATTTCTATGAATCATTCTTATGTTTATATATTAGATAATAATAAATGGAAAACATGGGTGTGGCGTATCTTCTTTATTGTTTTATTTGAAATTGAGATTTATTTCATTCTTATTTATTTGGGTGCGTGGAACTTTACCGTTCCTTGCTATTCCCATGAACGTTTTAGGATTTATGGATTATGATGGCTTTCCCTATTTCCATCGTATTCTTTCCAAATTAAAGAGTAGTATACAGAATGTGGCATAAGTCATTTACCAATTGCACATTGTTGCAAGGAAAACAATTAGATTGGTTGAAACTGGGATTTGAATACGGGACTTTCACAATATAATCTCAAACAACTAAGGAGTGATTGAGTTTATATTCTGGAGGTTCCGTATTCAAACCCCAGTTTCAACCAATCTGATTTTTTTCTTGCAAGAACGTGCAGTGGGTAACTGACTTATGCCACATCCTTCTAAACATAATGTCGGGATAAGACTTGGAAGACACTTGGCCTAAGAAACGGCTGCTGACTTCTTATCCACATGTGTCAATCACAGAGGTGAACTACTTACCACTCAACATAGTGCTATATCGGCCTATATAATAATGTGCAAAATATGTTGGTTAATTTACAGAACAACAAATATAAATGGTTAATTTGATAATAGTATATAGGATGCAAGGTAGGGAAGTGGTTTTTACAGAGGCGAGGAAAATGTCTAAAAACCGAGCGACAGCAAGGTTTTTAATTTCCGAGATTTTGTAAAACACTTCACAAACGTTCGTTGTACATCATGGTTTTGCGCGATGGTGTTTTCAAAATGATAAATAATGGTAAAATAATAGCATTTATGTTGGAAATACTTACGTTCATTATAACGAACTGACTAATGTTAACAGTGTGGGCAATGTTTATTAGTTGAAACTACAGCAGCCGTGACCACATTCAGTTATATAATGGCGGTAAGTACGTATTTATTGTTTCAAATAAAGTTAGTTCCGCGCGTAGCCGAGTGGTTAAGGCAGGAAGCCTTGGCGCAGAGCTACGGGACTTGCGCTGGTTCGAGCCTCCATGGGGGGAGAAATTTTCTCATGGTATTTCGGCCAGTATGGGACCGGTGCCCAACCAGCATCGTGAGGCATTTGGGTAGCTACAATAAGTAGCGGCTCCAGGTCGAGAAAACCAGCTACAACGGCTGGGGGACTCGAACATGCTGACCACATGTCACCCCTAAACTGGTTGATGATCATGTACCTCTATGATTGACACATGTAGATGTGAGGCCAGCAGTCGGCTGGTAGTCTATGGGCCTTCTAGGCCTGTCGCGCCAGGAGGAGGAGGAGTCAAATAAAGTTCAGTTAATTTAAAATGCAGTGACTTGTTTCGTACAATGTATTTTAAACACTACCTTTTGCATATATTTTTTGTATATACATTGTACGTATTATACATAGAGGGCACTGGTTTTACTTCCCACATATGGTTTGTAATATGCAATATTAAAGTATACTTATTTAGGTTGGCAACCCCGAATTATAGGAAATTGAACTTTCTATGATGGTCGTCATTGCTGTTTATACGACAAAACGCACTATCGCGCAAAAATATATATTACATCAATTTTAATCGGTCACAGTATACCTATCTAACACTAACTAGAGTCTCATTAATATTATTCACAATACCACGTTAATTTCATGAATTCCTTCAAGAGTGTGAGGTTATCATAAGTAATGCCACGAGTGATTTCCAAATTATCGATAAATTCACGACTCACGAAGTGAGGAGTGAATTTATCTAGAGAATTTGGAAATCAAGAGTGGCATTTGTTAGGACTATTTTAACGAATAAAATAAAGCTGTTTACTCACAAATCATTATTTAACTACAGTTATTTAAAAATATATTTTTATATTTTAAAGTAAACGGTGATGTTTGAAAACTAATGAGAAACGATAGGTAGCCTACGCTTCTACTGCTTCTTTTGTTTATCACTGCAACCAGATCATACTATTTATTGCCAAAGGAACGCAATATTGTAAGAATGCTCTCTAGTGGAGAAAAAATGAAACACATCAATCTGTATATTAATTCATTTTTGATGTCGTATACATTTAAGAAAGTGCAAACAGTGGTTTCTTTTTTGGTGGTATAATCAATTGCTACAAATGTTGACATGTAAGCACTATTATATACAATCTGGTAGCCGTATTTTGTTATAGGCTCAGTCACTGCAAAATAACGGTCAGACCTGTTCAGAATATTAAAAAGGAGGAGCTTTGCTTAATATATGATAATCCTAACGTTGATAATTATTTCGTGAAAACACGTCTCTGATTGGTTGTAATACAGAAATCATTGAAACGTGATTGGTCATTGACTCCCATTTGGGGCATGAGTTAAATAGTCAGAGTAACTAGGGAGAGCTGGATAGTATACACGTACGTCTCCTAGTTTAATTATGTAGTTTATATGTAATTTTACGTCCCTCACGCCTCACGAGCTATTGGGACACGACCTTCTGGAGAGGACTTTCAACTCTGATCATATATTACTTCTTTGACACAAGAGCATGGATAGCCTCTATGGATGAATAATCAGATCAATTCCTACATCACCTCCGAGACAATACAAATATTCATGATAGAACATACCACTCAGTCATATGTACATTAATGCTAAGTAGGATAAAATTACATAAGTCATTATGGTGACAAGATGATGATGATGATGAGGGACTGCATGGGCCTTCAATAATCTTAGTATTTGACTCATGGGTGAAAACATAAAAAAAAAACCTGCTCCAGAAAACTTTTAACGCAGTCAAAACCGGATTCTCTGGGACAAAAATAATGGCTCTTATACCGCTGATGTGATTCGTGAAAATAACAAAGAACCAGAATTGCTCTACTTAATCCATTAATCAAATTAACAATAGATCTCAAGCAAGCAGTTTAGTAGGCATAAACAGTGTACTTAGATTTTTGTGGAATTTGTTGAGAATTCAATGTATATGGATATTCATGAAAGAAATAGAATAATTCAAATTACTATTTTTCCAGGGGCACAATCTTGATCACGGTTTCGCATTACATACTTCAAAACAGAATGTGTCAGTGGGTGTACGAAAATTAATCGAGTCATTATGTTTTCTACACATTGGGCACATTCAGACACAGTAAAAATTGTGGATTCCTGATGACGATTTATAGTCAAGAATGTAAAACAAAGGGAAGAACCTTTATATGAGCTAAATCTATGTAGGGCAGGCCGTTTTAAGATCAATAGTTCACAGTGCCAGTCGTGACGAATAGGCAAAAAGTTAAAATTGTTTCGGTAAAAGGCAAAAGATGGCAAGGATTAGGTAAGAAGACCTCTAAAGGGCTAAAAACGGATTGCAGAGGTATTTAAAAAAGTATTTCCTTCGGAAAATGATGTTCAGAAAAAATTTAATGGGTACCTCACGGATAAATTGAAAAGAGTTTCTACTGTATAAAACGTGCAGATTCTTACTGATGCTACGGTAAGCCCGATATCAAAATTTCCTAAAATGATGATCGGGCAGGAATTATCACAAGATGGAAGATCGTCACTAACATTTGTGGCCAACCGGAATTTGTACATTAAAACAATTTTATTACTTTGTTTATGAAGTTTTAATATCACTCGGACTATTTCATTATGTCCCGACAAGGCATATGCTACTTTGCTCATCGTAGGGTAAAGTTTCTAGAGAACATTAACATGCAATATATTGCAAAGATGGATATTCTGACTTTGGTATAGAAATTCAGACCTATGGGGGGAGTGGTAAAGCAACAAATGGTTTCTGAGGGACTTGTTAATGAGATTATCACACAATTCGTAAGAAATTGGACACATATTTCGAAGTAGATGTAGAAAGACATGTAGAAGCCCAGTTTCAAATTTCACCGGGAAATTGCTTTATGTTGAGGAACAGGACCATAGGCTATCTGATTAAAGAAATTGTAGTTGATAGATGTCGTATTATATTTAAAAAAAAAAATACTAATTGAAAGTAATGTTAGTGTAGATGTTAAGCGTGAATTCCTGTGACAATTGTGTTAAACCTCTTGTATTCTATGGGCCGGAAATATTTATTTTTTTTAGAAAAAAAAAGACAGATGCTTTTTTTCATTGCTTTAGACCTATAAATATTATAGTGAGCATTGTGCTGATTTTCACACAGTATATATTAGACTTGAAATGAAAACACTTTTTCATGTAATAGGCCTATTTTTCAATAAAATACATGGACACCATACATAAAAATGCTTACTTCATTTATCTTATATTAATTGCATTTGTGCTGAAAGAGACCATGAGATAAAAACAGCATATATATATATATATATATATATATATGCCGTTTCACTTCCCAATACGCACTGTGAAAATGAAACCAATACTTGTTATCATTATGAAGTAATGTACCAATACATTTTTGTACAAAAGTGTTTTTGTGAGAAATAATACATTTACGGCCCAAATGTAAACCATTTTGGTTTATTAATTACAAGGAATTCATGCTTAAAACCTTTATACCTACTTAAATTAATTTTAATTATATTCTGATTTTCCTAAATATTTTTATCTGAGACGATAAACCTGTTTCAGCCATCATACTGAAGCAATGAGATACCTATTGCTAATGAATATATAATAAAACGTTCACAAATTTTCAATTGGAGATGAAATGGAACTTCTTACGATCTACTGAACCTAAACACCAAACTGGAAAATATTTGTTGATTCATATAGTAATAGGCAGGAGTATCATCTTTCTTACCAGTAATCCCAGTTTAGCTTGTGACAAAGTTATTTGTTTTACTGATATAATACCACAGATATCGCTTTTATGAAGAACAACAGTACATAACAAAGTAAAATAATTATTATAATACATTCCTTTGTTTTAAAATGGCGTTTATTTATGGACATATCTAAAGTAGAACAAACCCTGCATTATTTTCTGACAGAGTAAACATATTTTTGTAATATCAGACAATTAACATATATATGAACCATATTCTTATGGAAGATACTGACACAATGTGATAGCATGTTATTTTTGTTATGTCAACGCGAAAAAAAAGTTGCAAAATGATGCGCGTGTGTTGTCCTGCATAAAAGTCAGAGTTTATGACTTCTGAACTCGTAAACAATTCAACGTTTTATTTTTTGTACACTATTACCATGTGTTATTCAGTAATTCGCATTCCTCTGTGCCACTAGATCTTCGTTAAAATTTGGATATTATACGTACTTCATTATTTCCTCATAATATATTGGTCTCAAATATGGTAAAACTGTAAATCCATCTCATGAATGTTTTATTAGTATACATTTATTTTTACAACTGTAGTGTTACATCTTCAGGGACTTCAAGCCATTGCACATTTTCTTTATTTATGATTGTCCTGATTAGGACAATTCTGCATTGTTTTCCAACGCAATACTAGTATATTTGGTGAATGGAAAGTAAATTGCAATCTGTAATTGATATCAGAATCTATTAAAACAGATTAAGTGCCTCTGGAATTGAAATAGGGCTTCCCGAATACAGTAATTTATGATTTTTTGTATGGTAGCCTTTGAAATCAACTTCATGGCGTGACAAGCTGTTATAACTGGTTTTCTCAACCCGAAGGCCGTATGTATTATAGTGACCCAAATTCCGCACGATGCTGGATGGGAATCAGTACCGTACTGGCCAAAATTTCATGAAATGATATCTTCCCTTATGCGGATTCGAATAAGCAAAAGTCCTGTAGCTCTGCGTCAAGACTTAATACTTATTAAACTGCTCGGCTCGGCGCGGGACGGCATTTTAATTAAAGGTTATAAAATACAAGCATTTCTTTACAAATTTTGAAATTATAATATTTTATTTACTTTTGTTTATCGTGAAATTTTACAAGAATTTTAATAAAACTGAAGTAAAAGGTAAAGTAGTCCCACTACAGGCCTCAGGAGGCCCTTGGGGTAGAGAGGAGGTTAAGGCTCCCACTTTTTCTAGACATTCGGCACTTGATGCCAGCCGGGTTGTCAGCCCTGCGTGACGGTCGCCTTTACACCAGAACAAGTGTCTGGTACTCATTTCCATTAGAGGCTGAGTCGACCCCAGGGCCATAGTGCCGCCAGAAGGTTTCGGTCAGTTTAAAAATCCTGACCCCACCGGGACTTGAACCCTCGACCTTCCGACTTGTAGCGAAGTGCCTTAACCACTATATTTACAGATATAATAATTTGGGTAAATGAGAGATACAGTTAAATATTCCTTTACAAATTTTGAAATTAAAAGATTTTTCTTTACTTTGTTTATCTTGAAATTTAACAAGAATTTTAATAAAACTGAAAGTAATTAGAGAAAGTAATGATTTAGGTAAATGAGAGAGGTTATGTTGGCCTCTCTGCGTGTGAACTCTGCCATATGACGACTTCCGCAAACCTGCAAAAAGGTAATTACCTGTCCCAGTCTTTTTACAACAATTCCTTATTTAATTCCATTCCTCTGCATTTAAAATCTCGCCTTGGTAATAGTCATATTTTCTTAAAAATACATAATCTACGTATACGACGTACACAAGAACAGTAAGAATATTACATTAATGAGTAGTTTAATTCTTCCGTCGGCTGCGGCGGTCTAGTGGTTACGTTCCTTGTTTCTACTCCCGAGGCCCTAGAATATAAATAAGATAGATAAATCCATCCTGAAATCCAATCCGGCCTTTGCTTTGAGATGAATCAGTAATAATAAATGTCCCCTGACCGCGTTACGAGCGCTGTGCAGGGTAAGGATAATGACAGGTCTGCTGTCTCAGAGCTGCAGAAATGAGGATGTTGAGAGCAATAGTAGGATACCATAAGACCGATAAAAAGAAAAACGAAGAAATAAGAACAGAACGTAATATATTTAATCTCTGTGAAAGAATAAAATATTATCAAAATTCTTATCTTTAGCACGTATTACGAATGAATGAACAGCGCATACCAAGAAGAATGTATAATTATAAACCAAAAGGGAGAAGATTGTTGGGAAGACCATTGAAGAGATGGAAGGACCAATTCGACCTATAATGAGATCGGAACAGGCCATTGGGCTTAATCCTTGTTGTTAATGATGATGATGATTATAAATCCATGGGACAAGTTCTCTGGGAGGGACTTTAAGCCGTAGCTGCCGAATCTGAAGATTTTCGGACTCATAAAAGAACCTCAAGCCTAAATTAGTGACTTTGAGCAAAATTTAATTAATCTTCCTTATCTAAGTAATATTTTAGTTGATTACTGAATGTCTCATTAAGGTGATGTCCTGACCACACGTTACTCAGTTAAATTCATAGGGAAATAAGCGTAGCTAAATTAAATTGGTCAAGAAACGCCGGCTGGAGAACATCCCTGTCACCATGAAGGGAGTATGGGGTGTATACATACATACATGCACACATACTAATTATTCTAATAACAAACTTAAGTAAAATAATTACTTTTATCGTTGATTACTCAAAAAAATTAAATTTTAATCTAATATCAAACAAATTTAAAGTAAACTATTTGTAATTCTAAAATGTATTAAACGTTTGAATGTTTAGTTGAATACAGGTTTCACGGCCAATAATCATAATATTAATGGATTCCGGGCTATGTGGCTGTGATCCATGACTGGTGTTTTTCCAGACGTTTCTGCCTCGACTGCGGAGGGTATCTTCAGTGGCTATGAATTCGACCAGGGAGCACTACCTAGAAGTTCTGGCCACTGAAAATGCCCTCCGCAGTCGAGGGAGAAACGTCTGGAAGAACACCAGTTATGGACCAAGGCCACATAGCCCGGAATCTTTTAATATTATTGAAATGTTTATGTTTAGTGTCGAAAGGAATAAATGAGAACTTATTGAAATGTATAGAAGACGTATGTCCCGCGCCGTAGCCGAGCGGTTAAGGTAGGAAGCCTTGGCGCAGAGCTACGGGACTTGCGCTGGTTCGAGTCTCCATGGGGGAAGAAATTTTCTCATGGTATTTCGGCCAGTATGGGACCGGTGCCCACCCAGCATCGTTAGGCAATTGGGTAGCTACAATAAGTAGCTGCTCCAGGTTGAGGAACCAGCTATAACGGCTGGGGGACTCGACATGCTAACCACATGTCACCCCTACACTGGCTGCTGATCATCTACCTCTGTGATTGACACATGTGGATGTGAAGGGCCAGCAGCCGGCTGGTAAAAGGGCAACCGCTGAAAAGTGGAAAGACCCTCAATCGGATAGAAGACATATTTTAAGGGTAATTTATCCCATTGTAGATATATTACAAACAGAATACATAATAGTTTGCTTTGTATAGGAAAAAGGTGAGAATTAATACCGTACTTTTGTACAGTGGAATAATATATTCTTATTCTTTTAATCTTCTATCACTCCAGTATGAGTGTGCGTGTGTGTGTGTGTATATATATATATATATATATATATATATACATATTTGGAACAATGTGTCCTATTAAAATAATGTTTATATTCTGAAAATAATTTCACAGCGTTTTTGTTACTGAAAAATAGTTCAAAATTGAAATTGTAAAATATAATAATATAATAAAACATTTTTGGTTACAACAGATTATACAGAATATAAATTCATATTTGATCTTATATCAAATTTTGTTAGTGACATAACAATAAATTCTCTTTTGCAATTACTTCCGGCAAATAACCCATATTCCAGTGTTTACGTCAGAGAGATTTCCAGCATAGCAGCACACTTGTAATATGCGTTCGGTTGATGGTAGACTTACTTGTTTTTTTAAACTAAGTTACACTGAATTAGTAAAATGCGAGTTAAGTTTAAGGTAATAATAAAAAATTGTGGTTGTAAGTCAATATAACTGAACACATGGTCACACCCCAGCAGTGTAATATTAAACAGGCATGGACACTAGTGTTCCTTGCCTTTAGTTCCGAAGATCGCAGGTTCAAACTCGGCAGGGGTCGATGGATTTTTAGGATGGAAAAATCTAAAGGACTTTAAGCCGTGGGTCACGAGTTTGAAAATTTTCAGGCTCGTAAAAGAACCACAATCCTGAATAAAAAGGTATCTGTGCAAAGTTTAAACCGACCTTCATCCATCCAAGTAATACCTTAGTTGCCTTCTAGACTTTTGATTGAGGCAATATGCTAACCACATATCACTCGTTGACATCTATAGGTAAAAAACGTAACGAAATTTGCTTGATTAACAAACTCCCGCTAGGGAGCACCCGTGTCTCTACGCAAGACGTATGGAGTATATATATGAACACTTAACAAAGAAGGAAAATTTTTAATATATATATATTTTTTTTGGAATTCAAATACCTAGCAATAATAATCATAACGAGGGATAAGGTGCAGAATGAAATTAAGCATATATCTCACACGTATACTGTTAGCATACAGAGAGATTTGTTATTCCAAGACGTTAAACCAATAATATATAAAATAAATATTTAAATTGTATTATATCGATGCGAAATATGGTCTCTTACGTTACGGAATGAAAAAGAATAGTATTGAGATAAAGCTGCATATGGAATTTTTAATAAAAAAGAGACGATCAGAAAGGTGAATGGATAACAATATATAACAGCTACATGATATTTCTGTGAAATCAGACTTAATAAGAACAGTAAAGTATCGTAGATTTCAATGAGCAAACAAGTAACACAAATGGGAAATGAAAGAAAGTCATGAAAACTTATAAAACTAGAGGATATGCGATTTACTAGATAGACCAAGAATAAGGTGAGAGAATAATAGGAAGAATTACATGGCAAATAATAAAAGAAAGGCATGAAAACTTAGAAAACCAGTGGATATGCATATAGTAGGTAGACCAAGAATAAGATGAAAGAATAACAGTAATGTGATTTGATTGATGTAAATTATGGAGGCAATGATTATAAAGTAATAGAGGGTCCGTGCAGCCATATTCCTCTATGATAAAATATGGCCTTAAGTAAGTGATATTTTTAAAAATTATGTTATGCAAAACTTATAGATAAACAATTTTTAAATTAATAAAAGAGCAAGTGTTATACAAGGGCACAGTTCATTTCTTTACACTGCATGCAATTAATCATGTTTCGTTTTTTGGATCTCTTAATGTGTCTCGCTAGACTAATCACATTAGGCCTATTTCTGCGATATATATTGCAATTCTTTAGTCATAATGCATAATTTATATTATGTCACTACTATTTTCTATAGGCGGTTCGGCGGCGAAACTGATTAGTAGCTCTTTTATACATCTAGAACCTGATCTCGCGCCTCGGTCACTTCATTAAAGGGATCTTGATGGACAAATCAAAGCCAGGGGAAATTATTCTCGGACTTTCTCATGAGAAAAATGTACATTCAACCACTTCTTCAAACTCATGTCTTTCATTTCGTTACATTTTACTTTTTAATGGTGCGTCACCAATGTTCGTAAACACTATAAATCTTTAAAAATTGGGGTCTCATCTCATCCCTTTCTCAGACTTAGCATTACTCCGGACACGAGTGATGTTAACTTTTTCTGTTCTGTTCTTATTAATGCTCTCATACTCATTTTGCTGGTTCGTACATTTAGGGTACGAAGTCGATTTAAATTACAACGTGGTATTTTACTAACTCACTCACCTGAGTTTTATGGCCGCACTGACCTAAGCTCTCCATTCATTCCTATCCTGACCTAATGTTTCCCAATTATTCCCTGTATAGTTCACCTCTCTCAAATCATGGTTAATATTATTCTCACTTGTCATTCTTGGTTCACTTACTGGAAACTTCCCTCTGAGTTTCCTATAAGAAGTTTCCATCCCCTTCTTTCGTTCTCCATTCCTACCACAAGTTATGATCTTTGAAGTCTACGAGATTTCATTGTTCCTGTTACGCATGGATTCTCATGGAACTCATATGGCTCATCGTTTTATAGATTTCTCAATTCACCTGCTGTTTGTTCTCAATAGCCCCAGTCAAAAAATGTTCATAAAAACTTTATTCTCAAATACTCGTATGTGCATTCACACATATCAATGAAATTTTAATTTTGAGAAATGCTTAACTATATCATGAAACAAACAGAAATTAAAATTGCATTATATAATACTTCATTTTGCATTATTAAATTATGAAGATATGATAAATCGTTCTCCACTCCTCTCCATTTACAATTTTTAATTTATTAAGAAGAATTAATATTGAATTCTGGTATGTAGGATTTAATTTTTTACCTCGTGATACAAAGGGATAATAATATTGAGCTCCGTTTCCAGTTTTTAAAATTAAAATATGTAAAGAGTATTTTTCTATTTTAATTGATTTGTAGGTGGATAAAAACGGAGTCTTAAAATGAACAGGGTGCATAATTTTAAAAATTAATAAACCTAAAATGAAACATTTCAAGGTGTGATGAATAGGCCTACTCAGGATAACTCTATAGTCTACATAATGTTTTCTTAAAAATTGAACGTTTATTTAGCACAAAATAAGACCGCATAAGCCATTGGATATTCTATAAACGTCCTAGAAGCCGGAAGAACGCGGGTACGATTCCCGATGGAGTTGGGAATTTTAAACTGACCTAGACTTTCTAGTGACACCATAGTCCTAGAGTCGATTCACACTTTTATTGAAATGAATACCAGAAATGATATGTTCTGGGGGAGGGGTAAAGTCATTCGTCATGGAGGCAGAAAATCCAGCTGACATTTCGTGCCGTTTGTGTAGAAAGGTGGGAGTAATGACATCCTATTATCCCTAGGGCCTCCTCAGCCTTTACTTTGACTTCTAAATTCTGTCGTATACAAAGAAATAAGTGTGGCATAAGTGTAAAATAAGATTGATGACCTAAGACAACATAAGCAATTAGAGATTTTTAAAAAAAAAATTGAATTATTCATTCTGTCTGCTTTTATCTCTGTCTCTTTCTTTCTCTTCTCTGTCTGTTTGTCTATACTTATGTATGTATGTTTGTAGTTCGGTGTTTTATTAGTTTTTCGTTACAAGAGAGATTAGACGATTATAATAATGAGCCTCGCAAATTGTTTAATTGCTTCCCATTTATAAATGCTTGGAATATTTTTAGGCGATAACTTATTTTATAAACTTTAATTTTATTCAGTGGACTGTGTATATATTTTATTGTATTTAATCATGTGTTTCACTCTGTTTTGTTGTTTTAGTGCTATTATGAAATGTTAATTTCTGATTACATAACACGTGGTAATTGAAATTCGTTTTCTTTATCCTTCAATTTATTAGGCGTAGTGATACGTTATGGTCTACCACCATCGTCTTACCCGGACAATCCGAAGATATCCTTCCTTGTGCGTGCATGATACAATATTTACCGTGGAATTATATTCAAGAAAAAGGTTCAATGCACATGGATGGATGTTTTACAATATTTGTAATTTTTTTAATGTCGATTTTATTCTTTATATTTATTTTTGTGTAGCCTGCAGCCCAACTAAAAACTTAATAATAGCCTGAAAAGTACGTTGAAGACTGATGGAAACTATGAAAAATATCTCCGTTATTCAGCTCGGTCCCAGTATGTGAACCCAGAACCATGGAATAGCGTCTCAAATGCTCGAAATATTTGTAAAAATTACTGTAATTATATGAAACTATTTACCGGTATTTAATTTATTTCTTGGTGTTTTGTCGAATTATTCTTCAATAAAACATAATGTCTAGAATGTCTATTCTCGTATAACAAAATTTATATTAATTTACAGGTATTCCCTCACGGTATCTATGATACACCCTGTACTTTATTATATTTGTCAGTAACAGCAACTAATCCAGTGTCCTTGGCTCTCAGAAGCTACTTTACAACTAATTTAAGTTAGAAATGTATTACGATATTCAATTTTAATGTTAAAAAATCGTATATTTTCTGCTAATAGAAATTTTGACAGTCTTAGAACGCATTTAAAATATCATAGAAAAACCAGAACTCATTTTTTAATAAAATTCTTATAAGATATATTTTTGTCTTATGCATCTGAAACTCTCAAAGCTAAATACAGCAAGTTTGTCTACTCTACGTTTAAGCCAAGCGGTCACGAAAACCCCCCGTTCGCCTACCGGACAGGATGTCACGGTCTGGCATCAATATGACTTGCTGTCAAGACCATTGTCATTGAGTGAACTGTAATAATTATGTATGTGAATGTATGTCCTTTCGATTTCTGGCAATTATTGTGTAGTAATGGTTGACAGATATTCAATGAAATTATATATTTCTCAACAAATCATGTGCTAAAATTAGGATAAAATTCAGGTGTAAATAAGTAGGAATTTATGGACCGCTACATCCCAAGGTCTCATTCTTTGTGCTTTTATTTAAGGCGAATACTAAAAATTAAGTATATAAAACACCCCATATGGTCAATTAACTAAAATAAAATATACAAAGAGTAGTTGGGTACATTACGGGAGTAGAACGAATGCATGCGAATGATAATTTATTGAGAAGGTATGAAACATGCGTAGAAGAAATTGGCAGCACATACAGCATCTTCTGTCAGCATGTTAATATCACAATGTGTAAAATGTGATGATACTGTAAGTGTTAACGATTAAATTATGAGAGCATACCAGCTCGCTTAGCGGTAGACGTATGTCCTACCACCCGGCAATCGGGCGTGCAATCTCCGTGACCATATGAATCAGACGCACTGTACATTTAAAACAATCCGTTAATTTATGGCCGTGTTAAGGAAAATGGGATATGAAGAACGAGGTAGAACTGTGATTTCTACAAATTATATAACAAACTAAATATCGTTAAATTTATAAAATGGATTGGACTTCAGTGAAAATGAGCGATATGAGAACTTGAATAAAGGTTTATTTTCTGAAAATCAAATCCAGAACAAAAAAGAAAAAAATATTGACCTAAATTGAAATGTATATAAAGACTGAGATGGGAACGTTGTGTGTAAATTAGGCTACATTGAGGATATTGGAATTTACGAATTGGAGAAATGTAGTTTTGAGTGGAAAAATACTGGCATGGACTTCTGAAGAGCGCCACGTCCCTTATGGGGCTATGATTATGATGATATAATAATTTTAATGTTTCATTATAGAAAAACAAAATATATGAATCAATAACACTGTATTATTTTGAACTGTTGCAGTCAGGAATTGGTCTTCTAAATGCGAAGCAAACAGAAAGTTCGCTAATGTAGCTTCAAGAAGTTTTTACAGATAATAAATTAGTTGGAACGAAACTTAAGTATTCAAACGCATCTAATAGATTAGCGTAAACATTGGAACATGGCGTAAAAAAAAGTTATATGACGATTAAAACTTAGCTTTTATAATTTTTATGAACGGTGATAACCCCCTCCCCTATAAAACGGCGAAGTTTTAGCTCGCCTCGTAAATCTACAGCCCCTTGCGATATTAAAGAGGATGCCCCCTTTGTGTTCCCAAACTTTTATTATTATTAACAATTGTTACTTGTTGATGGCAATCCAGTCGTTAACTTTAATTCACGCAGTTATTGTGCAAGAGACCTCGCCGTAAACTACTCTAACAGTTTTCAGATATTTAGCTCTTTGGAAAAAAATTCTGTTTATTAAGAGGAAATCTGAAGCATCAAAACAGAGTTCTCAACCTACGGTACTAGGTTTAGATAATGAGCATACTTTCTTCTATTATTGCCTTTATATTTTCTCTTTTTGTCGTATTTAATCTCTCCCTTAATATGTACTCCACGCCTCGCGGGACACGTTTGATCAGAAAATAATTATTATCTTTGTATCACATAAATATTTTTTGACCACACACTGGTATATTACGATGCGAGATTGGGAAGTGATTTTTACAGAAGCGAGGAAATGTTTAAAACCCGAGCGATAGCTTGGTTTTTAATTTCCGAGATTCTCTAAACAAACTTCAGAAACGTACGTTGTACATTATTTTTTGCGCGATGGTGTTTTCAAAATAATAAATAATAGTAAAATAATAACATCTTTGTTGGAGATATTTGCGTTCATTATGGACAATTGACTAACATTAACAGTCTGAGCAATGTTTATTAGTTGAAACAACAGGAGGCCTTGAGAACAATTATTCATAACATGGCCGCAAGTACGTATTTATTGTTTTATATTGTTTCAAATAAAGTTCAGTTCATTTAAAATGCAGTGATTTGTTTCGCATAATGTATATTAACACAACCTTTTGGATATATTTTTCTATATACATTGTATGTAGTATACATAAAGGACAGTGGTTTACTTTCCGCACGAGATTTGTAATATGTATATTTATTTAGGTTGGCAACCCCGAAATGTAGGAAGTTGAACTTTCAGTTATGGTCGCCATTGTTGTAAGTACGGCAAAACTCACTATCACGCAAAAAATATATAAAGAGCTTCTCTGAATGAGTGTTCAGCTCAATGTCGGGGCCACTTTCGAGACAATATATTAAACAAGGCTCATACATTCATACTAATCAAGGCGAATATGATATAGATGACTATGGTGGCCAAATGTTATTCTAGGATTATTTAAGCCGTCTTAAAGTTTCTTGGTGTTTTTCTACAAGTAAAAAAAAAAAAAAAGATACTAAGGAAGTTTTGTCTCGGCGATCGTGGCTGGGTTCGCTACATCGTTCAAGGAAACGATTTTATGAAAGTTCATTTTCCAGACGTAGCTGTTCCGGATTGAATCTTCAGTCGGGAACCTATGTGGATTATCCTGACCGAGAGGACAAAGTCAAGAAACGGTAGGACCAACTAATTCCTGTACATTATCCGGCCATTTTAATCACCTATATCATATTTGTATTGTATGAGTAATTGGTGTGATCATTCAATTGGAGAAGCTCTCCATGTCCTTGTGTGGACAAAACATTTTGTGGTCTACAGTACAAAATTCTCTGCTGACATCTCGTGTTCTTGTAAGGTACGGGTTGGTTGGACGTATAAAAGTACATAATAATGAAATTAAATAAATTATCAATTCTTTTTTGTAATAGTGAAATAATTTAATGAAATTTTCTGTTTTAATTAATTCTCTAATTATATTTATCTGAATTTGTTGCGGATTTTATAAAAAAAGGGTATATATTATAATATATTGTACATACAATTTTTTCATGATTTCCAAGGCGATGGACTGCTTTCAATTAAAAAAAAACTTAGAAATTTCTCACTAATTTGTGGACACAATATGCGACTAAATTGATAAAGTATACGAGTTTATTTTAATATAAATTATTTTATCTCACTGACGTCTATTATAATTAAAATTTTGTCTAACTTGGAGAGAAAAAGTTGATCATGTTTTGTTAATAAATTTTAAATATGTAAGTGGAGGAAAGCCGAAGAAGAAGAATCTCTCATTGAGGAAAGTATTGTCTCTTAATTTATTTTTTATGCTTAGCTACTAAAATGGGAAGTAAGTCTACGTAATGTAGTATACAGTAGTTACTGAATTAATAATAATTTAAATTGATTTTTGACACTCACATAACTCCAAGTATTGGCTGATAATAGAGGGTTTTGTTGTTGTTGTCTTTGATTTGTCTGCCTCAATGCTAAGTTAAATAATAAAACTGAATTATAAAATATATGTCATGTACTTTAACATTTAATTAAAATATAATTAGTTTAAAACATGTAAAAATTATTACCAAAACATGAAATTCACCATACACTAGATTAGATTAGTAGAGATGGATTCGGGTTTTAAGACCCTAACACGGAAATCTTATTTTGGGTTTTGTAAACGAGATTGCTTTTACCTAACATGAAAATAAGGTGAAATTAATGAATGGAGATGAAATAACAAAGCGAGGAAGGGAAGAGGGGTGCAGAGTGTTGATGGATGAAATTCGGGAAATGGAAGTACCCCGAGAAAACCCCGAAATATCCTGGTGTGGCCCTCCATCAATGAAAGGTGATATGGAAAGAATGAATGGAGATGAAAAGACATGATGGAGGAGGAAAGAGAAGTGTAGAGCGTTGATGATGAAATTCGAGAAACGGGAGTACCACGAGAAAAACCCGAATATCCCGATGTGAACTATAATCCATTCAAGCCGCTAGGAATTGAAACTGTGATGTCAACCACGCGCGCTAATCGCCAAAACCATACAGTTATAAATTAAGATTAAACAAGTAAACACTGTTATAGTCTAAACACATGGTCACATATTAGTAACTTTTTAATAATTTTACGAGAAATTCGTATCAGCATTTAGCTTTCCTATTGGATATTTTAATCCTAAATATCATATGATATCTGACCTATTGCATACCTCTGCTTCTGGTGATTATTTGGATACGCGTGCATTTCATGTTCTGAAAACTGTAAAAATCAGCATTCTTTTCCTTCGATATCTCATAAAGGAGTGATTTTAGAGAGGTTGTAGGCTAGATCTGAGAAATGTTTTCGAGGATGCTAGTATAAAATCTCTTTCTCTTTGCCCTCTTGAAGCAAGTAGTGACAAATGCAAAAAGGCAAAGACATGGCGCTCGATGTGAGTCATAATGGAAGAATGAAAACAACCCAGCCAGAATAAACTTCCATATTGTATTTCAAATATAACGTATACTTTTTTTTACTTACATCATATGCTCAAACTTATTAATTTTTTTAATGACAAACACCAGTATCCAAATGCTAAGCATTATTAACAAACCTGAGGAAAGGATTTGGATAAAAGTGAAGAACAAAATACATTTTTATCATAATATGTAGACACATTCGCAGACAAATGTTGTCTTAAGAAGACAAACAGATATATATTTGGATTGTCAATAAAGAGTTCGGTTGACCCATTTCTTTATCTTGTTGAAGGAGATCTGTTTCTCTTGACTGCGAATCACAGGAGTTTATAAATGACGTAGATAAATATTTTTAATCATAAAATAACTGTACGACCCAGAAGCACATGGATACAAACTTGATTGCTAATATTTTAACGCGTTACAAAGTATGCTCTTTTTCTTGACAAGATTAGAAAGGCTGAGGAAAATTTATATCAAGCCAACTGCTGAGTTCTTCACAAATTTACTTTATAACTAGGCTGTCATTGTTTATATAATTTCATAAATCCAACTTCCGTTTCGGAAATATTGGGATTCAAATTTCTTTCACGTAAGATTTCGTGCAACTATTTTAATATTGACCCAAACCTTCTGGCGGCACTATGGCCTTGGGGTCGACTCAGCCTCTAATGCAAATGAGTACCAGACGCTTGTTCTGAGGGTAAATGTGGCCGTCACGCAGGGCTGACAACCCGATGACATCAAGTGTTGATTGTCCAGAAAAAGTGGGAGCCTTAACCAAGAGTCTCCCGAGGCCTGTAGTAGGAACACTTCATTATTTCTTACATTTATTATCAGCTTTAGGCCTACATTAAGGTATTATGTGTTATTAATGTAAGTGCAGTCACTTAGTATGGTTAATATCTGTATAATTTAACCCTGACGAAGCAGAAGAAAAGACATTTGATCTTCATTTATTTATCTAAAACCCATTATTATTAATGTTAATATTATTTTTATTAATATTATTATTTATAAATTATCTAGTGTATTCTTAATTTTCTTTCACAGATTGTACTTTACACAGGTAGAGATTTTTTGGCCTGATGCGTACTCTGTTATGAACATAGAAACGTGGAACGTCGCAGCCCTGTTCATGACTTGGTGCTTATGTTTAACTTTAGATACCAGTGTAGTTTGGCTTAAGCATTGATATGCTATTGCCGAATGTTGTGTCAATATTGCGAAAGACACGTAGCCTGCTTGCATTTAATTGGTGAGATTGTAGTAAAGTTGAAGTTTGAAATACCTGCTGTAGGTTTAAGAATTAGGGAGCAGAGAGAAGAAGGAACAAGCTGAGGGTTGAATCACGTAGCGAGGGAAGCAAAAACAACCCTCCTGTGATCGAGCGAGCGACTGGGCTACGTGTTCAAAACTCCATCTCACTCTAATCCCGCTTCCATATCATTGAGTCGATCCATTTCCCGCATATTCATTCAACAAGTCACCTGCATTCCCGTCAATTTTCCTCCTTGCTCAGTACACAAACACTTTTCCCCGTCAATTACCTTACATCCAAAGATATTTTCATAACTTCTTTGAAATTCAAAAATAGTTCATTGTTATCAAAGCACTTCAAGTTGTTACCAGCTGGTAACAATCTCCTCCCTGATCCTTTTTTCAAAACTACTTGATTCTTAAAACCCCTAATGTATTGAGAAGTTCTAGTATTCAGCTACATTTCAAAGGCTGTCGAGTGTAAAGTATAGGATAATTAATCTAGAGTTTCCCAAGATAAAATTAAACAGTGTTCGAATTTCTCGCCGCAATCTTATTCCTTGTCCCGCACCGTAACCAAGCAAGATGCCTTGGCGCAGAGCTATGGATCTTGCGCTGGTATAGATCTCCGTAAGGCGAAGACATTTTCTTATGGAATTTCGGATAGTATGGGACCAGTACCCACCCAGCATCGTGAGGAATTTGGGTAGCTACAATAAGTAGATTCTCCAGGTTCATAAAACCAGTCATAACGGCTGGAGAGCCGACATGCTGACCATATGTCACCCCTATAACAGGCTCGATGATCGTCTACCTCTATGATTAACACATGTGGATGTAAGGTCAGCAACCTACTGGAAGGCTGAGGGCCTTCTAGACCTGTCGCGCCATAGAAAAAATATCTTATCGCATTCTTCATTTCCTTGAAAACTCCCTTGTAATCACTTTTTACTTGCCCCACGTTATTCGGGTCTTACAGGGACACTACTTAACGGGAGAATATTTAAGAAATTTAAACTCTGAATGATATACACAGTTTTGACTACAAAGAACAAGTAGGGCCTCCAAGGGAATGATCAGCTCAATGCCAGGACAACCTCCGAGACAAAATGAACATTATTAAAACAATACACGTAATTCACTCCTACATTCATGGCGAATATGATATGGTATGAAGGGGATGATTATGATGGATAGGTAGTGTTCGGTGATTATTTGGGCTCCTCGTTTCTTGATATTTGACTTATAGGTGAGGAAAACCGTAACCCAGGAAAGTCCTGAGCAGGGACGGAACCAGGGTTCACTGCGTCTGAGACAATGTCGACTACCGTATTTTAATTTATCGTCCCAAAATAAGAATATTTTCAAAAATACATTGTAAACATTTAAAACAATACAATTTGTACCTGTTGTGGCAGAAGTCCAGAACAAATTAGATTTGTATAAAATATCCAGCAAGGCTTTTCGGAACCGGTTCCATTTTCAAAGCTGTTCATTGGGTACTGGTTCTGTTTAACGAATATATTGTATAGTGGGTAGATCTGGTAGGGCGTGTTCTCGTTCAACAGGTTATCGTTAAACGATAATGTACAGCTTTGAAAATGGAACCAGTTCCGAAAGGCCTAGCTGAATATTTTATACAAATATAATTTATTGAGGATGACTGCCACAACAGGTAAACAATTTTATTGTTTTAAATATTTAAAAATAACCTCAACGGTGCAAAATGTTTCTTAAAAGTTATGTAAACAAGATATTAGACCGTAGCAGTCAATGGTCTTCTTACGTGAAATGTGTGATAGTGTGGTGGTCTTGTATTTGTGATGATGGTGTTTATTGATTGGATAAGAATTGATGACGAGGACGCTATTGAGTGATGTTTGATAACAGTGGGTTTGGATCGTACTGAATACTTCACGGTGTTGTAGGCACATTATTAAATTAATCGTCAAAGGAATTTGCAGTTGTATTTAAAAAGGCATTGGTTATGCTAATAATAATGATATTTGACAACGTGATGTTGAA
The DNA here is from genome assembly GCA_030220185.1 of Diploptera punctata. Lineage (NCBI taxonomy): Eukaryota > Metazoa > Arthropoda > Insecta > Blattodea > Blaberidae > Diploptera > Diploptera punctata. The sequence continues at coordinate 179,271 of JASPKZ010005699.1, forward strand.
ACTTATTATAAAGATGATGATGATGGTAAAAGTGATGATATTTTTAGTTTTAGTGCTGATGATTTTCGTAAAGATAAACCAATGCTATTAAGAGGCCTCAGGAGGCCTTGGAGTACTATGAGATAGTTAAAATCTTTTAGACAGTAGGTATGAGATGTCAGCCGGGTTGTCAGTCCGTCGTGACGGCCGCCTTTACCTCCCAGAAAAAAATGTCTGGTATTAATTTCTGTTAGAGACTGTTAGTTTAATTTCTTATCAGAAAACATTCCAAATAAAATTTTGTTCTAAAAAAAAACAATCAGAGTATGTATGTGTATATATATGCTATAGTTAGTCCACCACTCTGGTGTCGAGGTAGCATACTGCCTTGTAACCCAGCGGACCCGGGTTCGATTCCCGGTTGGGAGAGTCTCCTGAGTGAGATTTTTTCGGGGTTTTTCCTCACCTGTAAGACAAATGTCAGGACGCTTAGGGCCCAACGATCCCCGAAAATCGTCCGGCAATCATCATCATCATCTTTCACCGATGTGGAAAACAACTGGAAGTTACCACACCTACAATTCCCTAGTAAAGCTGCAATGCATAGCATTAAAATGCTATGATTGCATTGAAAGACCTGCCCTCGGGCAGAATTACTATAGAATAGATACTACAGTTCTTTATTCGTGTAATAGTTATCTACTCTGTCTCCTCTAAAAGGTAATTTCCGAACACCCTGTATTAAGGTCAAACCGAATATTTATGGAAGCTACCGCATATGAAGCAATCAGTTGTTTTCCCCAAAAGTGTTTTTTTACGTTGTTATTGTTAAAACAAGATAAGAGTGAATAAATTTCAAATATATATAAACAGCTAAAAGAATAAAAATGGAAGATGTGAATACTATTTTAAATGATAAGATGGAATATGTGTCTGATAACACTACACGAAGGGCGTGGCTTTGAGCGAGATGTTTACTGAAAGGTTCAACCTCAGAGTGGACTTATGGTCTGTTTTCTCCAGGTCACGAAAAATTACGTTCATATGGACCAATTTCCTCCTCCTACTCTTCATCCAGATCAACATCACCATCATAATCGTCATCACCACTTGTGTGTGTTTACTGTAAGGTGCAACCTAAAAGTCGACTTATGGTGTATTTTCTCCAAGTAATAAAAAAAATAATGTTCAAATTACCCAATTCTTCTCCCGGATCTTTATCCAAATCAACAACAACACAACTGGCTTCTTCATGTTCTTATTTTTCCCCTTGTTTTGTCTTTTTCCAATAATAGTAATAATAATAATAATAATAATAATAATAATAAGTTATTATCATCATCATTAAGGGGCGGATTTCTGTGACCTAAAAAATGGAAAATATGCATGCATTTATGACCTAAAAAAAGGTTTAAAAATGAACTAAAAAGGCAAAAATATGACGCTATAATGGAATGAATTTTTTACCCATACAATTGTATCATAAGAAAAAGGAAAGTTTTTTCTATTGTCCAGTGCAAACGTTTGCTACCTGTTATCAGAAACCTTCGAAACAAGTGTACTGTGAAACTGACGATTTTCATATACGAGATACACTCTTGGTTATTTCCAATCGCCTGATGACTAGGCTATTAAAAAACCCCAAAATATGACCAAAATATGACTTTATCACAGAAATAAGCAGAAGTGTGACCAAAGATCTGAAATAGTGAGAATATAACTTTTAAGACCCAATAAAAACCACCTAATCTTAATAATAAGCATATATAAATGTTTTTTACTTACTTGAAGCTTATAATATTGGCTTTGGTAAAAATATGACATGTCATAGGAATCCGCCCCTTAATCACCATCATCATTAATATCATTGTTGACACGCCGTAGTATAGTTGGTAAAGGCAATAGGGTATAAGCCGGGAGTTCGGTTCCTAATGGGGTCAGGATTCTTAAATTAGCCAAAAATGTTTGGTGGTACCGTGGACCTGAGGCCGAATAACGTGGGATATAAATCGGCACAAACGGTCAAACAGACACTTTTCGGATGTAAATAAATAAATATATATGTATATATATATATGTATATTAATGTCGATAAATTCCATTATATTCATTACTAATCAAATTTGGTTCTCTTCCTGATCAGTTAATCCAGATGGACCGTAAGATTAACATATAGTGACATTTGGTTCACTTCCTAATGAGGCAATAAATGTAGAACAAGAAGAGCAGAAAATGATAAATCATGATAATGAAATTTGGTTGAAGTCCTAGTCAGGTAATACCCATAGAACGTATTGAAATAAGAATAGCTGACGTTGATAAATTGTACTAGTGAAATGAATTTGTTTGTGTAACAAAGAACGGCAGGTCACGTGGCATTTCAATAAATTTAATCTGCAATATCGATTGCAATTTTCTTTCTCATCGCCTTGTATCCGTATCTAGCATTTTATATAAAACCATCAATTCCAAATACAACAATCAACCACCCCACAGGGACTTGGAATATCTACAACGGATTTATACAACTTCCGACAAAAAATCAATAATGACACTTGTAGTCAAATTAAATAATTTCAGGAGAAATATAAATCTTCATATTATTATAGAGTCACTTTACTACATATAAAACATTTGTACATTACAGTATGCAACGTTATTGTTATGAAAATTATTCTAAATTGCAGATATCTCAATATGAGATGTACGAAATCAATAATAAAAACTTGAAATAGCCGTACTGGCTGTAATGTATAATTCCCAAATATGTCTTCTTAATAAAGGAGCCGCCATTTGCAAGATAGAAGCATGGCTTCACAGCATTTGGTGGATGGGGAATTACAATGTATATAGAGAAAGATTTGCGTTTGGATCGGTACTTGCTCAGGTAGCTCAGTTGGTAGAGCACTTGGTCTAGAGAACCAAGGGTCCCGGGTTCAAGTCCCGGTCTGAGCGTATAATTTTTCTCTTCAAATATGATTTATCCATAATTGAGATGTACGAAATCAATAATAAAAATTTGATATATAGTTTTTGAGAAAATTGTACCACACTTTTAAGAAGTTGGATATTTATTGACATTTTTTTTTATTTTAAATTACTCATGAAATTATGTCTAAAATGTTAACCGGAGTTTCATTATGTTCAGGAAGACGTTTTAATTAGTGCCATAATTTTCATGCACATAACTTAGGAATAAGTCGAAAAAAATAATTTTTGTATGTTGCATATTTCTTTTAATAAAGGAAATTAGTATCGGGTGCCCTTAATTGTTGTAGAATTGCTCTTGTTATCTTAATACTATGTATTATTAATGCCATCATTATCCCATTTTAGAAAGCATTGGCATTAATAGAAACCATGGTGTTGGCGTAATGAAAGAGACATTAGACAACATGTAACCTGTTAGTTATGGAAATTAACTATTGGCAGTGAGCAGGAAGAATATCAATATGTGAATAAAGTAGATATAATTAAAGATTAATGTCAAAAGAATACGATTGAACGAACTGAAGAAAAAAAAATAATAAATGGTCGAAGCGCGCTAAAAGGATCGTAAAGGAAAGATTCCCGAAGGAAATATTGCAATGGACTTTTCAAGGCAGGAGCAGAAAACGAAAAACCACAAGAACAAGGGAAGAATGGTTTCAGGAGAAGCAGAACAGGAAGAAACGTGCAATATGTGAAATATATCTATTGAATTTTATTTTTGAGAAGCAAAATTACTGAAAATATAGTGCATTGTAGAAAATTCCTTAGTAAAATGACTATATCTATCTTAAGAAATCATCTATCTGGTCAGCCTCCAAATCCTGGTTCTTGATTTTCCTCTTCATTTAGGATTACCCTTTTACATACATTCTGGTCCCTTCTTGTTTTATGCCTGTTGTACAAATTAAAAATATATATTATCTCTATATTAGCTAATGTCCACCGCTGTGGTCTCGAGGTAGCGTGATATCTTGTCACGTAGCGGGTCCGGGTTCGATTCCCGGTCGGGAGAGGCTCCTGAGTGAGGATTTTTTCGGGGTTTTTCCTCGCCTGTAAGACAAATGTCAGGAAGCTTAGGACCCAACGGTCCCCGAAAATCATCCGGCCATTATCATCATCCTTATCATCATCATCGGGGGGCACGCCGTAGCGTAGTGGTTAAGGCACTGCGCTACAAGCCGGAAGGTCGAGGGTTCGAGTCCCGGTGGGGTCAGGATTTTTAAACTGACCCAAACCTTCTGGCGGCACTATGGCCCTGGGGTCGACTCAGCCTCTAACTGAAATGAGTACCAGACGCTTGTTCTGGGGTAAAGGCGGCCGTCACGCAGGGTTGACAACCCGGCTGACATCAAGTGCCGATTGTCAAGAAAAAGTGGGATCCTTAACCTCCTACTACCCCAAGGGCCTCCTGAGGTCTGTAGTGGGAACACTTTACTTTACTTTATCATCATCATCATCATCATCATCATGTGGAAAGCAACGGGAATCTACCACACCTATAATTCCCTAGTAAAGCTGCAAAGCTTAACACGAAAATGCTATGATTGCAGTGAAAGACCTGCCCTCGGGCAGAATTACTATGGATGGATGGATATTAGCTAAGATTTTATTATTTATTATATATATTTAATATTATATTATTTTCCTTCTTTATTGTCAATATATTTTGCCACATATAGTAGACGCTATTTGGATAAGTTTTTTTTTAAATAACACATTATCATTGTTATTTGTATTATTTATTTAGCAGGTTTCACAATGTTTCGCAACATCTTCCTGCACCCAATTAATCTACTGTCATTCTCCTTCACATCTCTCTGTCATTCCAATCTCCATCGTCCAATCCTTTGTGCTTTATACTGTTCATAACACTATCAATCCACGTTATTTTTGGCCGTCCTCTTCTTCTTCTACCTGTTCTGGTTTCATCTTCGGAATCTGTCTTCTGTCATTCTTTTTACATAATCATACTATTTTAATTGTATGTTTTTTTATGAAATCCAAAATATTGTTGAAGCTTTAACATTCATATTTTTCTAATTACGCTGTTTCTTATTTGATCTCTTCTACAAATTCCAGCTGAACGCCTCCAAAAATCCATTTCTGCAGAATTAAATATACTTATTGTTCTAGATTTTAATTCCCATGTGTCTGCGCCGTACGTCATTTTACTCTTTATTGTATTAAAATTGTTTTGTTTTGGAGCTTCTATTCCCATCCCATAAAACACTGATTTAATTCTGATACTCCGGAATTGTCCTTATTTATCCTCCCATTAATTTCAGTATTACGGCTTCCATCTGCACCAATTTTTGTCCTCATATTATTATTTTATTATTATTATTATTATTATTATTATTATTATTATTATTATTATTATTATTATCATTATTATCATCATCATCATCATCATAGTACATTCACGAATTTAGGCCATTTGTTGACCTGTTTCGGTCTCAAGAGAAACACCATCCAAAAGTCTTTTGAGTGGACGTCCTGGTCTTCTCCTTCCTGCAGGTTGATATCTTAACATTTGTTTGGGTATTCTGTGATCTTCCATTCGATGAACATGTTGCATCCATCTTGACTTATAATCAGAAATTTTGTTTTCTAAATTAATAATACTGTTATTATTATTATTATTATAATAATATTATTATTATATAATAATATTATTATTATTAATAATAATATTATTATTATTAATAATATTATTATTATTATTATTATTATTATTATTATTATTAATATTATTATTAATATTATTATTATTATTAATATTATTATTATTAATATTATTGTTATTATTATTATTGTTATTATTATTATTGTTATTATTATTATTGTTATTATTATTATTGTTATTATTATTATTGTTATTATTATTGTTATTATTGTTGTTATTATTGTTATTATTATTATTATTATTATTATTATTATTATTATTATTATTATTATTATTATTATTATTATTATTATTATTATTGGAAGTTCTAGAAAGGACAGGTTTTAAAATAGAAGCTTATTTTCAGAATTAAATAGAGAACATACCGTAGGCTAATATAAAATAGATTATACTACATACATTAATTGTGCACTTACTTCAATATATGAAAGCTAAAACTCTAACAGTGTGCATATAGGTTTTGTGATGTTGAATTAGTTGGAATATGACTTAATATTTTCTTGTACCGAATCCATTGTCTGTCAATCATTATAAGTTATTAATTATATAAATTGAAGCGAAATCTAGTACTAGCATGGAAGTAATACAAAGAGCCTATGAGGGAATAAAAAACAGGAAGAAGTGATAAAAAGAGGAGATAATGACTTGCAGACTGGGCAGTTCTGGTACATGATATATGATAATGTGCGCTCCGGGCCCCTTACACTCATTTCCGCCATGAATCAAACACATCCATTCCTATCACGTGTCCATGTCCCGGACTAATACCTCAAATCTATTCCGTTATTGTCGTCCTCGGAGATCCAGCTCTACTGGCCTATACAGTAATGGATCACCAGTTCACTCCCTTCATTTCTAACAAGCAAAATTATGTTTATTTACGGTATTTTAGAATCATTAATAAGATGTAGTCATTCTGAAGGTAAATTGTTGTTAATTAAAGTTATTGTGTCTGGTAAAATTCTAGAAATTATAAACATTTTTATTAATTGGTTTCTCCATGAACGATAATTAATTTCGTTATATTAACTATTGCGTCAGCAATAGTTTAAATATTTGTGGCAAATACATCGAGGAAAATATAAATGCACTACGTCTATATCCCTAATATTATACTGCTGGTGTAGCCATCCTTCTCATGCCCTCGGCGGTGGCTAAGCATATGATCATTGCGTTCATGTTCCCACGTTCCTCCATCGTGTGCGATGTTAGTAATACTAATGTAATTAAACAATACTAGTAATAAAGAGATGGACCAAAGAGAGATGAACAGACAGGTGGATGGAGACGACTGCATAACAATGAATTACACGGTCTTTATAGGAAGACAGATATAATGAGAACATTTAAGTCTCGTAGACTGCGATGGGCATGACATCTGGAACGAATGGGGAATGAAAGACGTGCATGGAAGCTTCTTGTAGCAAAACCAGAGGGAAAACGCCCAGTTAGTAGACCAAGAATGAGGTGGGAGAATAATATTAACTATGATTTGAGGAAGTAAATTATACAGGGGATGATTGGAAAACATTAGCTCAGGATAGGGATGTATGGAGAGCTTATGTCCGTCCGGCCATGAACCTTCGGGTTGGATAGTGCCAGTGAGTGAGTTAGTTAGTTAGTAATAAAAAGAAGTAAAGCAGACAAATGATACAGTAGAGAGTCCCGATGTAACAGAGACGAGAAAATAGGCCTATAATATACGAAAAAATTAAGAGAATTAAATATTTAAAAAAAAATCAATATAAAACTGAAAAGGTAAAGGTAAAGATAGTCTGTATATATATATATATATATATATATATATATATATATGCAGGAAAATCTCGTTATTATGGTCCACGTTGGAACGGATATCGTTTAATCGGAACAAGCATCCTAATATTAAAAAGAGAATACAAATATTCGACGAATTACCAGATTTTAATAAAAGTACGAACCTTAGACAAACTTAAGGAAATATTCCATTTTATTTTTGCACAGACTGTACATTTTGAGTTTCTTAGGAATGCGTGAAATACTGTTAATAACAAAGGGACAATAGGCAACACTTCTTCGCTCACTCTTACTATCTGCTATAGGTCTCAGATCATTTAGTTTAACACTTGCCTTTATTCGGCTCATTCATAAGTTTTAGAAACAAATCGAGTGCAAAATGTCTTTAGGTAACCGCAATACTGTCATAAGTAACGCCACGAATGATTTCCACTGAGTTTATCTAGAGGATATGAAATTCAAGAGTGGTTTGTTAGGATTATTTAACGAATACAATTAAACTGTTTACTCAAAAATCATTATTGAGATATAGTTACCGGTATTTTAAAATGTTTATATATTTAATGTAAAAGACGATGTTTAAAAAACAAATCAGAAATGTGTGGTTATGTTTCATTTGTTTATACATTGCAATTTGATCATATTATGCATTGCCAAATAGGATCGTAATATTGTAAGAATGTACCGTAGTGGAGAAAAAATGTAAAACATCAAACTGTATATTATAAACAACATTGTATGTTATTGATTTATATATTTTAGTAAACAACTCAGTAAAATCATTACGTATTTAGAAATACAATTATTGAACACAAAATTATCAAATGTGTACTTTGAAGGAATCTGTTCATTATTTGCCATATCCAGAGTTCTCGTACTTGTAGGAGAGTCAGACACTGAAAAATAATGATCTGACCTGTTCAGAAAATTAAAAAGGAGGAGCTTTATTTATCACAAACACAGTAGCTGATAAAGGGCAAGGTAAAACAAGACTGTCATTGATTCTAAAACAAAATTCATTGAAACATGATTGGGCATTGACTCCCATTTGGAGCATGAGTTAAATAGTCAGGGAAACGTAAGCTTAAATCGCTTACTGGGCACGAGAAACTGAAAATTATCGAAAGACTTGAAAAGTATGCCACTATTGCGTATGTATGTGCAGATTATGGAATCGCAGAACAAACAGTTTCGGATATAAAAATAAAAAAACAAACTGATTTTTTATCATTTGCGATTAAATGTGATGTAATCGAAGAGAGTTCTCAGGTCAAACGAATGCGACAGCCGGCTAAACAAAAGTTAGAAGACCTGGTGTACGAAGAGGTATAAACAATTTCGTGAATGTATAATAATTGTATTGAGGGGTCTTTTGTTGATGATAGAAGTGCTATTGCGTGGTTTCATTTGGGGGGATGGATGACCCATAATTTAACAAGTGAAGAAGGCGTTAAACTATGCCCTCTATGCGATGACCATGAAAACTGGCAGCATATTATAGCATTCTGTAGAGAGACAGAACAACTTAGATTAGAGGTGCTGCCGGAGAGATTTCTCAGGTCGGATCGTGGGAGAGTGGCGTGTTGGGATCTTTTAGGACAGATCGAGAGTGTATCAAAAACATGCAAATTTTTTGGGTGCAGTAAGGATATTGAGATATAGCAAAATTGTAGATTAATGATATATGTATTATCAACAAGAAGAATCTCAATATGGTCTTTGTTTTCGATCTTTAATTATATTATATAATAAGTAGGTCTGAAAAGTTGAATAGTCTGATAGTGCATTTGATGTCTGCAGGGACGGGGGGAGGGGGTTTGAGCGTGCGCGTGTGTATATGTGTGGAGGTGTGTGTGTGTTTTTTTTCTAATTTGTTTTCTAGCAATTTTTTGTTTTAATATTAATGTACAGAATGAGACTTTATTTATTTATTTATTTATTTATTTATTTATTTATTTATTTATTTATTTATTTATTTATTTATTTATTTATTTATTTATTTTTTTATTTATTTATACACATGGTATTTTCATGGATGAGTGTAGATATGTATTATTGTGATGTAGTGTAGACATAGATTTTACTTGTATGTAGCCTATTATTGTTTTTGATATAGGTGTATTTGTAGGTATTTGTTTATATTATGATTAGTTATATTTTTTTATTCATGGAAAAATAATGCACGTACGGCCAAGCAGACCCGTGCGCAATGTCAATGCATATGTATTTTCTTTCTTCTGAAAAAAGGCATTACATTCCATTATCGATAAATCATAAAAGAAAACTGAACATTTCTTCAAACCAAACACATAAAGAATGTGCACTTCGAATCTAGTCCTACTGTATCTTATAAAACTATTGTATCATTTTGTTAACATTTTAATTTGTGTGTTTTTTATTTCACTTAATCCAGGCTTTTGATAAGCCGGACAACAAGGAGCTCGAATTGGTCCTGATTAAGGAGGTTTTAGCTGCCTTGTCAGGCAGCGGGCCCGGGTTCGATTCCCGGTCCGGGACAGGCTCCTGGGTGAGTTTTTTTTCGGGGGTTTTCCTCACCTGTAAGACAAATGTCAGGACGCGTAGGGGCAATGGTCCCCGAAAATCATCCGGCCATCATCATCATCCTTATCATTATCATCATCATCCTTACCGGTGTGGAAAGCAACGGGAAGCTACCACACCTATAATTCCCTAGTAAAGCCGCAAAGCATAGCATGAAAATGCTATGATTGCAGTGAAAGACCTGAACTTGGGCAGAATTACTGTGGATATATATATATATATATATATATATAGGCCTACATGTCCATTATCGCTCTAGCGGCCGCAATTTTTTGTTATCAGAACCAAACTTAGCATATAGCAATCAATTAAAAAACATAAGGTAAAGATCGTTAATCAGCATACCAGCGATCGGGACAGATTTCCCGAGTGATGGTTTATTTCTTCAACAGTAACATAAATATCAGAATACTTCAAGGTGAAAATGTTCCCCCATCATCATATGGCAATGTCAATCATATTATTAACAATAAAAAATGGCGACATATCGTACGATGTTTAATATAAATGTGTGAGTGAATGGTTTGTATTATCTTAAATATTGAATTGTCTAGGAAGATCCCCTGACTTGAGCTGATAACTCATTCCATGTCCTTGAGTAATTAAAAATAACGTATGTGATAAAAAAGTGATCTCTCTACAGACCATAAGAGACCCTTGGGGTAGTAGGAGATTAAAGCTTCCACTTTTTTTTAGACAATCGGTACTTGAAGTCAACTGGATTGTCAGCCCTGCGTTACGGCCGTCTTTACCCCCCGAACAAGCAACTCGTACTTATTTTCGTTAGAAGCTCAGTCGAGGCCATGGAGCCAGCAGAAGGTTTCAGTTTAAAAATCCTGACCCCATCGGGACTCGAAACCTCGATCTTCCGGTTTGAAGCATATTGCCTGAACCAACTACGCTACATGGTGTCCCGTATGTAATCGAAAGTTTAAAAAATCCTCTCTCGACACGTCGTGCAACTGTAAGCCCCCGGGCGGCATGTGGCATATAACTGTACTTATGAAGTGAGAGTTTAGACTAGGATTGAGAAGAATATGCTACGAGGCCTATATAATTCCCTGCCACATACCGCTGGGGTCCAGACATCGAGTCTCGGTCACTCTATGTGGGTTTCGTGGTGAACAAAACGGAATTTGGGAAGGTTTTTCTCGGGGTTTTCTCTCGTTTTCCTCATACTCACCTCATCCATTTCGTTTAACGTATTTCATCTGCCCCCCTGATAATGGTAAGTTTATAATGTTTATTATGGATCCGTAGACGTTCATTGAATTTATAAAGTTTTATTTTAGGGCGTAGTTAGGCGTGGTCGGCCGGCACCCTGTCATTTACAGACCTCTATAAGGGGTTTCATCTCATCTTATCCCTCAACCCGACCCTGTGTTGGACACTAGTTCATAATATATATAAAGTTGTGTTTGTGAAAATTTCTGTAAATAAATTTGAGCATTGAATTATAAATCGATTTACTCAAAACATGGGCTCTTACTTTAAGGAGGAAAGGAAATTACGAGCATTTGAGAATAAAGTTCTTAGGAACATTTTTGGACCAAAGGGAGATGAACATACAGGTGAATGGAGAAGACTAAATAACAGTGAAACCACATGGTCTTTTTAGGAAACCAGATATAATAAGAACAGTTAAGTCTCGTAGACTACAATGGGCAGGACATGTGGCACGAATGGGGAATGAAAGATGTGCATGGTAGCTTCTTGTAGGAAAACTAGAGGGAAAACGCCCAGTTTCGTAGACCATGAATGAGGTGAGAGAATAACATTAACTATGATTTGAGAGAAGTAGATTATACAGGGAATGATTGGAAAACATTAACTCAGGATATGGATATATGGAGAGCTTATGTCCGCGCGGCCATAAACCTACGGATTCGATAGTGTCAGTGAGTTAGAGTTTACTGTTATTAGAGATAATTTATATGTATAATATTGTCTGAAGGCTTGTAATATGCGGATATTGGATTTATTATGTATTAGAGGAAGAGATTCAGTGAATTGGTGTAGAAGGAGTCTCTCTCTGATATATATTGTGTGTCTGTGTGTTGGATGTAATATTTAAATGGTTTGAACCTGTTGATATCGCATTGCGGCTGTACACAAACACAAGTGTAATTATTAATCAACACAAATCATTCTAACAAGAAATCCTCTGTGAATTACAGTCTCTAATAAAATACTTAATGACTGAACAATTCTCTCTCTTCCTTAATTTAACCTCTCCCTTTGAGAGTAATATTTTTTATCTCATGTTACTCGATCTTTATAGGACTGATTAGTTGCAAGAAGATTTTTATTTAACTCTGGATCATATTTTATTTTTTGACTTCTCATGGATACGGGCTATTCCCCGGTTGAGTTGTCATAAGTAATGCCACGAGTGATTTTCAATTTATTTAGAGGATTTGGAAATAAAGAGTGTCATTTGTTAGGACTATTTAACGAATAAAATTAAGCTGTTTACTCACAAATCATTATATGAACATAGCTATTTTAATATATCTAATGTAAACGGCAATGTTTGAAAACAAATGAGAAGTATTTGATTATGTTTCACTTGTTCATCACTGTAACTTGATCATATTATTTTGCGAAATAGGATCGTAATATTGTAAGAAAGCACCCTAGTGGAGGAAAAAATGAAACACATCAAACTGTATAGAATAACCAAACATTATAGGTTATTAATTAACGTTTTTAGGAAACAACTCAGTAAAATCAGTATTTAAAAACATAATTATTGAATACACAATTAACAAATGTGTGGGTCAAAGAAATCTGTTCATTGTTTGTTATATTGAACGTATTGGTTAGAGAGTCAGTCACTGCAAAATAATGCTCTGACCTCTTCAGAATGTTAAAAAAGTGGATCTTTCTTTATTATGATAATTAGAATTCGATAAATATCGAGGTGAAACACGAATGCCATTGGTTATAAAATAAAATTAGCCTAATTGAAACGTGATTGGTCATTGATTCCCGTTTGGGGCATGTGTTAAATAGTATCATTCCGGAGTCATATCTGAGACAACACGAACATTTATTGCAAGACACACCATCATTCACACATGCATACTAAACAAAGCGTATAAAATATGGATATTACCGGATTATGTTCACAGATTTGTGGGACTTAAAGTTTTCTGACATTTGTCTTACTAATTGCACCGCAGTGTTCTCAACGTAGCGTGCTGCCTTGTCACGCAGCGGGCCCGGGTTTGATTCCTGGTCGGGGCAAGCGCCTGGGTGAGGGTTTTCCGGGATTTTTCCTCACCTGTACGACAAATGTCAGGAAGCTTAGGGTCCAGTGGTCCCCGAAAATCATCCGACCATCACCATCATCCTTATCATTGTCATCATCATCCTTCACCGGTGTGAAAAGCAACGGGAAGCTACCACATCTATAATTCCCTAGTGAAGCTGCAAAGCATAGCATGAAAATGCTATTGATGGATGTGTTACTAAATTAACAAAAGTCATGTTACGACAGGCCTTGAAGGCTCTTGGTCTACAAGATGACTGTTGGTCTAGCATCCACATGTGCTAATCCCATAGGTATTACAATCTTCCACTTCGTATATAAGGATGATATAGTCACCATGTCGGTTCCCTCAGTCTTTATAAGAGCTTTTCTGAACGTGAAATCGCTGTTATTGTAGATACTCTTCACAATGCTGGATTAGCAAAAACAAGAGTTTTTGAGTTGCATTCTAAAAGTATTGGATGATATCATACTGACAAAAATTATATTAGAATATTTCTTACAATTAAGGCTCGAACCGGCGTAAATCCTACAGTTCTGCAGAAAGGTATAATGCCTTAAGCCACTCGGCTACGTTTGTTTTTTTAGCTGAATAGAAACCTCGAATAGAAACTCTCCGGAGATAGTCCCTACGCAGTACATCAAAATAGTGGAAGAATTTTCAAATTCCTTATAAATTATGGTTTAATATAATAATAATAATAATAATAATAATAAATAATAATAATAATAATAATAATAATAATAATAATAATAATAATAATAATAATAATTTAATAATAATAATATCCACATCGGTGGTCTATACCATAATAATAATAATAATAATAATAATAATAATTATTATTATTATTATTATTACGGTATAATCCACCCCTGTAGTCTCGGGGTAGCGTCCTTGCCTTTATGCAGCGTGCCCAAATTCGATCCCCGGTCGGGAAAAGTTTCCTGGGTGATGGTTTTTCGGGTTTTTTTTCTCACTGTAAAATAAATGTCAGGAACATTTAAGGACCAAACAGTCCCCGAACATCATTTGGACATCTTATTATTCATTATCATATTCGCCATGTTTAGTATTAATGTATGTGTGAATAATGTTTCTTCTTAACGCTGTTGTTTATCGATGAAGGCCTTTACATTGAGCTGATCACTAATTCCTTGTGTGGTCAAAAAGTTGTAGTAGTATTAGCAGAACTTTTTTAGACTAAAAGTAAGATACATACAATGTTATTTACAAATATGGGTCCCACGGGCAGTAAGCCGTACGTGCTGTTGACAGTCCGTTACAAGAAAGTAATGTTTGGTAATAATATAAAGTAAGAAAAAACGCAATAGAAAACAATACAATTACATTATACATTAATTAGGTTACGTGAAATTATTAAGTATTAATAATATCACACTATGTTTACATACTTATTCACGAATGAGTGTTGTTCTTATTTTCCGCGTTTCGTCAAGAAATGTACCCATGTTTATCCAATTTTCTGAGTTTACCATTAACTCATAGCATGCCAATCTTTCACGATTTAAATTTAGAAATCTTTCCGTTACGTTAACATCTGACATTCTAAATATAGATAGATAGATAGATGGAAAGCTCTGCGGCCATCACTTAAGTGTTGGCGGTGAGCGATCCATTTTGGTCCTCCTTAATAGGTAGAACCCCGGGTTCCTGTAAAATACATTAGACATTCTAAATCGTTATTTTCCTAATATATGTATCTCGTCTTCAAAGCTCCCGCACATTGGACATATTCGCATATCGTGGGCATCGGCAATTTTTAGAAATTCCCATGCCCCTAACCTAAACCAAGCAAGCCCTGATCTCTCTTTAAATCCTAGATTGGATATATATGGTTACTTTCCCCAGACTTGTTTTAGGTCTCTTTGTAAAAACAGTGAACGTTTTGCCATACATTCGAAGAAAATATCTTGTTGGTTTATATATAAGTACCTCCTTATTTTTCTCCACACATTATTGCGATTTTCAGCCCTTTTTCCCATACCCAACCCTTTCCAATCTTTTGGAATTCTCTCCTAACCTTGTCTGCCCAGAATTTCAGATCTATATTCCTAATTTGGTGGTCGTAGCAAATTGCTCTAAGCATTGTTTGTTCACCTTGGTTTGGTCGCAACCAATACTTGAGTATATGTGTTTTGCAATTTATGTCGACCTTAAATAACCCAAATTCATATAAATTTCCACAGTTAGGAAATACCTTAGTAAGTCCTGTAATATATATAAGAAAATGCGTTTATACCTTATTAAGCATTTCCGTTCTTTGAAGTGGTCAAAACGTATATGCGTCCCACGCACCCAAATAAATCTTAATTTCAAATAAAACAATGAAGAACATATATCACACCCAAATCCATAGTTTAAAATCCCTCTCCCGACACGTCCTGCCATTGTATGGCCCGTGTGGAGTGTTGTATATTAAAAAGTATCTATAAGGTGAGAGGTTAAACTATGTTATTGGGATGGAATGGAATGAAATTATGGCACAACTGATTTAATAATGTTTTCTGCCACAAAATTACATCTTAGAATTATAATATTCATAAACGTAAACATAGTGAAGCAACAGTTTGAAACTACCACGCATTACATTTTGTATAAGAAAATTAACGTATTTTTACATATAGCGGAGATATAACCTACTGTTTTCTCGATTCTATGTACTAGATATCGCAATATATTTTATCTTCTTGAATATCAACAGTCGAAACATGGACTTTTACTTTAAGGGAGGTAAGGAGTTTACGAGTATTTGATAATAAGGTTCTTAGGAAATTTTTTGGACCAAAGAGAGATGAACAGACAGGTGAATGGAGAAGACTAAATAACAGTGAACTACATGGTCTTTATAGGAAGTTAGATATAATAAGAAGAGTTAAGTCTCGTAGATTGTGATGGGCAGGACATGTGGCACGAATGGGGAATGAAACACGTGCAAGGAAGCTTCTTGTAGGAAAACCAGAAGGAAAACGCCCAGTTGGTAGACCAAGAATGAGGTGGGAGAATTACATTAACTATAATTTGAGGGAGGTAGATTATACAGGAAATAATTGGAAAACATTGGCTCAGGATAGGGATGTATGGAGAGCTTATGTCCGCGCGGCCATGAACCTACGGGTTCGATAGTGCTAGTGAGTTAGTTAGTTAGTTAAAATATCGATAGTTTTAAACAGTAAATGATTAATTATTATTCTTAAAATAGCCAAATATTTTCGATCCTATATTTTCATTTAGAAAATAATTCCTTAATAATCTCTCTGATCAGTGAATTAATCTTCTTTATTATATGAATTATCTTTCATTAAAATATTTTATTATTTTACATTTTGGCATGTTTTATTGTAAATTTGTTAAACTTAAATTATTATCGGCAAAATGTAATGAACATGGGTGTTCTAGGACGGTTATAATTCTATAACAAGATAATACATTCTATATGCAATTAATATATCAGTACGTTCTACGTCTTAGGTAAATAATGTTGTAACACCTTTGTTGTCTACTAAATGTCAAATCGGTCGGTATGCTGTCCACATTCCATTTATGCCATATGTAGGAAAATAAGCGTAACTAAGTTAACTTTGTGTAGAAACTCCCAACAAAGGAGAGGCTATGGCTAGAATGAAAGGGCTGTGGTACCAGAAGTAAACCTATAATGTTTCTCTGATTATTTAGATCTGAAATCAGTCCCCAGAACGCTTTAAGAGTATCAGTAAAGTTAATCAATCAGAACTATGTATAGACAAAATTGTATCAATATCGAATTATTACAAATATATTTTTTAATTTTTTTAATTTAAATTCATCAGAACAGTGGAATGTCTTTATAGCTTACTTTTAATCTTTGGTGTAAAATTCTGTTATTGCAAGTGGTACCTTATCATCAGTTTAGCCTTCAAATTTTTATAAATAATTTAGTTAAATTTAAGACAGTTTATTTCTTCCTTTAAACAAATTTGTAAATTGAATCTCCATCTGTTCAATTATATTAGCGGAAATTAAAATGGCGGACTGAAATTTCATAACCATAATTTTTAATCTTTTGTAGATGTATTTTTAACGTATTTTTACTGAATAGTTCAAATATCTTCAACTAGTGATCTATGGATTCTCTCAAGATAAATACTTAAATTCTAGGGTATTAGTCCTGAATACGGAGTATCTATAGTTAATCTTACATTGGTTCCCCTTAAATATCTTAAGTTGCTCGTAAATGTATCGATATAATCGTATCCACTAGTCACATTACTGCTTATAATATTCTTGTCTTAATATCATTTGTTGAAATATTAGAATTCTCTTAAGTAATGCCACGAGTGATTTCCAAATTATCGATAAACTCACGACTCACGAAGTGAGGAGAAAATTTATCTAGAGAATTTGGAAATCAAGAGTGGCATTTGTTGGGACTATTTAACGAATAAAATTAAGCTGTTTACTCACAAATCATTATTTAACTATAGTTATTTTAAAATATTTATATATTTAATGTAAATGGCGATGTTTGAAAACAAATGAGAAACGATTCGTACGCTTCATTTGCTTCTTTTGTTCATCACTGCAACCAGATCATATTATTTATTGCCAAAGGATCGCAATATTGTAAGAACGCAACATAGTGGAGAAATTTATAACTACCATTTTAGGCATTAATTAATTTCTGATTTCCTATGATGTAAATATGTCAATTATATTTTCTGCAACGTCATTTCCTGGAATATAATTCGTTTAAGAAAGTGTAAACAGTGGTTTCTTTTTTTTTGTGGTATAATAAATTGCTACAAATGTTTTCACATTATCTCCCGCATGCGCTATCTGCTGACATTCATACACTATATATTCAGTCTGGTAGCCGTATGTCTTGGGGAGTCAGTCACTGCAAAATACTGTTATGACCTATTCAGAATGTTAAAAAGGAGGAGCATTATTTGATATGATAAACTTCAGCTGATAAATTCGAGGCGAAACACGACTGTGTTTGGTTTTAAATAAAAAATCATTGAAATGTGATTGGTCATTGACTCCCATTTGGGGCATGAGTTAAATAGTCATAAGTAATGTCACGAGTGATTTTCAATTTATCTAGAGGATTTGGAAATCAAGAGTGGCAGTTTGTTAGGACTATTTAACGAATAAAATTAAGCTGTTTACTCAAAAATTATTATTTAAATATAGTTATCGGTATTTTAAAATATGTATATATGTAATGTAAACGACGATGTTTGAAAACAAATTAGAAATGTGAGGTTATGCTTATTCACTGCAACTTACATTATTTATTGCCAAATATGATCGCAATATTATGAGAATACACATTAGTGGATAAATAATTAAACACATCAAACTGTATAATATAACAAACATTATAGGTTATTAATTTTTTTAAATAAACAACTCAGCGAAATCAAGAAATATGTTCATTATTTTCTATATTCAATGTATTTGTTGGAGAGTCAGTCACTACAAAATAATGCTGTAACCTGTTCAAAATATTAAAAAGGAGGAGCTTTCTTTATCACAAAAGCAGGTGCTGATAAAGAGAAATAGATAAAGAGCGAGATGAAACACGGCTGTCATTGGTTGTAAAACAAAATTCATTGTAATGGAATTGTTCATTGACTACCATTTGGGGTATGAGTTAAATAGTCGATGTAAATTTTTACAATATTTCGGAGGGATTGATAATGTGAGAAATTAGAATTATATAATAATAATCAAATCTAATGTTTCATATATTAATTACAAAAACGGGCTTTTGTTATAAAATGAATGCATATACAAAAACGGATACCTAGCGGAGTAAACACGAATTTGCCTGCTTTGGAAACACGCCTGTGGAATAATTACATATTTCTTTCAGAGCAATTATAATGTTGTTTTTCTCACGCGATATTGGATTTTCGATAGTAGACGCTTGGTAGGAATAACTGGGTTATTTTTACTGATACTAAGGATTGTTTATAAGGAGGATAAATTTATTATATTTGTTTTGTTTTTAATTTTGTTGACTATTTAACTCATGCCCCAAATGGGACTCAATGGCCAATCACGTTTCAATGATTTATGTTTTACAACCAATCAGAGTCGTGTTTGACGAAATATTTATCAGTGTTATAATTACCATATTAAAGAACGCTCCTCCTTTTGTTCCTTTGGCAATAAATAGTATGATTTGGTTGCAGTGATAAACAAAAGAAGCAGTAGAAGCGTACCTATCGCTTCTCATTTGTTTTCAAACATCGCCGTTTACATTAAATATATAAATATTTTTAAATAACTATAGTTAAATAATGATTTGTGAGTAAACAGCTTAATTTGATTTGTTAAATAGTCCTAACAAATGCCACTCTTGATTTCCAAATTCTCTAGATAAATTCACTCCTCACTTCGTGAGTCGTGAATTTATCGATAATTTGGAAATCACTCGTGGCATTACTTATGAATATATACCGTTGAAGATATTTGGGCACAAGCAGTATGTTGTGTGTTTTTGTCATTGGGTTCATTACATTCAACGGAATCAAATTTGCAATCAAATATGAAATTATTATTAGTGATGAAACGGTTGATATTTGTGAAATTATATATATATATATATATATATATATATATATATATATATAATTCCGGTCCCATAGATTCTCATTTCAAAGTTGAATCCATCTCTTTTTCGGTCTACCAACATTCCTGTCTCCTTTTGGTTTGTAATTAAATATAATTTTTGGAATGCGATCATCTTTCATTCCTTGAACGTGTTCTTTCCAGTTTCTTCTATATTATTTTATTTTATCTAAAAGTTTTAAAATATTTACCTAATTTCTAACATCTTCAGTTCTTTTATCTAGAAGTTTGCAGCCAGCCACACTTCTCAGGAATATCATTTCAGCTGCTTCTATGATATTCTTTTCTCTTTTAGTTAAAACCCAAAATTCACTATCATACAACAGTAAGGGGACTGCCATTGCTTTATAAAATTTTAGTTTCCTTTCTTGTGTTTTTAAATATTCTTTTAATTGTGCCACATATATATA
>JASPKZ010005700.1:0-262549 GCA_030220185.1 Diploptera punctata
AAATGTTATTGTCCAGTACAATTTTACTTCTGACAGGATCTACACCTTGAAATGCCATAATTTTTTGATAGTTTTTAACCTACGTTATATTACTTAGAAGGAGAATATATACTTAAACTTGACAAATATCACTGAGATTTCCGGACATGTATTCGTTCGTAGTTGAGAGAGAAGTTGTTTGCAATGTTCTTTAATAATTAATGAAAAATGCTAAGTGCATCGAACCATAGTTAAAAAAAGCTCTAATATTTCTGTACAAATAGTAGAGTTGGAAGTTGAGATACAAACAAATGTAAATATTAAATTGAGCAGCCAACTTTGTACTGCGAGTTGCAGTAATTCATTAAAAATGCCAAGAACTTGCAGTTTGCACGAGAGAATGTTTATTCGTTCTGCATCATGTTTTATTCTGACGTAAAAGTATTTTCACTGTCTCAGTGTTTACTTAAATACACAGGGTGTTACACGAGGTAGTACCTAGTCCAAGATCCGGCTGTAAGATTGCTACATTCATCGAGTGTGTGAACAAAATCTATTTTTTTATTAACTTGTGAATTACTGAATACATTTTTTGCGAGTTGCCTATTAAAATTCGGCCGCCAGTATGTTAATTTAAATATAATTAATTTAATTATTCGAAATAATTTGATTTTGGACCAAAGAGAGATGAACAGACAGGTGAATGGAGAAGACTCCATAACAGTGAACTACATGGTCTTTATAGGAAGCCAGATATAATAAGAACAGTTAAGTCTCGTACACTGCGTTGGGCAGGGCATGTTGCACGTATGGGGAATGAAAGACGTGCATGGAAGCTTCTTGTAGGAAAGCCAGAGGGAAAACGCCCAGTTGGTAGACCAAGAATGAGGTGGGAGAACAACATTAACTATGATTTGAGGGAAGTAGATTAAACAGGGAATGATTGGAAAGCATTAGCTCAGGATAGGGATGTATGGAGAGCTTATGTCAGTGCGGCCATGAACCTTCGGGTTCGATAGTGCCAGTGAGTAAGTAAGTAAGTTAAATATACTGGCTGCCGGATTTTAATAGGCAACTCGGCAAAAATGTATTCAGTCATCCACAATTTTATAAAAAAAAATAAGTTGGTAAGAGGCAATCAAAGGAGCATTAACTTATAAGTTTATGATTTGTCTTTTATGAGTTGGTTCAGTGATCCTGTCCATATTCTGCATTGTTTGTAATGGTATCGCTCACACTTTTAATCGCATATCTTGCATTCACACGAATCGCTCGGTTGGTGGAATTTTGTGATGATATCCGTGTGTTGCTATGCCTATGATTCTGTGCCTTTGTGGTTGGTTACTTCCAGTCCAATCTCTGTTTACCATGGCATCTGAGGCTTAGAAATCTTCGTCTATCTCTTTTTCTCTCTGTTTCTTTTTTTCGATGACTTTCTTATATGGCTCCGTTGCTGGCAGTAGTATCCTTTGCCTCAGGTCCTCTAGGAAGAAGGTTTCTCTGGCTAGCATATAGGCCATTCTGTATGGTGTGTATTTGCTTGCACCTAATGCCTTTTTGATGAATCTTGGTTTTACTTTTTCTAACCTCTCCAAAACGCTGGTCGATAGTTTCTCCCATATCAGTTCTATCCCGTAGGTGACGATCGGGGTGATCACTGATGCGAATAATTTCATGGCTGTCACTAATTTTAACGATGTGATGTCTTTGATACTGCACATAGCTCTTATAAAAAATAGATTTTGTTCATACACCCGATGAACGTAGTAATCTTGCAGCCGGATCTTGAACTAACTGATCAGGGGCTCATTTCTACCTTAGGCAATATTTCACGGTCCCTACACGATCAATATTTACGTCAATATATTGCACAATAATTGGCATACAGTAATACTGAGCATCTGTAGATCACACACGCCCCACAAGACCTGGTGAGTGCTCAATAATTTCTGCTGCCGCCAGAATTCGTGCAAGAAGAACTTTCTCCGACTCGACAGGTGTAGTACAACCCCTAGAAGTCTGTAATACTTATTCTGAAACACAAAACACAAGATATCAGCCCATTGTGTTTCAATTTTCCAACTAATTTTACAGCGAAATGGTACGTTTCCGGACATGAGTTCCTCATCAAAACTTTAACTACTAAGTCCCCTCTACAACCCCTAGAAATCTTTAATACCTAGAACACCCTGTATAATGAATAAAATTAATGTTTATGATATGTATATTTGGGAACATACAATTAACCTCCATGTCTAAATTCTAGGTTAAAGAATGTGCATTGAGTCAGCAATAACTTGAGATTAATGAAGTCGGTAACATTTCGTCTGTCAAGTTGGCAACATTATTTTTGAAAATGACATGTATAAAATATACTCTCATTAAAAAAAAAAAGTTTTTAAAAGCTTTTTTCCTTCGAAGTTAGAATATTCTTTACACACCAGGGGGTGGAAGACATTTTATTTTAATTTTAACGTCTCTGACAGTCATAAATACCAACCAATTCCTTCATATTTCCCTTCTCTTTTTCTTAATTTTTCTTCCTGTTTTATATTGTCTAGAATAGCAATGCAATGTCTTCTCCCGTGAAATCTATTACATTCTATGCACGAAATAACCACAGATAGTAACTTCTGCAGAAAACTTTTTTCTCCTTTGGGAGCTTCTAAAAAAAGTAGCAACATATTGGTTGTACAATATAGGTTAGTGTTTACTAGCTTGCTCGCTAGATGGCATTTTAAGGATAAATCATTCTGTAGCAGTTACGTCACATGATTTTTTGTTTTGTCTCTTTCTTTTAACGAAAGAAAAACAGAAAATCTTAGAAATGCCAGTAACAAAAGAAATCTGGTTGGCCTAGCAACTGGACTAAATGAAGTAACTTTAATATTGTCCCTTTTTTGTCCTGCTCAAACAACAAAGAATTTTAGAAAGAAAAAGATGTTCCATTCGCAAGATTTACTGTTCTTCTTTGTTATTTGAAAATAATATTTTTTTTAATCTCTGATTGGTTATGAAGATAAGAAAAAGTATGTTTACTTTATACCTCATTAAAAATTAAATTTTAATTAGGCAAATTTTCAAGGTTAGAACTACGCTAATTTGATTATATTTGTAAACAAGGCATATATAATGATTAATAGAAATTGAATAGTTTAGACCGATACCAAATAAATTCAATTATCATTTTTACTCTTCTTTTGTGAAAACCAAAGGGAAACCACCCAGTTAGTAGGCCAAGAATTAAGTGGGAGATTAATATTGACCTGATCTGAGAGAGGTTAATTATATAGAGGATAGATGCAAAATATTAACTCTGTATAGGGACGTATGGAGAGCTAATGAAAGCGTAGTCATAAACGTCCTGGTTAGTTAGTTTCAGTGAGTTTGTTAGCTATGATTGTTTACTACTTTCTGACCTGATTGAGTGATAGGCAAGGCCTTAACTCGTTCAGGTAAAATAAAGCTATTATTATTATTATTATTATTATTATTATTATTATTATTATTATTATTTTATATTATACATTCAATAGTAGATTATATAAGATACACGTAATTAAATCGGTATGCGCATGTACGACGAATGTAAGAAGAAAGTTTATCCAGATAAACATTGCAATGGTGTCCACCTGGAAGAAGAAGGACAGGAAGACCTCTAAACTCGTGGATGCAATAAGTAAGAACTGGAATGAAACAAGATGACTGGAGGAAATGGAGTGGAAGGATAGAGACGAGTGGATAAGAAAAATAAAACTTTAGGCACAGAAAGATGTGTAAACATTAAAAATTTGTATATAAATTATTATTAATTATTATTATTATTATTATTATTATCCTATAACTGTGAGAAGTTAAGTCTCGTAAACTGCGATGGGCAGGACACGTGGCTCGAATGGTGGGGAACGAGAAAGGTGCATGAAATCATCTTGTAGGTGAAACAGTGAATCATTTAGTAGATCAAGAATGAGATGGGAGAATAACATTAACCATGATTTGAAAGAAAGTAGATTATACAGGGAATGACTGGAATAGATTAGTTCAGGATAGGGATGCATGGAGAGCTTATGTCTTCGCGGCCATGAACCTGCGGTTTCGATAACCCCAGTGAATTGGTTAGGTAGGTAGGTAGTTAGTTATAACTGTAATAATAACAGTTTTATATTTTTCCAGTTTATGTTTTTTAGATAATTTGGGAGAGTGAGACAGAAGTAACTTGGTATATTGATACTGTAATAGGAAGAGAAAATATGATATGCGAATACAGAGCAACCTGGTGGGATGTCGATGAACTAGCAGGTTCCTTGAAAACAATATTTGAGAGAGAGGAGAGAGAGGAGAGGCGAGAGAGAGAGAGAGAGAGAGAGGGAAGAGGAGGGGAGAGAGAGAGAGAGAGAGAGAGAGAGAGAGAGAGTAGTAATGAAAGCAGTAGAGAAATTTAATTAATGTATGAATGTAAATAAAGCCAAAGATTATTAAATTCATATTTTGTTCTGAAAATATCAACAAGGACGAGAAAATATCTTCGCAGTCAAATAAAACATGCTGCACCCTAGAGGAACACAGAAATGTACATTATAAGCACGATGCTGGTACATTTAAATTGTATGAATATCTGAAATTATGTATGCATTAGTTAATATTTATTTATTAATTTATCTATGTATCCTGTTGGGGATAAGTTCGCTTGGCCTTCTCTACTATTCAACCAGGTCAAGCGCAATCGTCATAATTTCCATCATTAAGCTTTAATTCCATATCCAACAATTTTTCATCAGTTTGTCCATATTTTGTTGGTCTAACTAACTAACTCACTGGCACTATCAGACCCGTAGGTTCATGGCCGCGCAGACATAAGCTCTCCATATATCCCTATCCTGAGTCAATGTTTTCCAATCATCCCCTGTATAACCTACTTCCCTCAAATCATAGTTAATGTTAGTCTCCCACCTCATTCTTGGTCTACAAACTTGGCGTTTTCCCTCTGGTTTTCCTACAAGAATCTTCCATGCACGTCTTTCATTCCCCATTCGTGCCACGTGTCCTGCCCATCGCAGTCTAAGAGACTTAACTGTTCTCATTATATCTGGCTTCCTATAAAAACCATATAATTCACTGTTATGCAGTCTTCTCCATTCACCTGTCTGTTCATCTCTCTTTGGACCAAAAATGTTCCTAAGAACTTTATTCTCAAATACTCGTAATCTCCTTTCCTCCCTTAAAGTAAGAGTCCATGTTTCGCATCCATATAATATAACTG
The DNA here is from genome assembly GCA_030220185.1 of Diploptera punctata. Taxonomy (NCBI): domain Eukaryota; kingdom Metazoa; phylum Arthropoda; class Insecta; order Blattodea; family Blaberidae; genus Diploptera; species Diploptera punctata. The sequence goes on from JASPKZ010005700.1 coordinate 5,240, forward strand.
GTAGGATAATAGTTTTATATATTTTCAGTTTAACGTTTTTTGAAAGAAGTTGGGAAGTCAAAAGTCTCTGTAATGCACAATAGCATGCATTTCCAGAATTGAGCCTATGTTTAATTTCTTTGTGCATCTCATTCCTGTTTGTGATTATTGTTCCTAGGTATTTGAATTCAGCCACTTCCTCAAAATTTCCCTCATTTGTCATTAGCTGTCCATTTCCATTATATAATGCATTTCTACGTGTGACCATATATTTAGTTTTATTGATATTTACTTCCAGTCCCAATTTCTTAGTGTTACTCAGTAGTGTGTGGGTGTTGGCCTTTAGTATCTCCTCGCTATCGGCCAGTAGTACTACATCATCAGCATAAACTAACAGCTTATGAATACCATTGAGTTGTAGGTCTTCTCCATCCTCTAAAGATGTAATGGCATGCTCTAGTACAAAATTAAATAGTAGAGGAGATAGTGCATCTTCTTGCTTCAACCCATTCTTCTTAAATTATTTTTTGCCAAATATTATGAAGACTCTTTGGAGAAAAAGACAGACGAACGGACAAGTTAATTCTACATACCAATGAGCTAAATGAACTTTATAGAAAAAAACGTACAATTAGTAACATTATTATTCATACAGCTGATATTTTGTGATATAAAGTAAATGTTCCAGCTTCGGAAATCTGATTTATTTCTGATAATCATTTCCGAGTATCATCATAACTGTCTAACACACCCATAGTTAATAAAATAAATTATCATTTACAGCTATTTCTATAAAAATATAATTAAAACTAAAACCAACGAAATTTAACATTCACTTGTTTGCAACATTTATGTTCATACACTTAAAACACAAAACCGAAACATAGAACAATGTCTTCATTTAATATGAGTACTTAGTAGAGTACCCCTAACTCTTTTTTTTTTTTTTTCGTTATACTAGTTTTCTTCTTGTTTTCCCTTTTTTGTTTTTTTTTTTTTCCTGTTTGTTAACTTTCTTTGATTCTCACATAGACACAAGGACAGGACACACACCCAGACCCAAGGTGGAGATTTAAAATCCCCTACCCCGCCAGCAATCGAACCCGGGTCGCCGGAGTGGAAGGTAAGGACTCTGCTGATTACCCTGTGGCGACGGATTCTTTAATCACTGCTTGGCATCGTCGTTGCATTGAATTTACCAATATTTTTGTCTCAGGTGTGATTTACCTCATTCTTCTCTAATGAAACATTTTATCTCATCTTTTGAATTCCCTTTCCTTTTACGGACATTTTTCTTCAACTCCGCCCAAAACATGTCTATTGGATTTAGATCAGCTGACTGTGGAAGTGTTCTCAGATGCTTCGGAACGTTCCACATCAACCAAAGCTTATTAATGTCTGCAGTATGTTTATTGTAGTATTATTGGGCGATAGCGAGGAGATACTAAAGGCCAACACGCACACACTCTTGAGTAACACTTAGAAATTAGGACTGGAAGTAAATATCAATAAAACTAAATATTGGTCACATGTAGAAATTCATTATATAATGGAAATGGATAGCTAATGACAAATGAGGGAGATTTTGAGGAAGTGGCTGAATTCAAATACCTAGGAACAATAATCACAAATAGGAATGAGATGCACAAAGAAATTAAACATAGGCTCAATTCTGGAAATGCATGCTATTATGCATTGCAGAGACTCTTGATGTCCCAACTCCTTTCAAAAACGTTAAACTGGAAATATATAAAACTATTATTCTACCAGTTATATTATATGGGTGCGAAACATGGACTCTTACTTTAAGGGAGGAAACGAGATACAAGTATTTGAGAATAAAGTACTTAGGAACATTTTTGGACCAAAGAGAGATGAACAGACAGGTGAATGGAGAAGACTACTAGACAATGAACTACATGGTCTTTATAGGAAGCCAGATATAATAAGAACAGTTAAGTCTCGTAGACTGCGATGGGCAGGACATGTTGCACGTATGGGAAATGAAAGACTTGCATGGAAGCTTCTTGTAGGGAAGCCAGAGGGAAAGCGCCCAGTTGGTAGACCAAGAATGAGGTGGGAGAATAACATTAACTATGATTTGAGGGAAGTAGATTATGCAGGGAATGATTGGAAAGTTTTAGCTCAGGATATGGATGTATGGAGAGCTTATGTCCGCGCGGCCATGAACCTACGAGTTCGATAGTGCCAGTGAGTAAGTAAGTATGTTTATTGTCATTGTCTTGTTATAATATGTAATTCTGTCCTGTCCATTTTTATGGCATTTTGTTTTACATTTTCCTTCTTTATCCTTGTAATGCCACATATCCATTATTCCGTAAATGAAGTGCAGGTTTCCAACCCCGCTGAAAGACATAGAGGCCCAGATCATAATTGGACCTGCTCCGTGTTTCACAGTCGAAAGAGTATTCACCTTATCATCAGCAGTGTTGGGTTTCCCCCAAATCCTTTGATCCGAAGATATTTAGTTTGCTTCAGCGGACCAAATTACACGATCCCAAAACTCTTGTGATTTGTTTACATGCTCTTTAGTGAAGAGTAATCTTGCAGCACAATTTTTTTCTCTTACGTATGGCTTTCTTCGCGGTCTGGACTCATGATAATTATGCGTCCACAGCTCACAACGAACTGACTGATTTCTCATTTGCTTTCTTGACACTTCTTCCACCGTGGGCATAAGTTCCGGGACACTAATCGGAGGATTTGTTCTAACATGTCTGAGTATAAAACTTTCTTCTCTTCCGTTTATTATTTTTTTCTCTACTATTACGCTGATTATTTAACTCATGCCCCAAATGAGAATCAATGACCAATCACGTTTCAATGATTTCTGTTTTACAGCCAATCACAGTCGTGTTTCACCAAATATGTATCAATGTTAAATTTACCATATTAAAGAAAGCTCCTCCTTTTTAATATCCTGAAGAGGTCTGACCATTATTTCGCAGTGACTGATCCTATAAGAAATACGGCTACCAGATTGTATATATAGTGCATGGATGTCAACACATAGCGCTTGCAGGAGTAATATAAAATTTTTGTAGCAATTGATTATACCGCCAAAAAAAAGAAACCACTGTTTTCACCTTCTTAAATGTATTTTTTCCCAGGTAATAATCCAGAAAAATATAATTGTCATATTTACATCATACGACATCAGAAATGAATTAATATACAGTTTGATGTGTTTCATTTTTTCTCCACTAGAGAGCATTCTTACAATATTGCGTTCCTTTGGCAATAAATAGTATGATCTGGTTGCAGTTATAAACAAAAGAAGCAGATGAAGCGTAATAATCGTTTCTCATTTGTTTTCACCCATTCGGGTGAGCCTTCCACATTTATTATTTGTTTTCAAACATCGCCGTTTACATTAAATATATAAGTATTTTAAAATAACTATAGTTAAATAATGATTTGTGAGTAAACAGCTTAATTTTATTCGTTAAATAGTCCTAACAAATGCCACTCTTGATTTCCAAATTCTCTAGATAAATTCACTCCTCACTTCGTGAGTCGTGAATTTATCGATAATTTGGAAATCACTCGTGGCATTACTTATGATAATTTCACTCCTCACTTCGTAAGTCGTGAATTTATCGATATTTTGGAAATCACTCGTGGCATTACTTATGAACATTTTCTATGGTACCTTCATACTTGAACTTGTTAACTATGTACTGTATAGTTGCATGTGATTTTCCCACTACATTGCCTATTTCTCATAAGTAATGCCACGAGTGATTCCAAATTATCGATAAATTCACGACTCACGACGAGTGAGGAGTGAATTTATCTAGAGAATTTCGAAATCAAGAGTGGCATTTGTTAGGACTATTTAACGAATAAAATTAAGCTGTTTACTCACAAATCATTATTTAACTATAGTTATTTTAAAATATTTATATATTTAATGTAAACGGCGATGTTTGAAAACAAATGAGAGACGATAGGTACGCTTCTACTGCTTCTTTTGTTTGTCACTGCAACCAGATCATACGATTTATTGCCAAAGGAACGCAATATTGTAAGAATGCTCTTTAGTGGAGAAAAAATGAAACACATCAAACTGTATATTAATTCATTTCTGATGTCGTATGATGTAAATATGACAATTATATTTTTCTGGATTGTTACCTCGGAAAAAATACATTTAAGAAAGTGCAAATAGTTTTTTTTTTGGTGGTATAATAAATTGCTACAAATGTTTTTATATTAAATCCCGCATGCGGCATGTGTTGACATTCATGCACTATATATACAATCTGGTAGCCGTATTTCTCACAGGCTCAGTCACTGCAAAATAATGGTCAGACTTGTTCAGAATATTAAAAGGAGGAGCCTTCTTTAATATGGTAATTATAACACTGATAAATATTTCGTGAAACACGACTCTGATTGGTTGTAAAACAGAAATCATTGAAACGTGATTGGTCATTGACTCCCATTTGGGGCATGAGTTAAATAGTCTAGATAAATTTACTCCTCACTTCGTGAGTCGTGAACTTATCGATAATTTGGAAATCACTCGTGGCATTACTTATGATAATTGTTTATGGCACTTCATACTTGAACTTGTTAACTATGTACTGTATAGTTGCATGTGATTTTCTTACTACATTGCCTATTTCTCTCAGTGATTTACCTCTTAAAGCAAGGTTGACAATAGTTCTCTTTAAAAATTAACTTAACTGCATTACCTTTTCCATTGTGTAAACAAATGAAGAAAGTACGTGAATGCTATGAAACAACCCTCTCTACTCGTTCACTTGAGTAGGTAGCGCAACATTTGTTTACAAACACACAACGGATAGAGACAACATTATTTGATGGTATGAAAAAGACTCTTACATTCCAGGTACATACTTGGTGCTATGCCAAAGTAATGATGGGGTTTCCAAATTAATATAAACGTGCTACAATATAATATTAATTGCCATACGTTTCCTTAACACAGCTAATACTATCAATTTTAAAACTGAAATATTTTCGGGGACCATTGGACCCTAAGCTTCCTGACATTTGTCTTACAGGCGAGGAAAAACCCCGAGAAAAACCTCACCCAGGTGCGTCTCCCGACCAGGAATCGTCCCCCGGGCCCTCTACGTGACAAGGCAGCACGCTACCTCGAGACCACAGCGATGGACAATATAATAATATAATATAATCCATCCATAGTAATTCTGCCCGAGGATAGGTCTTTCACTGCAATCATGCTATGCTTGTAGGTTTACTAGAGAATTGTAGGTGTGGTAGCTCCCCGTTGCTTTCCACACCGTTGAAGGATGATGATGATAAGGATGATGATGATGATGATGGCTATATGATTTCGGGGACCATTTGGGCCTTAAAGGTTTCCTGACATTTGTCTTACAGGTGAGGAAAAAATCCGATAAAAACCTCACCCAGAAAAACTGCCCCGACCGGGGATCGAATCCGGGCCCGCTGCGTGACAAGGCAGCACGCTACCTCGAGACCACAGCGATGGACAATATAATAATATAATATAATCCATCCATAGTAATTCTGCCCGAGGATAGGTCTTTCACTGCAATCATGCTATGCTTGTAGGTTTACTAGAGAATTGTAGGTGTGGTAGCTTCCCGTTGCTTTCCACACCGTTGAAGGATGATGATGATAAGGATGATGATAATGGCTATATGATTTCGGGGACCGTTTGGGCCTTAACGTTTTCCTGACATTTGTCTTACAGGTGAGAGAAAACCCGCGATAAAAACGTCACTCAGAAAAACACAACCTCTTGTTAGAATACTATTGATAATGTACTTGTTACTTGGCAGTATCTGCTATTCAGAGTTCCTTGTTTCATAAATGTGGACAACTTATTGCATTTTAAAAAACGCAATCTTTAATAAAGAAGATATTTTCGTTGGATTTTTATACGAAAGTCATTATGTTAGCGAGATTGGTGCTCGCATATGGTCCGCGGGCAATAGTTAGCAAACCGCTACTATATTTACTGGCTGTATTGCACACTCTCTCTTTACAGCTTTTACCTGCTGTCCCGCCTTTTTTGTTACGTCACTGGTTAAGTGCTCCAAATCCAGGGTTTGTAATTCAAAGCCTTCCACATTTTATGCCATCAGTTTCACTTATTTATTTTTATTATTTTTCTTGCATGGAAGCTTCTTGTAGGAAAGCCAGGGGGAAAACGACCAGTTGGTAGACCAATAATGAAGTGGGAGAATAACATTAACTATTATTTGAGGGAAGTAGATTATACAGGGAATGGTTGGAAAGCATTAGCTCAGGATAGGATGTATGGAGAGATTATATCCGTGCGGCCATGAACCTAAGGATTCGATAGTGCCAGTGAGTAAGTAAGTAAGTATTTGTTAAAACAGAATAATTGTAATTGAAATGGATTTTTGGAGGAAAGCTGCCTGAAAATCTCGACTGGAAAGAATTAGAAATACAGAAAATGGTTGAATGCAGAAAGAAATATAATGGATGAGATTGAACACAGAAGACTATTATTGTATGTACACGTAAGAAGAATGCAGGATGGAATACTACCAAAGGCCGTCCATACATGGAAAATTGAAGGAAGTAACAGAAAATGAAGACCAAGAACAACCTGGAAGAATAACATTCAGAATTCAATGTGGAAATTTGGTGTAACGGAGCAAGACACAGAGGACAGAGAACGACTGAGAACTTTAATTAAAGGAAATTTGTGAATGTTTGTTACAAACTGATAGTCTGTTAGTCCGTAGTCATGTACTTATTTTTTTAATCCATATTAAGTGCTAAGATTGGTTGGAGAAAAACCTCAATGATGAGGAAAATTCCCAAAGATCAAATGTAGATAGATAGGCCATCGGTTGTTTAATGTCTTTGACAATCGTCCTAATATACAATTTGATCGGTCCATCCAATCTCCTGGTTATAGATGTTTCTCCTTCATGTATAAATATATTCCTAACTCCAGGAGGTTTTAGGTCTTCCTCTGCCTCGTCTTCCCTCAGGCTTCCATTCCAAAACATATTTTGGTAACCGATCTTCTTCCATTCGCATCTTAATTGCTGAGTTTTAATATAATCTAAAATAGTGTCTTCAATCTTCATGTTCTCCCTTTTAACTGACTTTCTAATTTTTTCTCATCTTGAAATTCTTGCTGACCTTCGCATAAAATCCATTTCCGTTGCCAAAAGATACTTATCTGTTTTTTATTTATCATCATCGTCACTCCAGGGATTAGTCAATTGCCCGTTCCGACTTCATAATGCATCAGCCCAACGTCTTCTAGGTCTTCCAACATCACGTCTTCCTCTTGCTTCATAATTTCTTGCTAACAATGGATATCTCTCCTTACTCATTCCATCCATATGTTCAATCCATTTTTTATTGATATTATGATTAAATATTCATCCATAGTAATTTTTTCCGAGGGCAGGTCTTTCACTGCAATAGTAGCATTTTCATGCTATGCTTTACAGCTTTAGGCTACTAGGTAATTTGGTATATAGATGTGATAGCTTCTCGTTACTTTCCACACCGGTTAGTTAAGGATGATGATAATGATAAGGATGATGAAGATGATGATGGCCGGATGATTTTGGGAGACCGTTGGGCCCTGAGCTTCCTGACATTTGTCTTACAGGTGAGGAAAAACCCCGAAAAAACCTCACCCAGGAGCCTGTCCCAACCGGGAATCGAACCCGAGCCCGCTGAATGACAAGGCAGCACGCTACCTCGAGACCATAGCGGTGGACAAGATTAAATATAAATAATAATAATTATTATATTATGTTATTATTTTTATTATTATTAATTATTATTATTATTATTTGTATTATTATTATTTATTATTATTATTAGTAAGTGTCCACCGCTGTTGTCTCGAGGTAGCGTGCTGCCTTGTCACGCAGCGGGCCCAGGTTAGATCCCCGGTCGCGGCAGTTTTTCTGGGTGAGGTTTTTATCGGGGTTTTTTCTCACCTATAAAACACATGTCAGGAAAACTTTAAGGCCCAAACGGTCCCCGAAATCATATGGTCATCATCATCATCCTTATCATTATCATCATCCTTCACCGGTGTGGAAAGCAACGGGAAGCTACCACACCTACAATTCCCTAGTAAAGCTGCAAGCATTGCATGAAAATGCTATGATTGCAGTGAAGGACCTGCCTTCGGGCAGAATTACTATGGATGGATTATTATTTATTATTATTATTATTATTATTATTATTATTATTATTATTATTATTATTATTATTATTATTATTATTATTATTATTATTATTATTATTAGGTCCATTATTAAAAATCCATCGACCTCGTGCTCCTGGACCAGAGGCAAGGAACATAACCTTCTAGGCACTGATGACGACAAGAGTTAGTTAATCCTAAATGTTTGTTATTTATACATTTTTCTGAACTGATTCTACTGCAGTTGGCATGCTTGATTTTAATGAATTCATTAAAATCTACGCTATTAATTTCCAGCTAAATCCAGTTTTTTTTTACTCGTATTAATTTTTACACGAGAGTATGAAAGCATGTGTCTTATTACGTCGTACAATTTATTTTGATTCCATTTGCTCTATTTCCATTCCCTCCTAAAACACATATTGAGTTCCAGTCGGGTTTTCACTATGAATTCTAGCTTTTATAGTACAGTATTCCTCAGTCTTTTTTTTTTTTTTTCATTTTCTCTTATCTTTCTTTTATATTCTGAGCTCAAATATATTGCGTTTGTGTTTTTTATTTCTATTCCACTTTTTTTTTTCTGTAGCAAGTTGTCCTAGTTCCAGTATTACATCACAGAGTCACGCGTTTCCAGCGGTTTAGGAACAGTGAATGGTTGGTAGTGTAAATATTCTGATTTTATGTTCTTGATATTTTATAATATTACTTTTAATTTACGTGTGGGCTGGGGAAAAATTAGAGAGAATTGAATTGCCGCACAAAACAAGGTTCAAAACATTGTTTCTGTTTTCCCAAGTTAATTTTGTATTGAAAATTGTTCTTAATGACATATGTGACCTTCTTGTATGCAAAATTTAACTTTAGAAAGAATTGAAGGTTCCATCCTTGTTCTCTCAATTGTGTAACTAGTAGATAAATAATAATAATAATAATAATAATAATAATAATAATAATAATAATAATAATAATAATAATAAATAATAATAATAATTTTATCCACAATATGATGATTTTCTGTCACCCTCAAGAAATTCGCCCCCTCCAGTTGTAGCGGTCCTAAACATTATCATCTTTAAGTCCAAGCTCACTCATACTTCTACTCACTCTATCCATCTAACCATCCTAAAGTCTTTCCCTTCATCCTCTTCCATCAATTCTCCATCCTAAGATCTTATTTGAAATTCTATCACATTGCTTCATCTTGAGATGTCCATACCACCGTAATTGTTGTCTTTAAATTGTCTTTAACGCATTTCTTTAAACTTTCATATTTTTTTCTAATTTCAACGTTTCTAATTATTTCTGAAATCTCGACATCAGCGATGAACTTCTCCATAAATCTATCTCTGTTGCTAATAACTAATATTAATAATATTAATATTAATAATAACAATAATAATTATTGTTATAATTATTTAATATAGGCCTAATGATTTGTTTATACTGGCATAATTAAAGTCATAAGGCCTTCTCTTCCATTCAAACAGAGTAAAATGTTAGGCCTAAATAGAGAACAAATCTTAATATTATAACTAGGTCTAGGATTTTTTTGTAATTGAAGATGATTGTAATGCAGATGGTATATATTAAACTGTTTGTGTGTGAAACCAAAACAAAAAAACAATCAGAAGTCAACTTCGCATTATACTATTCAACTGTCTGTATGTGAAACCAAAACAAAAGACAGTCAGAAGTCTGACTTCTCATTATACTATTCAACCGTTTGTGTGTGAAACCAAAACAAAAGACAGTCAGAAGTCTAACTTCTCATTATACTATTCAACTGTTTGTATGTGAAACCAAAACAAAAGACAGTCAGAAGTCTAACTTCTCATTATACTATTCAACTGTTTGTATGTGAAACCAAAACAAAAGAGAGTCAGAAGTCTAACTTCTCATTATACTATTCAACTGTTTGTATGTGAAACCAAAACAAAAGACACAAGTCTAACTTCTCATTATACTATTCAACTGTTTGTATGTGAAACCAAAACAAAAGACAGTCAGAAGTCTAACTTCTCATTATACTATTCAACTGTTTGTATATGAAGCCAAAACAAAAGACAGTCAGAAGTCTAACTTCTCATTATACTATGTTACAATCTTAAATGTTATTACATAAAAATCCTAGCCCTAATTATAACACAGAATAAATAATTAATCATCATCATCAGCCTCATTACCCTTGCTCCGTTCTCATCGTTTAACACTGTTGAGCCCATCTTGTCTTCGATCTTCCGACATTTCTTCTGCCCTTTGGGATGTAGTTCACATTCAGTTTTGGTGTGCAGTCTCTTTCATTCTTTGTACATGTTGAGTCCGTTTTTTTAACGTTTTTCCACTACTCCCTATTTTTTTTTATTTTTTATTTTGATACACTCTTTCATCAACGAATTCGAAGAAAAAAAATTGTGATAAGCTTGCAACTCTACAAAACATATATTCAGTCATAAAAACAGAAAACTGTGTTGTTTATGTTACTATCGATGCTATTATAGGAACCATTAGGTAGATAGTAGTATAAAGTCTAAACTACGGTAGATAAACTCCATTTGGCAAATCACTTGAGCCAAAGCATACATCTAGCTTTTAACCTAATTAAGAGCTTTATACAGCCAAGAGAGTTTGGAACAAGTAAACTAGAATATAATCGGATTTTACTTCAGTATTTCAACTTAAATTCATATTTTGGTGGCATAGGTGGGATTGCTTAATGGTCTACATCATTGTATGACGTTCATAATAACACCTTAAAGTAATATAGCTTGTATATCATTGTTTGAAGTTATAAACTCACTTTTACCGGTAATCATGGAAACACCTCCTTCTGACCTTATACAGTACCAAAACGGTACTTCCCCCCCCCTTTTTAGGGGAAGATTATTTATTTGTAATCTTTGTATTGAACAGGATTCAACAGCTATATTTCCTTATCGAGTTATTGGTAAATCCAGAAAATTGGATAAACCTCGGTAAATTTCTGGACAAAACGCGGAAAATAAGGACAACACTCATTCTTGAATAAATATATGTTATCAAAATGCAATACCATTAATTCTTAACAATTATTTATAAATTAATTAGTGTATAATGCTATTGTGTTATTATTTAATTGTAATATTATTGTGTTTTCTTTATGTAATTGTAATGTTATTGCTTTTTTTTTTGTTTATTTTTCTTTACACTAGTACCAATTATTACTTTATTGTAACGGACTGCCAACAGCACGTACGGCATACTGCCCGTGCTACCCATAGTTGTAAATAATATTGTAAATATCTTACTTTTTGTCTAATAAAGTCCTACTACTACTACTAAAAAGTCCTACTATACATATATATATAATATATATATATATATATATGGTATGATAAGAAAAATAAATGCCTGGACGGGATTCGAACCCGGATCTCTGAGTCTGTACCTCAGCGTGATATCCATTACACTACCAGGCGAATCCAATTCAAACACTTATTTTTCTTATATATTTATTATATTCTCCATATAAGAAAAATAAGCGTTTGAATTGGATTCGCCTGGTAGTGTAATGGATATCACGCTGAGGTACAGACTCAGAGATCCGGGTTCGAATCCCGTCCGGGCATTTATTTTTCTTATCATACCATATTAAGCTTGCATTGCTCAATGTTAAACATTTAATTATAACATATATAAAGGAAATTTCGATTAGGAAAGAGAGAATATAAGAGACGTTATGTAGAACAACTTTTTTCCTTTGGTATATTTTTATCCTATGATCGTTTAGTACAAGTTAAATTAAAATAATAAATTAAATTAACATTTTTATTCAGAAATTAGGGATAAATGTCATATTAAAGACGTAACCTAATTTATTATAGATAGACGAAAATATTGGAAGGATCATATAGAAAGAATGGAAGACAACAGACTTTCAAGAAAGAGCTAAAGAAGACAGACCAATGGACGGGAGAAGAAGAAGAGGAAGACCAGCCAAGAGATGGATAGACAGTGAATGCACATCCAATACGTCTTCCTCCGAGGAGTGATTTTGGAAATAAACAGGATGAAAATCCTACAAATTATGATTAAGAAGAAGAAGAACATTTTTATTACCTAGCCTCATGGGCTAGTGGCACATCTTCTGATTACAGTTCATTGGGCACGGGTTCCATTCCCGATCACACCTAGGCATTTCTTTCTTAAAGGGGATTATTTCGTGATTTAGGTTAAGTCCTGGTGCTTCATTATAATTCTTCGCCTATTATATAAGCAGGGTAACTCTACTTTCAAGGCGTCCCAACTTAAGGAATGTGTTTCAATTCCGACATGACAGGAGAGAATACTTGAAATGTCTTGAAGACAACCTAGTGGTATTGGTAAAACAAATATTGATTTACATTACAGGTGTCTAGTTTCAAATATTTGGGCTGTGATGTTGGCTACAATGTGAAGAGATATTGACTCCAAAATAAATACATTTCAGACGGTGTGTGGAACAATACAGAGAACATTCAAAAATAGACAGAAATGGATTGATCACATGGTTGGAATGAGTAAGGAGAGGTATCCATTGTTAGCAAGAAATTATCAAGCAAGAGGAAGACGTGATGTTGGAAGACCTAGAAGACGTTGGGCTGATGCATTATGAAGTCGGAACGGGCAATTGCCTAATCCCTGGAGTGATGATGATGATGATGATTAGTGAAATTTGATAACATTGCAGGGGTGCAATACTAATTTTATTGAAAAATCCTAACTCTCACTCACTGGCACTATTGAACCCGTAGGTTCATGGCCGTGGGGACATAAACTCTCCACACATCCCTATCCTGAGCTAATGTTTTCCAATCATTTCCTGTATAATCTACTTCCCTTAAGTCATAGTTAATGTTATTCTCCCACCTCATTCTTGGTCTACCAACTAGTGTTCTCCCTCTGGTTTTCCTACAAGAAGCTTCCATGCAAGTCTTTCATTCCCCATTCGTGCCACATGTCCTGCCAATCGCAGTCTACGAGACTTAACCGCTCTCATTATATCTGGCTTCCTATAAAGACCATGTAGTTCACTCTTATGCAGTCTTCTCCATTCACATGTCTGTTCATCTCTCTTTGGTCCAGAAATTTTCTAAGAACTTTATTCTCAAATACTCGTAATCTCCTTTCCTCCCTTAAAGTAAGAGTCCATGTTTCGCACCCATATAATATAACTGGTAGAATAATAGTTTTATATATTTTCAGTTTAACGTTTTTTGAAAGGAGTTGGGATGTCAAGAGTCTCTGTAATGCATAATAGCACGCATTTCCAGAATTGAGCATATTCCTTATGTTTTTAATTACAATCTGCAGTTTTATTTCGTCCTTTTTTGCTGGTTTATAAAATTATTCTTAGTGCCCTACTTCACCCATTCACTATCTACCCATTTTGTAACTCGTACACCTTGTACATCCTTTTTTGAGGTTCGAAACAAACTTTTAACTACGGGAACACACCCTTCCATCCCTATACTACATGCACATTCTTTTCTCTTTTTTACGGGGAAGACATTTTGTACCATTTTTATTGAAGAGGCTTCAACAGCTATAGTTTTTTTAAGAGAAAAAAAATAGTTATTTCCTTTTTGTACGAAACTTGCGATCATGCCTTCCTTTCCATGAGTTCTGCCAACAAACTTGAGGGAAAAGTAAAGTCTTAGGAAGAAGGGGAGAAAATGAACAAAAGAAATTGGTAGAAAAGTGTCTTTCCCACACCACTGTGTTGCCATGGCAACAAGAGGTGAGCTCATCGTCTGTCGTTTGTTTTATCTCTAACAAATAAAGTGTCTTATTGGACATAACGCCATCATGTCTAACAAGATATTTTTTGGCCTTTTGCCACCACTCTGCGTGTTTTTTTTTCTTATGTTGGTAATGCTGTTGCAATATTGGATATTTACAATAAACCCCATTGTTTTGTACGATAAACGCTTTTGAGAACTTTGAATTATACAAAGACATATGTGAATGTTTTTCTTCTTATTCTTCAGTGAATAAACGACATAAGGACAGTGTTGCCAGTTTTTGAAATTATATAAATGAGATTTCATTTTTGTGAATTGTTAGCATTTGTCCATCATTGTGATCTCGGGGTACAAGTATATTCTTCTTCTTCTTCCTTTCGTGTGATAGACCTTAGGGGTCTGTTACGGTCTCAATCCAAGGGTTGAAGAGTCTGCCGAAAGATCTCTTGCCTTGTGGCTGGTAATTTAAGATTTGACGTGGTATTCTTGTTCAGCTCATTTTTCTTAACCCATCCGCTCCAGGTTTAAATGATCAGTGTATTTTCCCAGTTACCGTAAGTAATATTGTATATTTTTAAACATTCAAAACAAACAAAAGATAACGGTACTTGATATCACAATAAGGGTGATGGCCAAAACACATTTCTCTACTATTCATAAATGTTAACAAAACATTACCCTGCCAAGGAGTGTACAAAATATTACAAAATATATAACAGCAGAGTTAAGCGAGTGTATTTCGTCTTCTGAGTTGAAGGTCATTTAACTAACGGCGAGTCACCTCGTCTATTGACGCGAATGGGTTGAGTGAGATTTACAGTTGTTTCTATATTTCTGTACATATTCTATGATTGATTCTGTTTGTAATTCTTTGAGAATCTCAGAGTTCCTTTTATGGTCAAGTATATATATCATCATCATCATAGTACATTCACGAATTTAGGGCATTTGTTGACCTGTTTCGGCCTCAAGAGAAACGCCATCCAAAAGTATTTTGAGTGGACGTCCTGGTCTTCTTCTTCCTGCAGGTTGATATCTTAACATTTGTTTGGGTATCCTGTGATCTTCCATTCGATGAACATGTTGCATCCATCTTGACTTATAATCATAAATTTTGTTTTCTAAAGATTCCATGTGTAATTCTTCTAAGATATCTTCATTTTTTTTGTCATCTAGTAGTGTGTATCCTGCAGTCCTCCGAAGGTATCTCATTTCAGCAGATCTAAGTCTCTGTATATCCTTCTGTTTCAACGTCCATACTTCGCTATCATACACAAGAGATGGAAGAGCATATATATATAATCTAATTTTCTGCTTAGAGTCTCTCACAAACACGGTATCTCTTCTAATTTATTTATAGTGGTCTCTTACTTTAAGGGAGGAGGAAAGATTATGAGTATTTGAGAAAACTAAATGAGAATAAAGTTATCTTTGGACCAAAGAGAGATGAACAGACAAGTGAATGTAGAGGACAGTGAGTACATGACCTTTGCGGAAAAGCAGATATAACAGTTTTGTCTCGTAGACTGCGATAGCTAGGACATGTGGCACGGATGGGGAATGTAATCTGGGCATGAAAACTTGTAGAAAAACCAGAGGGAAAGCGCCCAATAAGTAGGCTAAGATTGAGGTGGGAGAATAACATTAACTATGATTTGAGGGAAGTAGATTACATAGGGGATGATTGGAAAACATTAGCTCAGAGTAGGTATGTATGGAGAGCTAATGTCCACGCGGCCATGAACCTGTGGTTTCGGTAGTGTCAATGAGTTAGTCAGTTAGATAGAAATTCTATCTCACTGAAATACTTCTTCTCTTCAGATAACACCGGTTAACACGATTTTTGTGTCATGAGTACCAATAATTGTAATTAATGCAGTGGTTTTATCGTGATTTCAAATATGTATTCGGAATTTCTCCATTACCCACAGTTTTTTATTTCAATTTAAATTAATGTATTTAAATAATTGTTATTTAATAAACGGTTTTTTGTCCAATTGTCCATTGTAAAATAAAACCAAATGAGGTAACTCAAATAGTTTCAGCTATGGAAAAGAGATATCAAGGCAAATGGAATCCTAAAATGCTGGCCGATTATTGTTGGACCATCAATAGGGATGCTCCACAGGCGAAATATAGCAGAAAATCATCATTTTTTACTTTCTAGGTGAGTCCGAATGTTCGAATATTGTGTAGTTACGAATATAAAAAATATTGAAGTGTTTGAAATTATAAAGTCCTGTCTCTCGGAAATCTTGCGTGATGGAGAAAACCCGATATCATATTTGAATTCAGGAGAAAACTACTATCAGAATCACATATGTTTCTTTCTGAGACAAAAAAAAGTTTATTTTTTGTTGCTCACTGTAACCTTCCCAGAAATAAAGATATCATTAGGGAGGCCAAGAATGAGGTGGGAGAATAATATTAACCATGATTTGAGGGAGATAGAGTACATAGGGGATGATTGGATAACATCTCAAGGTAGGGATATGTGGACCGCTTATGTCCGCTCGGCCGTGAACCTACAGGTTTGATAGTGCAAGTGAGTGAGTTAGTTGATTTCTTACTAATAATGGAACTGTAAACCATTGCGTGCCGAAACTTTCTTTGCAATTTCTTCCAAATAAGCGCTGTGATATACTAATGCCGTGTCCAAAAAATTATCTGCTGTTTCAACTGCAAGATACTAAAATCAAGCTCCCAAATCCCTCATTTAAACTCTAGGAAAGTAATAAAACTCCTGTGTTGGCACACTGGAAAACCCTCACAACCCGCCTTCCGCGTCTCGTCCCATCTCATTCGACTCTATCCTTAACTCATGCAGGGATGTAGCTTACATGTGGCATTGCTGAATTCTGGCTTCGATTTGTGTAAAGTAAAGTGATCCCACGACAGGCCTCAGGAGGCCCTTGGGGTAGTAGGAGGTTAAGGCTCCCACTTTTTTCTAGGCAATCGGCACTTGATGTCAGCCGGGTAGTCAGCCCTGCGTGACGGCCGCCTTTACCCCCAGAACAAGCGTCTGGTACTCATTTCCATTAGAGGCTGAGTCGACCCCAGGGCCATAGTGCCGCCAGAAGGTTTTGGTCAGTTTAAAAATCCTGACCCCACTGGGACTTGAACCCTCGACCTTCCGACTTGTAGCGCAGTGCCACCGACCGCTAAATCGAATAGTCGCAAAAAATGATCTTTCGGGAAAGCGCTTCTCGAAAGATCGCTGCAAGTTGTATACATAACTCATGATTCCGCCAGTCCAAATCCCTCATGCCTTATTCACGATATTTGAGTCTTGCTATCCCCCTACTCATGATTTAAAAGGCGTCACAATATATTGTGGATAGAGGTGCAGTATGGTTTTATCATCAATAGTTAGCCTATAGACTAGAGACCAAATTTATGAAACCATAGAGTTAAACACTTGCTGACTGGAACAAGTTTTCCCGCGCGCGCAATATTGAATTGAGAGATGATTTAACTTTGAAAGGGAAAACTCCAACACACCATTAAACCTGTATTGCAATTTACAGATTTTAAACTTTCGCTTTTACTAAAAATTGTCCGCTGATTTGTCAAGGGATGTGTCAGAGGGAGTTAATGTGATGTAACCATGTTGTAATGGAGCTTTTACCCTCTGCAAATTGACTGTAAAAAGCTACTTTTTTTTATTTTTATAAAATCCAAGTTTTAATTTTTGTCTCATATACTTCTAAAACAAGTAAAATAATTATTTGTAAAAACACCATAAATCCATCACGTATATACAGAGTGCTCTAAAATTTAAACAAAATTTCGAATAATCAATTGAATTGGTGTTGACCTGATAAAAATCAATTATATTTAGTGATTAAATAAAAATTTAATAGTTTTATTTTGTTTATTCACTAAAAATTTCGAATCTTAATGTATTTCTAGGTCATATTTCTACAGGGTTGACAAATAGACATGTGGAACGCATAAGGAATAAAGGAGGAATATATTAACTTCATGTAGGAAAATCAGAGGAAAAATGTCCTGTGGTTAGGCAACTAATTCTCCCTGGTATCTTTATCTTGTCGTGGTGGAATGGCTTTAGTGCCTAACTGACGCCGAGAGCTATGCTGGCGGCAGCATTGCTGCCGAAAGGGTTTTACCAGGCGATACATCAAATGAAAAAAAAGTATCTTAGTCGAAATAATGACGAGCTTTACACTGGGGTAAAATTTTCTGGAGGTAAAATAGTCCCCCGGGTGGGGACTACTTCAGGGAATCCATGTAAAAGGCTCAAACAGAAAACCAGTCTACCAACTGGGCATTTTCCCTCTAGTTTTCCTACAAGAACCGTCCATGCCTTTCTTGCATTCCCCATTTGTGCCTCATTTTCTGCCAATCGTAGTCTACGAGACTTAACTGTTCTTATTATATCTGGTTTCCCATAAAGACCTTGTAGGTCAGTGTTATGAAGTCTTCTCCATTCACCTCTCTGTTCATCTCTCTTTGGTCAAAAAAAAATCCTAATAGCTTTATTCTCAAATACTCGTAATATTTTCATCTCTCTTAAAGTGAGAGTCCATGTTTCACATCCATATAATATAACTGGGAGAATACCTTAGCTACCTAATACAGGCTTTCAGCTTTACAGCAGTTCACCCTTGATTCCTGCTTTCCAGATATTCTTATCTTCCCATTGTCCCTCTTCCATACCCCTCTTCATCATGGAATCATATATTCCCTCATACCTTGTTCTTCTACTTCTCCCCCTCTTCCTTCTGCCTGGTACCATCCAATCCAACACCTGTTCAGGCCACTGGTCTTCCGACATCCGTTGTACATGTCCATACCACTGTAGAGCTCTCTTTGTTATCCTTTCGATAACAGTTTCTTGTGCATCCATTACTTGTCTGATATATGTATTTCGAATATGTTGTAGCCTGGATATTCTCATACTTCTCCGTAATCCATCCATTTCTGTCGCCAAGATTATTTTCTGCATCCTTTCATTTATTGTCCAACTTTGTGATCCATATGTAAGTATACTTTCTATTATTGTCTGTATAATCTCTTTTTTTTGTTTTTCTGGTCAATTTCTATTCCATAAAAAACCATTCAGGGATCAAATCGCCTTCCTTGCACAATTTACTCTGTTAGTAATATCTTTTTCACAAGTACCAGATTTATCTATTATAAATCCAAGATATTTAAATTCTTCAACACATTTAATTATCATATTATTTATTTGTAGGTCTTCTGAATTTCCTCCGATTACCATATATTCTGTTTTAATATAATTTATCTTTAGTCCACCTACCTCAAATGCATCGACCAACTTTCTAATCATATATTCTATATCTTCTTTATCTTGTCCTATTATAATCTGGTCATCAGCAAATAATAAATTGTGCAGTAAACGGTCATTAATGTTAACTCCCATTCCCCTACATGACTTATTCCATTTCATTAATACATCTTCTAAGTATATCTTGAACAGTGTTGGTGACATCCTGCATCCTTATCTTAATCCTTTTGTTATATCAAATTCTGAGGATAATCTATTTCCAACCTTAATACTTGCTTTCCTATCATACATTCTTTTTATAAAATATGTAAGAGATTTAGGTATTCCAAACTTCTCCATTGCCACCCAAAGCTTGTTGATGGGTACAGAGTCATATGCCTTTTCCAGATCTATAAATGCCATATGACCTTCTTAGCCAACACCTTTTCTGTAATCTACCTAATCACAAATATATTATCAAGGCATGATTTACCTGCTGTAAAACCTGTTTGTTCTTCTGATATTTTATTATCAGAATAAGTTTTTAATATATCAGTTTAACATTTTTCGAGAGAAATTGGAACAAGAGTCTCTGTAATTCATAATAGTATGCATTTCAGGATTATAGTCTGTGTTTAGTTTTTTGTACATCTCTTTCCTATTTGATACTATTGTTCCCAGGCATTTTAATTCAGCCACTTTTTCAAAATTTACGTAATTTGTTACTTACTGCCCATAGTTTCCATTATATAATGTATAAGAATTAACTCCAGATTGAGAAATTCAACTGTAACTTTTCGGGACCACAGGTGACCACTGTACAGGCGACATGATCGTGCACCTCCGTGATTAACACATATGGACGTGAAATCAGTAGCCAGCTGGTAAGTTGGGTCTGTCGTGTCGTGAAGTAATATTGCAAAATGTCAGTTTCTTTAGAATATAAAATTATACTAATGTCACCAATAATATTCGTCCTAACAAAACTAATTATATACCATTTAATACCATAAAAAAGTTCCATTTTCTAGGAGATTAACTAGAGTATATATCCTGCAAGGATTTAAAAAAATGACTGTTGGCACATAATAATTTTCTTTTTAAACAAATGATCACGCAATCCCACTAACTTTGCCTGCAGCAAA
Organism: Diploptera punctata; assembly: GCA_030220185.1. Classification (NCBI taxonomy): domain Eukaryota; kingdom Metazoa; phylum Arthropoda; class Insecta; order Blattodea; family Blaberidae; genus Diploptera; species Diploptera punctata. Next base: position 25,568 of record JASPKZ010005700.1, read on the forward strand.
GATTTTAACAAGAAATAAATGACAAACTTTACAAAACTGTTCAATCATTATTTTATTGGGACCACATGTTTCTAATAGCAGGTTAAGAGAGAGAGAGAGAGAGAGAGAGAGAGAGAGAGAGAGAGAGAGAGAGAGAGGAGGAGGGAGAATGAGAATATAATTTAAGTATGACTTAAAATATTAAATTACACACTTCGGGTTAAATTTGCACGTAGTGTACAGGGAATGTAAAATGTATTTTTTTCTTTTAGTAGGCCTGTTATTTAATAAAAATGCACGGCTGTAATGATGCTAATTGATCTTACATAATGCGAATATTTCATAATTTATTATAATTGATTTATGGCAAAACTTACCATGGAATAAAAGTAGTCCTGATACTCCACTGGGAAGCATAGGGCCTTGATAAAAGCTCGCCAACGAATTCTGCTGTTTGCCAATGCCTTAATGACATTCCAACTCATCCCTGCCTGTTCATCTTCATCCCAGATGGTATTACTCCATGTTTCTCTAGGTCTTCCTCTTCGCCTTCTCAATCCTTGGGGGTTCCAATCAAATGTCATTTTTCTAAATTTAATTTCTTTACAAATTTCATGGGATCGGAAAAGGAACACCGATATCTTAAAAGAATTGAAGACTACGCCAATTTTGAAATATATTAAACAGTACCAACTAAATTGGAAACACGATCTTGAAAGAATGAGTTCAAATCGGATCCCCAAAGCTGTTTATAATTATATACCAAGAGGACGAAGATCTCTGGGCTGTCCTATGAAACGCTGGAGGGAAAATGTTCTATAGGATCGTAACAGGCCTTGGCCTAATACTTGGAAGGAAGAAGAATAAGAAGATAAATTTAATTTTGATTCGTTATTTTTAAAGTTCTTTATTTGTTATATTCTCTGGCCACCATATACCCAATATATTTCTCAAGCAACGATTTACAAAGATTTGCATGGAATAAAAATGCCATTATTTTTAATTTTATATTTTCAGTTTCATTTACCTTTTTTTTCCCCTTTATTCCCTTTACTACTTTCTTATATTGTTTTTTTCTTTTTTTTCTCTTTTTCTACTTCCTCTTATTTTATTTTTATTTTTTCCTCTTTCCATTTTCTCTTTTTTTCCCCTTTATTTTGTTTTTTCTACCTTAGTTATTTTCCCTTCTACTTTTCTTTCTTTACATTTCTTTTATATTCCTTCTTTCTACTTTCTTTCTTTATATTTTTCTATTGTTTATTCATTTTTAGCACATTCTCTTCTGTTTTATGTTTTTCTAAAAAACCTCTACTCTTATGCGGCGCTGCGCAATAGCAGATCGAGGGATAGATGAGATGATGTCTTGTTTATTGAATGTCTGTGATATAACATTTGGTTTACCAAGTCTGCCGCATCATTACAGGACCAGATAAAATGAAAATAAACGAATGAAACATTTATGGAGAACTGATATAATGAAGAATTTGGCAGGAGAAAGCTTCAGAAAAACCGCCCTGAATATGATTCGTACACCGTGACTAATTCGCGAACTGAGTCCCAGAGATAGCGAGGAAGTCATTACGTACGTTCGCGAACTGAGTCCCAGAGATAGCGAGGAAGTCATTACGTACGTTCGCGAACTGAGTCCCAGAGATAGCGAGGAAGTCATTACGTACGTTCGCAAACTGAGTCCCAGAGATAGCGAGGAAGTCATTACGTACGTTCGCGAACTGAGTCCCAGAGATAGCGAGGAAGTCATTACGTACGTTCGCGAACTGAGTCCCAGGGATAGCGAGGAAGTCATTACGTACGTTCTATTGAATAGCACTAAGAATTTAGGTCTGGGAGTAAACGTCTATAAAAACAAATATATTGCCACACATAGAAGCGCTCTATATAATGGAAGTGGACATTTATTGACGAATGAGGGAAATTTTGAAGAAATGGCTGAATTCAAATACCTAGAAACAGTGAAATAAAACAGAAATGAGGCGCACAAACAAATTAAACATAGGCTCAATTGTGGAAACGCGTGCCATTACACATTACAGGTGCTCTTGTCATCCCAACTTAGGTCAAAAACCGGAAACTGAAAATATATAAAACAGTTATTCTCCCAGTTATAACTTATTATGTGGATGCAAAATGGGGGAAGAAATTTTCTAATGGTATTTCGGCCAGTATGGGACCGATGCCTACCCAGCATCGTGAGGCATTTGGGTAGCTACAGTAAGTAGCGGCTCCAGGTTGAGAAAACCAGCTATAACGGCTGGAGGACTCGACATGCTGACCACATGTCACCCGTACACTGGCTGGATGATATGTACCTCTGTGATTGACACATGTGGATGTGAGGCCAGCAGCCGTCTGATCGGCTAAGGGCCTTCTTGGCCTGTCGCGCCAGGAGTTTATATGGACGCAAAATATGATATTTTATTTTAAGGCAGGAAATAATATTACTAGTATTTTCAGAATAAAGTTTTGTAACTATTTGGACCAAGGCGAGTCGAACAGAGAGAGAGGTGAATGGAAAAGACTACATAACTGCTACATGATCATGTAAAAGTAAGTAAAGTGATCCCACAACAGGCCCGGAGGCCCTTGGGGTAGTAGGAGGTTAAGGCTCCCACTTTTTCTAGACAATCGGCACTTCATGTCAGCCGGGTTGTCAGCCCTGCGTGACGGCCGCCTTTACCCCCAGAACAAGCGTCTGGTACTCATTTCCGTTAGAGGCTGAGTCGACCCCAGGGCCATAGTGCCGCCAGAGGGTTTGGGTCAGTTTAAAAATCCTGACCCCAACGGGACTTGAACCCTCGACCCTCTGGCTTGTAGCTCAGTGCCTTAACCAATACGCTACGGCATGATCATTCTGGGGGAAACCATATGTAATAGGAACAGTAAAGTCATGCAAACTGCGGTGGACAGGGCATGTGACACTAATTGTGAATGAAAGGGAAACAAGTAAATTTCTTTTAGGAAGTATGAGGTGGGAGAATGTGTATTAACCATGATATGAGGTAAATAAATTATACAGAGGATGATTGGAAAATATTAGCTCAGGATAGGGATGTATGGAGAGATTATGTCCTCGCGGTCATGAACCTACGAGTTTTTAATTAAATGTTGGATATTTTCTTTTAATTCCGTTGAAAGTTTATCAAGAGGTACTCCATACGAATCTTCTGTATTCACCCGTACATCTCCACAAGGGGCAAGATGCTTCTTGCTGGAATTGCTTAACCAAGATCATTTCGTTACGTTTACTTCCATACATATCTCATCGAGTAACAAGTGTTTTTTTTTTATTCAATGCCCCAGGTTGTCATTTCAACATTTCTGGTTTTCTCTCCTGGCACTGGCTTAATTTTTAGATTTAGATTAGATTTATTTATTTAGCCTGGTGGATTTAAGGCCATGTGGCCTTCTCTTCCACTCACCAGGACAAACATATATTGCATCAGAATATAACAATCTCAATGAATTTAAATACTAAATAAAAATTTGATCAAAAAGATAATATCTATTATATTACGATCTATAATGCAACCAGTTAATGTTAGTTAAAATTAAGACTAAAACTAATAATAAAATGTATATAAGCAAGACATATTAAATTGTCCCTGTCTAATGTATATAAAAAAAACAAAGAAAAATAATGAGATATAGAAAACTAATTTTACGTTTGTACAATATTTAAAACAAAACAAAAGAAAATAATTGTTAATCTTAATATTATTTTCATAGACTATTTAACTCTTGCCCCAAATGGGAGTCAATGACCAATCACATTTCAATGATTTCTATTTTACAACCAATCAGAGTCGTGTTTCACCAAATATTTATCAGTGTTATAATTACCATATTAAAGAAAGCTCCTCCTTACAATATTGCGTTCCTTTGGCAATAAATAGTATGATCTGGTCGCAGTGATAAACAAAAGAAGCAGTAGAAGCGTACCGGTACCTATAGTTTCTCATTTGTTTTCAAACATCGCCGTTTACATTAAATATATAAATATTTTAAAATAACTATAGTTAAATAATGATTTGTGAGTAAACAGCTTAGTTTTATTCGTTAAATAGTCCTAACAAATGTAACTCTTGATTTCCAAATTCTCTAGATAAATTCGCTTCTCACTTCGTGAGTCGTGAATTTATCGATAATTTGGAAATCACTCGTGGCATTACTTATGATGATATGATGGGATATAAATGATGATGATGATGATGATGAGCCAGAAGACTTGTTAACCTAAACTTAACCTGAATTTCAGACCACGGGGGGGGGATACTGGCGTAACCCGTAAGGTCTGTAGTAACTTCCTGGGTTGAATTAGAGTGTACTGGCTGTTATTGTTTTACGACTCGTGACCAGCCTCATGGGCTAGTGGTCAGCGTTTCTGAATACTACTCAAGCCTAAATTAGAGCCTCTGAGCAAAATGTAATCAGGGCATTCTTATCCAAGTAATATCTTACTTTCCTACTAGTATTTTTTTTGGCGTTGTAAACGTTGGCGGAATAATCACAAATATACTCTTGATGTCCCAACTACATTCAAAAAATGTTAAACTGAAAATATATAAAACTATTATTCTACCAGTTATATTATATGGGTGCGAAACAAGGACTCTTACTTTAAGGGAGGAAAGGAGATTACGAGTATTTGAGAATAAAGTTCTTAGGAAAATTTTTGGACCAAAGAGAGATGAACATACAGGTGAATGGAGAAGACTACATAACAATGAACTACATGGTATTTATAGGAAGCCAGATATAATAAGAACAGTTAAGTCTCGTAGACTGCGATGGGCAGGACATGTTGCACGTATGGGGAATGAAAGACGTGCATGGAAGCTTCTTGTAGGAAAGCCAGAGGAAAAACGCCCAGTTGGTAGACCAAGAATGAGGTGGGAGAATAACATTAACTATGATTTGAGGGAAGTAGATTATACAGGGAATGATTGGAAAGCATTAGCTCAGGATAGGGATGTATGGAGAGCTTATGTCCGCGCGGCCATGAACCTACGGGTTCGATAGTGCCAGTGAGTAAGTAAACGTTGACGGTCTTGAAGTGTCGTTGGTAGAAAAGACCATCAGCGTCAACAATGTCGTAAAACAATAACAGCTTGTAGCATATACTCATCCTGCTGATGATGGAAGTTAACTTCCGAAAGGCCTACAGTTAATATTTTAAATACAATATTTTAACACAGTTGAGGACGACTGCACCTGCCAAAATGTATATATTTTAATTTTTATCTTATTACTAGGACATTGAGGTCGATAAATTTTGCTTAGAGGCCTCTTTATTCAGGCTTTAGGATCTTTCACGAGTCTCAAAACCTACAGATTCGGGACCCACGGCTTAAAGTCCCTCCCGGAGGACTTGCTCCTTGAATTTTTCCGTCCTAAAAAATCCATCGATCCCGACCGGGTTTGAACCCGCGATCCTCGGGACCAGAGGGAAGGAGCATAACCACTAGTTCACCGCCATGATAAAAAGAATAATGAAGCACCAGGAGAGTTCCTCTTCTTCTTCACTTCATGGGCTAGGCAAATTGCCTGTTCCGCCTCTCAGTTGTTCTGTCCATCTTTTCACTGGCCTTCCTACATTCCTTGAACCCCTTGGCTTGTAGTTCAATGCTGCTCTTGGTAATCTTGATACATTCATTCTTTCCACATGTGTAAACCATTTCTCTCTATATTCTCTGATTTTCTCCTCCAATGGATATACATTTAACTCTGTTCTTATATCTTCATTCCTTATCCGATCCAATCTTGTGCAGCCTTTTGTTCTTCTAAGGAAGTTCATTTCTGCGCTTTGTATTCTACTTTGCAATTTTTTGGTCATTACTCAACTTTCGCTCCCATAAAGTAATGCAGGAACTGCCAATGTTTTATAAAACTTCAATCTAGTATCTCTTCTTGTTTTATTCTTTAATGTTTTATGTATAGTTCCGCATATCATTTGAAATTTCGACACTCTCATATGTATGTCTCTTTCAGTTGTTGTGTTTATAGTAAAATTACAACCCAAATAATTAAAATTTGTTACTTGTTCCAGAGGTTTGTTGTCTATTACGATTTTTGATCTTATATAATCGTTTCCCCAAAATGTCATTATTTTTGTTTTTTTTTTCTTTTGATATTTTGAAATTGTATTCTTGGAATAACTGATTTAATTGATGTAAAGAGTACTGCAAATTATTTTAATTTTCTTGAATAATAACCACATCGTCAGCATACATTATAGCGTTTAATATTTTAAAACGGTCCATTCTTATACCTGTATTAACAATATTTTTCCAATTTTGGATGATATCATTAATATATAGATTAAAAAAAGTCCAACTGGACATAGGGACCAAGGAAGACCAAAACATCGGTGGAAAGATCAAGACCATCTTCGCTAGGTTTACCGTACAGGCCACATGGCCTAAAACGAATTTGTTCATGATGATGATGAAAAAAGTAGGTGATAAACTACACCCTTGTCTTACACCTCTATTTATTAAAATAGCTTCGGTCTTTGATGTGCCTATATTTATTATAATTTGAGACTTTACATACAAACTTTTTATCACATAAATTAAGTCTTCGGGATAGCCATGTAATTATATTATTTTCCACAATCTAAACTCCAGACAATGGACCACAGGAATGATTCCCAAATTAAATGTAAAAATTATGTCATAAATTTTGTAAATCTACGGGTTCTATGATGAAGCCGGAAATGTGCTGATGTGATACAGTGGAGATAGGCTTATCCTAAAGATAACAGCACGGACGTTAGTCATTAGAGTTGTCCATAGAGGGCAGAGCGCTCCAACAACAATGACACCCCACGTTCAATCAGATTAGAGCGGATCTTGTTCCCAATAATGACTGCAATTTATCGACAGATGACGGTCGAACAGCAGATGTTTCTATTGTAAGGAGATTTTTTTTTTGTTTGCTTCTTTTAATCTCATTTTTATCAATGTTAGATCGCGACTTTCTTTTGTCACATTCATGATTTATTAGAAAAATATTAATCTTCGCTTTTTTTTTATGTTCACAACTCTTTCGAAAATGATATCCCTTTCATGTTATTATTTGTTCTCGCAAAATTGATTTTATTTTTATCAGTTTGTACTATTGATTTCTATTGCAATATTTCAGTGTGTTCCAACCTATGGATTCTATAGTGGAGGTAAATTAACTTATCTCCCTTGTGTGGTAAATTCTAGTTACACAGGGTGAGTGAAAAAAAATATATATGAGTGTGTGATTCCTATTCGTCCCGCTTCGGGGCATGGGTGCTCCCCTAGTGGCAAATTTCTTCTTCTTCAACTACAAGGTTTAGGCTATGCCGCCTGTTCCGGCGAAGTTAAAAGTGGAGTCCATCTTCTACGTGGTCGGCCAACATCTCTCGTTCCTCTGGGATTATACAGGAAGGTTCTTTTTGGTATTCTTTCGTTGTTCATTCTCATTAAGTGTTCTGTCCATTTCTTATTATTTTCGCTGATTTTATCTTCAATTTTATATATATTTAATTCTCGTTTAGTTTCATTCCTTATTCTATCCGCTCTTGTGCATCCTTTCACATTACGTAAAAATAGCATTTCCGCAGTCTGTATCCTGCTTTTATCCCTTGATTTCATTATCCAATTTTCACTTCCATACAACAGCAAAGGAACAGTCAGACAAATTTAGTTACCCTTATTTCCCTATATAAGGCCTTAACTCTGCCAGAATAAATAAAACATTATTATTATTATTGTTATTGTTGTTATTATTATTATTGCTATTATTATTATTGTTATTATTATTATTATTATTATTATTATTATTATTATTATTATTATTATTATTATTATTATTATTATTATTATTATTAATGTTACCAAGGGGCATGTAGTTGGTACATCGCCTCGAGGAGGCGTCTGACAGGAAACCAAGATATCTAATTCAATGAAGATCAATTAAATGTTTCTTGTTCTTATTCTTATTCTTATTCTTATTCTTCTTCCTTTCCAGGATTGGGTCAATGCGACCTGTTCCGGTCCCAAGTCCATCGTTTCCTTGGCCGTCCCAAAGATCTTTTTCCATGTAGTTTGTAGGCGTTGATCTTTTTGGGTAATTTTGTATTGTCCATTCTGTCTAAATGTTCTTTCCATCGGTATTTGCTCGTCTAGTTTATCGAGTATTGAAAATATCTCCAGTTCATTTCTTATTGATTCATTGTGTAATCTATCCATGCGTGTACATCGTTTTACGGATCTTAAAAATTTCATTTCAGCGGCTTGAATGCTTGAGATATATTTTTTGTAAGTACCCAAGATTCAGATCCATATAAAAGAACAGGAACAGCCATAATTTTATAAAATCTCAGCTGAGTTTCTCTTCGAGTCTTTCGGAGATTTCTTCTTATGGTGCCATACATCATTTGATATCGGTTTAATTTATTATGTATATCTCAATCGTAGCTGTATGTTATATCTGAACCAAGATAGTTAAAGTGTGCTATCTGTTCTATTATTTCATTATTTATTACTATTTTTGCTCTGACTAGCACTTTGACCTGAAAAGCCAAATTTTATTCAGATATATTTTTCATTCCGACTTAAGGTTCTTTTACGAGCCCAAAAATCTTCAGACTCCGGTCCCACGACTTAAAAGTCCCTCCCGGAGTTCTTAACCATAATTTAGTACAATATATCCTTATTTCCCTACAGATTTCAGCGAGGAATATGTGCTTAGTACGTCAGCTCGGGGAGACATCTAGTGATATTACGTGATTAGCTGAAGGTCGGTTAAATTTTGCTGAGGCTTATTTTATTCAAACTTGAGGTTCTTTCACGAGGCCATAAAACTTTAGACTCGGGACCCACGGTTTAAAGTCACTCCCGACGACTTGTCCCTAAGATTTTTTTCCATCCTAGATATCCATCGACCTCGACCCTCGGGAATACAGGCTAGGAACGTATCCACTAGAACACCGCGGCGCGGATAGTAGGGTAAACTCAGCTAATTTCGTGACACAAATAAGTTCGTTATATTTTTTTCTTTAGTTTGTAAAGAAGTTGAACTGGCAAGAAAAACAAATTATTTTTCTGTCTCGTAAATGGCAGAAAGTCTACTTTCTTGCTGTGTTCTATGATAACATCGATCCTTGGGTGTATTTTGTTAAAACTTGTAGAGGAAGTGTTTTCATTCATGTTAGCAGTTGTTATATTTAATACTACTCTGTGAGAAATCTTATTTACTTACTCACTCACTTACTTACTCACTGGCACTATCGAACCCGTAGGTCCATGGACGCGCGGACATAAGTTCTCCATACATCCCTATCCTGAGCTAATGCTTTCCAATCATTCCCTGTATAATCTACTTCCTCAAATCATAGTTAATGTTATTCTCCCACCTCATTATTGGTCTACCGACTGGACATTTTCCCTCTGGCTCTCCTACAAGAAGCTTCCATGCACGTCTTTCATTCCCCATACGTGCAACATGTCCTGCCCATCGCAGTCTATGGGACTTAACTGTTCTTATTATATCTTGCTTCCTGTAAAGACCATGTAGTTCATTGTTATGAAGTCTTCTCCATTCACCTGTCTGTTCATCTCTCTTTGGTCCAAAAATTTTCCTAAGAACTTTATTCTCAAAAACTCGTAATCTCCTTTCCTCCCTTAAAGTAAGAGTCCATGTTTCACACCCATATAATATAACTGGTAGAATGATAGTTTTATACATTTTCAGTGTACGTTTTTTGAAAGGAGATGGGACATCAAAAGTCTCTGCAATGCATAATAGCACGCATTTCCAGAATTGAGCCTATGTTAATTTCCTTGTGCATCTCATTCCTATTTGTGATTATTGTTCCTAGGTATTTGAATTCAGCCACTTCCTCAAAATTTCCCTCATTTGTCATTAGCTGTCCATTTCCATTATACAATGCATTTCTATGTGTGACCATATTTAGTTTTATTGATATTTGCTTCCAGTCCTAATTTCTTAGTGTTACTCAATAGTGTGTGCGTGTTGTAATAGTAAGATATAATAGTCTAAAACCTTAGTATCACGAAATTAGCCGAATTTGTTATATATCCTAAATAATTAAACATTTTAAGCTATAAATTATATTATTTAACATTATTCTTCACCCTTAAAGGAAATGTTCTACGAAAATCATGTTGACAATTTATGACGTAACAAATATTGTAGTGACGTGTATGGTTGGTAGTCATATGTTCTCATGACATTTGAACTTCTATTCGCCGTTCAGTTGTTTAACAAATGAAGTCCAGAGTGTAGCAAGTGTTGGTATCGATTGTAAAATCTTTTTTGCAACGTTTAAAAAACCGTCTTTACCAGCTGTTGGAATAGAAATATTCTTGTGGTTTTCTGTAACAGAGGGTTGTATAGCATGCTTCAAAATTATCTTAACCATTTCATGTCTGCGACAAATGCATTATATATTTTTGACAGAAAACTCTGACAACACTAATTTATCGTCCCTGGCGATATTGCTTGAGGCTCCATTCCTATGGTACAGGTTCAAACCTCTGACCGACTGACCAGACTAGATTTTTGCAGGTTTCCTTCAGTCACTAACACAAATTCTAATTTATAATTTTATTAAATAACCCATTTGGTATTATTATTATTAATTATTTTAACATATAATAAACAGAGGGATGCCAAAAGTCTTCTTCTTCTTCTTCCTTCCAAGTATTAGGCCAAGGCCTGTTACGATCCTACAGAAAATTTTCCCTCCAGCTTCTTCCGGAAAATTCTCGTATAAGACTTGAAAGCATAATAATAGTCCCTTCGATTGGTTGCTGGCCAAAGGAAGGCAAGACCAGTGATGGGCCTGCCATCTTATAGCCTCTGGTCAGGCTTTTCTGGAGAAGAAAAGAAAATAAAGGAAAGAAGAAATGGAAGAAAGGAAAGACTCCCTAGCCCTCGGATGCCCTAATAGCGACGGGGTCGAAAAAACATGAGTTAACCAAGAGAGGTTAGATAGTAAAGTTAAAAGAGTGCAAAAAGAAACCCAAATAAAGTTTATTTTACAACCAATTCTTATTAATAAATTATACACCCGAAGAAGCCCGTATCCCCCTAACTTTAAAAGAATTCCAGCTAAAATTATTGAACCTCTTACAAGTAAGTGGAAGAAATGTTTTTCTCGGCTTGGGCACCTTGTGGTCGCCATCCACATATTCCCTATATGAGGACCCCTGAGGTAAATTAAACAAATTCAAATATATGTGTGGAACAATTAGAAATTGTTTTAAATATATGAGATAAAGAATGGGAGGCTATAAGAAATACTATTAAATTGTCAGCATCAGAAAGCATTGGTTATTTAAAAAAAAGTCCGCAGGAAAATGTTTGGACCAAAGAGAGATGAACAGACAGGTGAATGGAGTAGACTGAAAAACAGTGAATTACATGGTCTTTATAGGAAGACAGATATAATGAGAACAGTTAAGTCTCGTAGACTGCGATGGGCAGGACATGTGGCACGAATGGGGAATGAAAGACGTTCATGGAAGCTTCTTGTAGGAAAACCAGAGGGGAAAAGTCCAGTTGGTAGACCAAGAATGAGGTGGGAGAATAACATTGACTATGATTTGAGGGAAGTAGATTATAGAGAGGATGATTGGAAAACATTGACTCAGGCTAGGGATGTATGGAGAGCTTATGTCCGCGCGGCCATGAACCTACGGGTTCGATAGTGCCAGTGAGTTAGTTACTTAGATTGTAATTTTGACTGTAATTTGGCATTTATATTCCACGTTTCTGCTCCTTATGTGTATAATAATAATAATAATAATAATAATAATAATAATAATAATAATAATAATAATGATGATGATAATAATAATAATAATAATTATGATGATGATAATAATAATAATAATTATGATGATGATAATAATAATAATAATAATAATAATGATAATGATGATAATAACAATAATAATAATAATATTAAGCGATGGGCAGGACATGTTGCACGAATGGGGAATGAAAGACGTGCATGGAAGCTTCTTGTAGGAAAGCCAGAGGGAAAACGCCCAGTTGGTAGACCAAGAATGAGGTGGGAGAACAACATTAACTATGATTTGAGGGAAGTAGATTATACAGGGAATGATTGGAAAGCATTAGCTCAGGATAGGGATGTATGGAGAGCTTATGTCCGCGCGGCCATGAACCTACGGGTTCGATAGTGCCAGTGAGTAAGTAAGTAAGTATAATAATAATAATGGAATTCTACGAAAACAGAAGTAAAGCTCCAGTGGATACTATGAAGTGGATTGATGAAGTCAAAAAGGACTTAAAATTGGCAGGAATTACTAAAGAAGATATCCCAAACAGAGATATATTTAGAATTAAGGTGAATAAGTGGCAAGTTGACCAAGAGGACAAACCGAAGAAAAAAACTGGAACAGCTTGGACAGATGATAGAAAACAAGCTCATACGAAAAGAATGAAACAAATTTGGGCTCAAAGGAAACGCCTCTAAGTACTTTGCGTAGTCCTGCATGGACTCATCCGCAATAAAATAATAATAATAATAATAATAATAATAATAATAATAATTTATGCATTGGCCTCTGCTGAGTTTCAAACCACAATCCCCAGAACCAGAGCCAAACATGGTAACCAAAATGCAATAGTACGACCTCTCTGTCTGTCTGTCTCACTATATGTAAAAATATGAAATTCTGTCCAATTCTGCAGTTATTTCTGCGGTGAAAGAGACTTTGGTCATGTCCCCTGATAGCTGTTGTGTTTGTTGTCAAATGAATCAGTGCAGATGTTAATATTTAGAAACAGTGCTCCCCCTAACTCAGGGTAATTTAGACGAGGGGATGGTTGTGACATGAATGCCTGATCAGACACACAGCTTCCTTGTTAATGAACTGCCCCTAACTTCATTATATTATAGTTAATTGTTACGCACCGCCTGGCTTTCTTCTCTGTTCGACCTTCATGACCTCTACTGCATTCTCCGTCCATCAACACTAGTTAACACATCTGGGCACTATACATCTAAACTAAATACAGTTTATTCATATTTTAAGGCTTTCACTGGCACTATCGAACCTAAAGTTCGTGGCCCACGGACATATGCTCTCCATACATTCCTATCCTCAGCTAATGTTTTCCAATCATTCCCTGTATAATCTACTTTCCTCAAATCATAGTTAATGTTATTCTCCCACCTCATTCTTGGTCTACCAACTGGGCGTTTTCCCTCTGGCTTTCCTACAAGAAGCTTCCATGCACGTCTTTCATTCCCCATTCGAGCCACATGTCCTGCCCATCGCAGTCTACGAGACTTAACTATTCTTATTATATCTGGTTTCCTAATAAAGACCATATAGTTCATTGTTATGTAGTATTCTCCATTCACCTGTCTGTTCATCTCTCTTTGGTCCAAAATTTTTTCTAAGAACTTTATTCTCAAATACTCGTAATCTCCTTTCCTCCCTTAAAGTAGGAGCCCATGTTTCGCATCCATATAATATAACTGGAGAATAATAGTTTTATATGTTTTCAGTTCAACGTTTTTTTGAAAGCAGTTCGGACGTCAAAAGTCTCTGTAATGCATAATAGCACACGTTTTAAAAATTGAGCCTATGTTTATTTCTTTGTGCATCTCATTCCTATTTGTGATTATTGTTCCTGGGTATTTGAATTCAGCCACTTCTTCAAAATTTCCCTCATTTTTCATTAGCTGTCCATTTCTATTATATAATGTATTTCTAAGTGTGACCATATATTTAGTTTTATTGATATTTACTTCCAGTCCTAATTTCTTAGTGTTACTCAATAGTGTGTGCGTGTTGGTCTTTAGTATCTCCTCGCTATTGCCCAATAGTACTACATCATCAGCATAAACTAACAGCTTATTAATACCATTGAGTTGTAAGCCTTCCTCATTCTCTAAAGATTTAATGGCATGCTCTAGTACAAAATTAAAATGGTAGAGGAGATAGTGCATCTCCTTGCTTCAACCCATTCTAGATTTCAAAAGTATCCGAAAACTGTTTGTCTACACGCACCGTAGTATTTGTGTCATTTAGACACATTCATATAAGTCTAACTAACTTTTTTAGGAATTCCAAACTCCAGCAGGATACTACAGGGTGGACCGCTCGAATGGACCTAATTTCAATTGCTTGTTACTGGCAAACGGTTGAAGATAGAAACTTAAAACAACGTTCATATTACAGAAAAACTCACCAAGTTTTGATATCCAGATCACCACATCTCTATATGAGCCCCAGCAGTCACTGTGACGATATCAAAGCGATGAACAATTTCTTGCCAAGTACGTTGGAGTATGTCTTCTGGAATGTTCTCAATAGCCTCTATGATGCGCTCACGAAGATCACGAAGGTCTTTGACTGGGGTGGTGTAAACTTTATCTTTGACATAGCCCCAGAGAAAGAAATCCAGTGGTGTTAAATCGGGAGATCTCGGGGGCCACGCGATTGGTCCTCCCCTACCAATCCAACGGCCAGGGAAAATGTTGTCCAAAGTCGTACGAACTTCATTGGACCAGTGGGGAGGAGCACCATCTTGCTGGAAAACGATGTTAGGCTGCAGTTGTTTCAATTTGTAGGAAAGAAGAACTGCTCCAGCACGTCAAGATATGTGGTACCACGAACAGTTTTCCTCGGCGAAGAAAAAACGGTCCAATGAACCTTATTATGTGACCAACTGCACCAAACATTCATCTTCGGACTATCACGAACATGCTCTTTGAATTTAGCGTGAGGAATTTCCGATCCCCAAGATTCCGCACATTATGCCCGGTTTACTACCCTTTCTGACCAATGTAAAGTGGCTTCGGCCGAGAAGAAAATCTTGGTCATGAAGTCAGGATCAGCGCCGATACGGTCCCAGGCATCCGGTATTGGCGAATTACACTCGTTTCGGGCTGTCATTTGGCTCCAGACGTTGCACGAACTGCAACTTTATATGCGTGCAGTTTGAGGCGCGTTGTGGACAATCCGTTGTAATGTCGATTTGGTGTATTTGAAGTTCCCGCGAAGCTCTTCTTAATGACTTCCGGGGCTTCGCTCAAATGCGGCTTGAACATTTGCTCTACCATTTACATCGGATGCTCTGCGACCACCACCATGCTTCTTCAACACAGATCCTGTAGCTAATAATGTATCACGCCACTTCTTTATGCTTCTAGCAGTTGGAGCATCACGGTTAAACCACACGCCGGAACTCCCTTTGAACTCTAATGATTGATTTAAACTCCGCATACCACAAAACAGCTTGCGCTTTTCATCTGCGGAGTCGCCATTTTCACAAACAATTAAATCTAAGAACGAGAAAACGTATCTTTGTGCCATCTACCGACAGGATTCGAAACTTGGTGAGTTTTTTCTGTACTATGAACGTTGTTTTAAGTTTCTATCTTCAACCGTTTGCCAGTAACAAGCAATTGAAATTAGGTCCATTCGAGCGGTCTACCCTGTATAATAACTTCTCCCTCTTAATTGAATCATACGCTTTTTTGAAGTCTACATATAGTTGATGTACAGTATCATTATATTCCTATTTATTTTCTAAAATCTGTCTTATACTAAAAATCTGATCTGTTGTAGACCTGTTTCTTCTAAATGCACATTGATGATCTCCTAGAATGTCATCAATATAAGGAGTAAGTCTGCTTACTAATATATTTGTTACAATTTTGTACGAAGTTCAAAGTAATGAGATGCCTCTGTAGTTGTTGCAATCAGTTTTATCTCCTTTCTTATAAATTGGTACGATAATCGATTCTTTTCATTCATCTGGAAGAGCTTCTTTTTTTTCCAAATCGTATTAAGCAACCGGCGTATCTTGTCCATCAATTTTTCTCCCCCTGATTTTATCAGTTCTGCTTGGTTCTCAACTGAACCTGATGCTTTATACATCTTTAATTTTTCTATCGCCATTTCAACCTCTAATGCACTTGGTTCTGCGACTAGTATTTCTGCTGTCTGTAAATTATCTTCTTCAATATCCAGTTTTGTATGTACATTTAATAGCTGATTGGAGGAGGTGAATTATTTTACATATCTAGGATGCAATTTCTCATATATATACATAGTGTTGCCCAAACCTTTTATTTTAATATTGTCTAACATCTGATGTCTTTTTTCTGCCTCTTGCTCACCGTTGACCGTTCCTTCTAGGGCATCCGTCAGCAGGCAGTTTCTTCCTAGCCAGTGGCCAATCCAATTTCTTTTCCTCTTCTTTATGAGTTCCAGCACTGTTCTTCCTTCGCCCACTCTGTCTAGTATATCTTTATTTTGTTTTTATTATGTCTGTCCATTTTATACGTTCCAACCCTTCTACATATCCACATCTCAAAAGCTTCCAGTCACTTTTCCTCATTCCGTTGCAATGCCCAAGTTCCTGTACCATACAATGCTACTCTCCACACAAAGCACTTCACTAACTTCTTCCGTAATTATGATGATATTGTAGAAGATTTCCGGGCTGTTGGCCATGGTCTTGAGGCTTGTAGTTCCCCGACGTTTCGCCAGAGACTGCATCCGGCATCATCAAGGGTCGTTGGGGAACTACAAGCCTCAAGATCATGGCCAACAGCCCGGAAATCTTCTACAAGATCATCATAGTAACTCCGGTCGTGAAAGCCTAAATCAATATATCTTCCGTAATTAATTTGCCAAAGATCCGCAGAAAATGCTTCTCTTCTTGTTTAAAGCTTATTTTACCATTGCTATCCTCTGCTTTACTTCTTGACCCCAGTTCATGTTACTACTGATAGTACAACTCTAGTATTTGAAGCTCTCCACTTGCTCAATGGCCTCATCTTTAATCCCCATGTTTATCTTCCTTGGTACTTTATCTTCAGTTTCAGCAATTACCAGTTGATCGCCCGCAAACAATAGAGTATCAACAATAGCGTTAAGTATCTTAATAATTAAAATTTAACGCTGTTGATTTAATTTAGGAAGTGTGAACTTGTCTTAAAATTGCGACATTCAATTGTCCAGGTTGTCATGGATACGTGTTGGCATTCTTTTGTCTGTTCTCAAGTTAATGTGAATTTAACAATGGCTCTACGTACGTACATCATAAAAGTTTTATGTGCGCCCCTCCGCCCACTTTCTGGTCACTGCGTCGCCAGTAATTTACGTGCATTGTCTTTTTCTTGTTTTTATGTTTATATTGTTAAGTTGTTACGACCGGAAAAAAAAGTCGCAAAATATTTTTTTCATTATTTTTTTTTCTTTTCTTTTTTACCTGGTCACAAAATGGCGGTGGAATGTTTTGTTTTTATGACAACATAAAACGGCGAAAATTCCTAAAAAAAAGAGAAGTGATTTCATTATATGATTCATCAATGTTTAAGTTTACCAGGTGACTGAATAAAATTGTTTGATGTGATTGGATTTCAAGCTTCAAGCGGGAGGTTATGTCTGGACTTCAAGCGGGAGGTTATGTCTGGACTTCTTTTTGGTTTATTTAGAAAATAACTATACAGGAATTTACGTGTCTCTAAACTTCTAACAGCCACGTATCGAGTTCAGAGGAGAGCAATATGGTTTCCACTAACTCACTCTTCTCCACAATTAACATCATCGTGTGTGCTATAGCGTTTTACAAACTTTATACAGGGTGTAACTAAAGTTCCATCACAGAAATACAATAGAAGGATCTTCTTGATGACTGTTTAACTCATGCCCCAAATGGGGGTCAATGATTTTTTATTTACAATCTATCACAGACGTTTTTCACTTCGATTTTATCAGTTTAATTTTATCACTTTGAAATCAAGCTCCTCCTTTTTAACATTCTGAATAGGTTATAGCATTATTTTGCAGTTACTACATGTGGCTACCAGATTGTATATATATATATATATATATATATATATATATATATATATATATATATAGTGCACGAATGTTAGCATATAGTGCTTGCGGGATATAATATAAAAACATTTTTAGCAATTGATTATACCACAAAAAAAAAAAGAAACCACTATTTGCACTTTCTTAAACGTATTATTTATCAGGTAATAATGTTCCAGAAAAATATAATTGACACATTTACATTATAGGACATCAGAAATTAATTAATATACAGTTTGATGTGTTTCATTTTTTTTCTCCACTAGGATGCATTCTTATAATATTGCGAATCTTTGGCAATAAAAAAAATTATCTGGTTGCAGTGATGAACAAATGAAGCATAACAAACGTTTCTCATTTGTTTTCAAACATCGCCGTTTACATTAAATATATAAATATTTTAAAATAACTATATTTAAATAATTATTTGTTAGTAAACAGCTTAATTTTATTTATTAAATAGTCCTAACAAATTCCACTCTCGATTTCCACTGCATTTTAAATGAACTGAACTTTATTTGAAACAATATCAAACAATAAATACGTACTAGCCGCCATTTTATCACTTTATTGGTCTCACGGCCTCCTGTTGTTTCAACTAATAAACATTGTCCACTCTGTTAACGTTAGTCAATTGTTTATAGTGATCGCAAATATTTCCAACAATTATGTTATTATTTTAATATTATTTATTATTTTGTCGGCCGCGGTGGACAAGTGGTTATGCTCCTTGCCTCTGGTCCCAAGGGTCGCACGTTCAAAACCGGCCGGGGTCGATGGATTTTTTAGGACGGAAAAATCCAAGGAGATGTCCTCCGTGGGTCCCGAGTCTGAAGATTTTCAGGCTCGTAAAAAATCCTTAAGCCTGAATGAAAAGGCCTCTAAGCAAAATTTACCGAATTTTCCCGTCCTAGTACTACCTTGGTTTCCTAGATGTCAAAATGACATCTATACGAAAACAAGTGTAACTAAATTAGTATGGTTCAAATTCTTCCCTGTAGGGGGAGAGCGCCTAAATCTCTGTAAAGGGAAAAC
This sequence comes from Diploptera punctata, assembly GCA_030220185.1. Classification (NCBI taxonomy): domain Eukaryota; kingdom Metazoa; phylum Arthropoda; class Insecta; order Blattodea; family Blaberidae; genus Diploptera; species Diploptera punctata. Next base: position 44,473 of record JASPKZ010005700.1, read on the forward strand.
ATAGGCTTACAATACAATGCAATTATTTTGAAAACACCATCCCGCAAAAAAGAATGTACAACGCACGTTTGTGAAGTGTTTTGCAGAATCTCGGAAATTAAAAACCTCGTTATGGCTCGGTTTTTAAACATTTTCCTCGATTCTGTAAAAACCACTTCCCAACATCGCATCGTAATATAGGCCTGCTATTTTCTACATCTCTGTAGCCTATGTATCTCCAGAATGAAAATTCAATGCATTACAACTTACGTGCCATCACAATTTTTAAGAGAAAAATTGAAAATTGACGTAAAATTGAACGATAGTTTTTGTGAAAGAATAAATACCTGGGATATTGGAATGCGACATGAATACAGGGATGGCACATTGGGTATTGATTGAAATTATTGATGGTAGAGGGCGCACCTGCGATGCGGTAATTTGTAAAATTGAGTTACAAAGAAAATTGTAATAATTTTCTATTTGTTTCACATAATCCAATAAACTGTGTATATACGTCCAATTTAAATATTTTTTTTTTGTTTCCTGTCCTCTCCGCTAGAGGCGTTTTGTGTCATTATTTTGTTGTGTTCAAATCAATCGCAGGAATGGTCAAAACAACTAACAGCATTTGTACAAAAAAGTGCATTCTGTTTAGGATAAGAAGTGGTTATTCCGTGGAAAATTAATAACACTGGTCAACAGTGGTTGTGTTGCCCTTGACATAAGATTAATTTCGGATATATTTATGCTCACAATTCATGAAACTTTCAATAATTTTGGAAGATTTGCTCTGGTTTTTTTTTATGTTTGTTTTCATTTTACACTACACAATTCGGAAATATGAAAAAATATAACACATATATTCATAATGTCAATTGTTTTTTGAAAAGTTAGTATGCACTGACGTAAATAGAAAGATAAATATCGAAAACCCATGTTATACTTCAGTGAAACGCCTTTTATAAGATTTTCTTCAATATTTTTTTAGGGGACAATCTATTTTTAAAGACCAGCAGTAATCTGCCATCATGTGACGGTCCCATCTACCCTGATACCTTTCCTCCATTACTTTTATATCCTAGTGAAAACGCACTCCCTGTTCGTCGCTATAATTTCCTAAATTATCCGGAAATCTATCCAGGTGACTGTGGAGAAAGTGTAACTTTATACTTTTATTTTCTCCCAAAATCTTGAAGCTTGTCAACATGTTTTGCACAATTTCTTTATAATTTGATGATTTATAGTTACCTAGGAAATTTTCTACTACCAACACAAAACCCTTCCAGGCTTCACTTTCCGAAACAGTCGTAACTTTGATAAAATTTGCATCTTTCATCAACTGCCGAATTTGAGGATCATCAAATATCCCGCCTTTTAACTTTTACATACTGAGCTTAGGAAATTTTCTACAAATGTATTTGAAACATTTTCCTTCCTTGTCCAACGCTTTGACGAATTGTTTTATCACGTCCAGATGCACGTCGTGAGTACTTTAATTTTGTCAAATAACTGAGATCACGGCCGATGTGTGGAGTGATGTTTGTATACGCGAAAAAAATGCCCAGAAATCAAATCATGACTGGAAACATAAATTTTATTAGTAACAAGCCGTTTACTGTTTAAGATATAAGATACGCAAAAATCATAAAAACTAGAGCACATTCAGCACTATCATGAATATATTCGTAAACTGCGCACTTGAAAACATAGAAATTCGCTTAGATATCCAGGGCAACAATTTTTTTTTGTAGAGCTGTGTAATATGATTCTATAGATATTCTAGATATTGACTAAACATTTTTCATCAAATTAATTAATTAAACGCAGAACATTTGTTAATTAATGTAAAATGCATTATTCTGAGGTATTGTGTTTTTTGATAAACATATATTTTTGAAAATATCTCGTAAAATTATTAAAATTATCCATTAGAATAATTATATTAGTGGATGAATTCAAATACCAGGAAAAATAATCACAAATAGGAATGAAATGCACAAAAAAATTAAACATAGGCTCAATTCTGGAAATACTTGCTATTGTGCATTGCAGAGACACTTGACGTCCCAACTCCATTCAAAAAACGTTAAACTGAAAATATATAAAACTATTATTCTACCAGTTATATTATATGGATGCGAAACATGGACTCTTACTTTAAGAAAGGAAAGTAGATTACGAGTATTTAAGAATAAAGTTCTTAGGAAAAATTTTGGACTAAACAGAGATGAACAGACAGGTGAATGGAGAAGACTGAATAACAATGAACTACATGATCTTTATAGGAAGCCAGATGTAATAAGAACAGTTAAGTCTTGTAGACTGCGATGGGCAGGACATGTGACACGAATGGATGGAAAATGAAAGACGTGCATGTAAGCTTCTTGTAGGAAAACACCCAATTGGTAGATGAAGACTGTGGTGGGAGAATAACATTAATTATAATTTGAGGGAAATAGATTATACAAGGAATGATTGGAAAACATTTGCTCAGGATAGGGATATGTGGAGAGTTTGTGTCCGCGCGGCCATGAACCTACAAGTTCGAGAGTGCCAGTGAGTTAGTTAATTAACAACAATAATAATACATATTAAACGAATAATGCACGAATGTAACCAGATTCTGCTTGCGGAATATAATAAAAAATGTTTATAGCAGTTGATTATACCACAAAAAAAATAAACAAATGTTTACTCTTTCTTAAACGTATTATTTCCCAGTTATTCACGTTCCATAAAAATATAATTAACATATTTACATCATAGGACATTAGAAATTAATTAATAACCTATAATATTGGTTATAATATACTGTGTAATGTGTTTCATTTTTTCTCCACTAGGGTGCAATCTTACAATATTGCGATCCTTTGGCAATAAATAATATGATCTGGTTATAGTGATGAACAAATGAAACATAATAAACGTTTCTCATTTGTTTTCAAACATCGCCGTTTACATTAAATATATAAAATATTTTAAAATAACTATATTTAAATAATGATTTTTGAGTAAACAGCTTAATTTTATTCGTTAAATAGACCTAACAAATGACACTCTTGATTTCCAAATCCTTTAGATAAATTGGAAATCACTCGTGGCGTTACTTATGATAATTTTCTCTGTACTACAGTATTTTGTAATTTAATCTGAATATTTAACTCATGCTCCAAATGGAAGTGAGGACCAATCACGTTTCAATGAATTTTGTTTTAAAACCAATGGTAGTCGTGTTTCACCTCGCTCTTTATGGAATTATCTTTACCAGCTCCTCCTTTTGTAATAAAGAAAGCTCCTCCTTTTTAATATTCTGAACAGGGTAGAGCATTATTTTGTAGTGACTGACTCTCCAACAAATACATTGAATGTAACAAATAATCAACAAATTCTTTCAAACTACAATGTGTTCAATAATTGTGTTTTTAAATATTGTAAAGATTTTACAGAGCTGTTTTCTAAAAAAAATTAATAAATACCTATAATGTTGGTTATAATATACAGTGTAATGTTTTTTTTTCTCCACTAGGGCGCATTCTTATAATAATGCGATCCTATTTGGCAAGAAATAATATGATCTAGTTGCAGTGGATCAACAAATGAATCATAACCACACATTTTTTATTTATTTTCAAATATCGCCGTTTACATTAAATATTTTTAAATAACTATATTTAATAATGATTTTTTACTAAACAGCTTAATTTTATTCGTTAAATAGTCATAATAAATACCACTCTAGATTACCAAATCCTCCATATAAAATTCACTCGTGACATTACTTATAAATAATCATATTTGAAACATTATGTCCAGAATTTTTGTTTTTTCAAATGCCCCATGTTGTCATTTCGACATTTCTGGTGTTCTCCACTGGCGTGGCGTACTTGTAACCCACTTGTGATGATGGGGCGCCTGGAAGGCGGAGTTACGCTGCCCCGATGATATGAGAGTGGATGATGAGGCATGAGAGGCCTTAAAATAAACTTAAGCTGATTATGTGAATATGATATTGATGATGATGATGGCCAGATGATGTTCAGGGACCGTTTGGGCCTTAAAGTATCCTGACATTTATCTTAGAGGTGAGGAAAAACCTCACCAAGAAGCTTGTCCCGACCGGGGATAGAACCCGGGCCCGCTGCGTGACAAGGCAGCACGTTATCCCGAGACCACAGACAGCGGTGGACAAGAAAAAAAAATCTTTGAATCCCGAGTTTGTGTGAACTCATGAAACTGGATAGATAGATAGATAAATTGAAAGTGGGCGATTTTTATTTTACTTGTGTAAATATAGATCGTAGAGAAAAAATAGAGCAGTGGCGTAATAATAATTATTTTTTGTATGTGTGCATAAAATCTGTATGAACAACCTGTTGTTTGGATATAAAGCAAAAAGGAAAATTGTCACCAACACTTGTGGCTGACATGACGATCAAAAACCGCAACAATGATATTAAAAAAAAAACAAAACAAGACAAGCGCCGTCAGTCACTAAGTGACATATGACAGTCGCAGACAATCCATTACGCTAATTGCAGTTTAAACTGATATGTCATCCCATTAAATATTCACACCCTATACACCTTTCCACAGAATATTTCATCACTCACTTCCAAATTTATAACTTCATAATATTATATTGACTCGCAAGCTCTTTATTATTGTTAATAATAATATTATTATTATTGTTTTTGTTGTTGCTATTGCTGCTGTTGTAATTATTATTATTATTATTATTGTTATTATTTTTATTATTATTGTTGTTATTATTATTATTATTATTATTATTATTATTATTATTATTATTATTATTATTATTATTATTGTTGTTATTGCTATTGCTGCTGCTATTATTTATTATTATTATTATTGTTATTATTGTTATTATTATTATTATTGTTGTTATTGCTATTGATGCTGCTATCATTTATTATTATTATTATTATTATTATTATTATTATTATTATTATTGTTATTATTATTATTGTTGTTATTGCTATTGCTGCTGCTATTATTTATTATTATTATTATTATTATTATTATTATTATTATTATTATTATTATTATTATTATTAGTATTAGTATTAGTATTGTTATTATTATTGTTGTTGTTATTTGCTATTGCTGCTATTATTATTTATTATTATTATTTATTGTTATTATTATTATTGTTATTGCTATTGCTGCTGCTATTATTTATTATTATTAATATTATTATATTATTATTATTATTATTATTATTATTATTATTATTATTATTATTATTATTATTATTATTATTATTATTATTATTATTATTATTGTCGTTGTTGTTGTTGTTGTTGTTGTTGTCCACCGCGTGGTCTCGAGGTAGCGTGCTGCCTTGTCACGCAGCGGGCCCGGGTTCAATTCCCAGTCGAGACAGGCTCTTGGGTGAGGTGCTTTTTGGGTTTTTTTTCTTCACCTGTAAGACAAATGTCAGGAAGCTTAGGGCCCAACGGTCCCCGAAAATCATCCGACCATCATCATCATCCTTCACCGGTGTGGAAAGCAACTGGAAGCTACCACACATTTAATTCCCTAGTAAAGCTGCAAAGCATAGCATGAAAATGCTATGATTGCAGTGAAAGACCTGCCTTCGGACAGAATTACTATAGATGGATGAATTATTATTATTATTATTATTATTATTATTATTATTATTATTATTATTACTATTACTATTATTATTATTATTATTATTATTATTATTCTTTTTTCCGTAATAATAATAATAATAATAATCGACAAGAATTTCAAGAAGGGATAAGGTCAGAAACAGCACAATAAGGGAAATTATGCAAGTTGAAAAAAACATAGGAAAAATAGAAGAAAAACGTTTGAAATGGTATAGACACCTCATAAGAATGGAAGAAGAGAGAATACCAAAGATTATCCTTAATTGGAAAGCTAATGGAAGAAGTGGAAGAGGCAGACCTAGAGAACGTTGGATGGATGGAGTGAAGAGAAGTATGGAAGCTACAGATTTGAGAGAAGATGCTTCAGACAGGAACCTCTGGCGACAAATCACTTCGGGGTGAAGGAGAAGCACTGTATTGTGGATTAGTCGTAAAAAATTATTATTATTATTATTATTATTATTATTATTATTATTATTATTATTATTATTATTATTATTATAAGTCTCAAAGGAACTAGAAAGGAGACACTTTTAAAATTTTATAAAACAATGGCGGTTCCAACACTACTATATGGATCGGAACATTGGGTCTTAACGAAGAGCCAGGAACGAAGAATAGAAACGTCAGAAATGAGGTTTCTGAGGAGTGTAGCTGGCTATACAATAATGGATCAAAGGCGAAGTGAGGATACACGAAGAGAACTGAATATATTCAAACTATTAGACAGAATTACACAATACAGAGATGAATGGATGGACCACATCTATAGAATGGATAACAATAGAATTCCGAAACAGATTCTTCATTACAAACCACTAGGACGAAGAAATGTTGGAAGACCCAGCAAAAGATCGATAGACATATTCTAACATGAGATCGGAACAGACCAGCAGGTCTAATCCTTGATGTTGATTATTATTATTATTATTATTATTATTATTATTATTATTATTATTATTATTATTATTATTGTCGTTCCAACTTGTCAAAAACCGTTAAGCTGAAAATATATAAAACTCTTATTCTCCCAGTTATATGGATGCAAAACATGGACTCTTACTTTAGAGAAGGGAAAAGTTGCATCTTGAGAAACAATATAACAAATCAGTTGAAATTTTGTACATAAGTTATTCATACTGTTAGAATTTGAAGGAAATGGATTTTTTTAGTTACAGATTTTCAAAATACACTCATGGTTACCCTTAATATAAATTATATTTTACAGAGTTGGGCATATAGAATTTCTTTCTGTACTTTTAAAAGCATATTAACAATGAAACCAGGTAGCGTGAATTTTAAGTTCTCTGTAACATTTTTACACGCTTTATATTAGCTTGACGTTACTTTTTTTTTGTGAAATCTGAGTTTTTTCTTCAAATCGAAAACATTTTTTGTCCGTATCTGTCTATGTAACGGAATTTTAACACGATTTTCACCCACTTTAAAACATTGGATCGACTTGAAACTTTGTATACTTGTAAAGGACCAATGACAATACAATAATTTCATAAATGTTTTCTATGATCCTGGCCAGGATCATCAGGACATCAAAAAAATGAAAACCATTATAATAGGTTGCGGACTTATCGACTTTTTAGTCCATAACATTTCATGGGATTCCGGTTTATGACAATCAGTTAAACTAAAAATTAACAAAAGAAATAATAATTTAAAAAACTAAAACATCATGCTTTATTAGAAAACCAAACTGAAAAATAAAAAATAAATGATAGTTTAAAAAAATAAAACAACACGCTTTATTAGAAAACCGAACTAAAAAATGAAAAATAATTATAATTTCCAGCACGCTTGGGATAAAATTAAAGTGGTCAGCAAAAAAATCGTCTCCAACACATTTAGAATAAAACTAGAGTTATCTACAAAAAAAATAATTTTACCATCAAAAGCGTGGGGTGGTTGTTATGGTTTTTACGTTTTCTTCTTACTTTTACCAATATCTGTTTATTATCAAATATATTAATTGATATAGAGCGCCCCACGGTTTTGATGGTGAAATTATTTTTTATGTAGATAACTCTAGTTTTATTGTAGATGTGTCGCAGATGATTTTTTTGTTGGCCACTTGAATTTTATCCCAGCGGTGTTGGAAATTAAAATTATTTTTCATTTTTTAGTTCGGTTTTCTAATAAAGCGTATTGTTTTAGTTTTTTAAAACTGTTATTTAATTAATAAATATGGATTTTCATCAAGTAAACACCAACTCAATTGGTTATGTTATTTTTACGTTGCATTTTGATTAAAATTCAGCATAGTTGTGTAAGCAAATGAAAGAAAAGAGTTCTTGAACAAAATATCACTTGAGACACATGTGGTATAAATAACAATTTATTTGAAATAAAAAAGTGTAGTCTATAAGACTAGAAAATGGGAAAGTTTGGAGTAGAAAGTTAAAAAGAAAGTTTTTATTAGTGAACGCGCTGCCCATTATACAAGACGTATTGTCGCTGGTAATATTTATAAAGAAAATCATAAATTTCCCTTCTGAGTAGTTTGGTGCGAGCATTGTTGCTTACAGACACTATATCTCTCCTGGACCACAGCATCCTTGCAAATTTATGGCACGATCGTGATGCAAGAGAATCCAACCGAGATGAAAGGTATTTTTTACAAAATAAAATTTCCTTCTTCTACTTGCTACGGGCTCTTAACACAGCAATGCAAAATGTATGTCAACTACATAATTTAACACATGATAGAGAAGGTAAAGACACACTATTTTCATAGGATTCTATTTTTTTTTTATATCAAGAACATAATGATCACATCATCATAAGAAATTCAACTAAGATAGTATGGACATATAATGAGAAGAAGGGATACAGAAACAAACAAAGAAGTATTAAAATGGATACCTCCTGGAAAATGGAAACGTAGTAGACCAAAGCCAGCCTTGATCAAGGGAATTCAAGATAACATGAAGAAGAGAAATATGACAGAAGCACACACACAAGAACGGGAAGTGTAGAAGAAAAAAAATGTATATTTTTGGTTGAGGATACCAGAACAGAATTAATAATAATAATAATAATAATAATAATAATAATAATAATAATAATAGTAATAATAATAATAATAATATATCCATTTTTATAGTAGATATTATAATCCTAAGGTGCGACAACTTTAAAGGTGAAAGTTTTGGCCTTCTCAACAGTCCTCCTCCATGCCAATCTGTCTCTTGCTATATTCAAGTTAGTCACTTTCATTTCCTTTAGATCGTTCATTGTGTCATCCTCCCATCTTATCTTCGGTCTTCCAACTGTTTCCATTTATATAGTTTCTTATCAAATCTCTGATCATCCATTCTTATTAAATGTCCCAGCCAACCAATGCTGAGTGATCTTATATTGTTTAACTATATTCTGATTGTTTTATTAATTTGTTTATAGAAGATATAGGCTATAGAAATATCACTCACAAAGGATCTGTCAATCAGTGCATGCCGAAAGCTACCTTGAAATGTCTTCAAAAGAATCGTTGCAATGTACCAAGACCATGCCCAAAAAATTATCTATCACTTTTAAACTGCAAGTCATTAAAATCCAGCGCCAAATCTCTCATTTCAATTATACAGAAGTAATACATCTATAGAATTGGTAGAATGTATAATCCTCACACTCTACCGTCCACGCCGCGTCCCGCCTTATTCCACTTCACTCTTACTCATGCAGGGTATCCATCTGCTCCGCATAGTGAGTTGCCATTGCTGGATCCTGGCTTCGTTTTCTGTGCCTTGCAGTTAAAAAGTGCAGGTATTTTTCTGGATACGGCCTTGGTACATCACAACTCTTCTCTGGGAGAAATTTAAAGGATGTTTTCGGCATGCAGTGGTTGTCAGTTACCTCGTCAGAACTATGAAACTAATATTACAGACCTTACAAAGTACAGGGTAATCCAAAATGATGGATATATATATATAGTCCACCGCTGTGGTCTCGAGGTAGCGTGCTACCTTGTCACGCAGCAGGCCCGGGTTCGATCCCCGGTCGGGGCAGTTTTTCTGGGTGAGGTTTTTATCGGGGTTTTTCCTCACCTGTAAGACAAATGTCAGGAAAACTTTAAGGCCCAAAAAGTCCCCGAAATAATATGGCCATCATCATCATCATCCTTATCATTACCATTATCATCATCATCATCCTTCACAGGTGTGGAAAGCAACAGGAAACTACCACACCTACACAATTCCCTAGTAAAGCTGCAAGCTTTCGGGCAGAATTAATATGGATGGAGATATATATATATATATATATATATAAGAACACAAGTTACATGGGATTAAAGAGAAACTCTTCGAGTTTTCATAACATGCTTTACAAGTGTTCGATGTGAGCACCTTTCGTTACAAGGCACACATCTAGCCAATAGTCGAATTCCTCCCAAACCTTGGTCAGCATATTTGAAGTAATGGATTCATCAGCAACAACAATCCTTCTTCTCAAGTCTGGAAGGCCGACCGGAAGTTGTGGTACGTAAACATGGTCCTTCACATACCCCACAGAAAGAAAGTACAAGGCGTGAAATCGGGAGCCCGTGGAGGGTATGGGAATGAATCATGTCATCCGGACCGATGCGTCATTTGGTGTTCGTTGAAGCCATTTTACAGATACATCTATTTGTTTCTAACAGTTTATACAATCGACAGATAATTTTATCTGTCGGAGGATCAGTTCCAAAGTGCCGTCGGAAAGCTCGCTGCACTGCAACAGTGGAACCAAATTGCAACACACAGAACGACTTCTGTACAGGAATCGCCATTTTCACATATTTAACACTGACGACGTAATAATGACAAGAAACAAATTACTGCATACAGGATATGAAACTTTCACAGTTTTTCTTTCAATACAGCAATTAATCACGCATCCAATTTCGTTTGTAAAGCTATACCAACTACTTAAAACCCCGTCTATCACTTTGGAACATGATGTATTTTATTGTATGGATTCGAAACATGAACAGTCAGCAGAAAACAGGCCTACAAATTGTTAGCAGTAGAAATTGATTTTTGGGATCAACACGAAACAAAAACTTTTGCTAAAACTGTACTGAACTGAAATTTGTTTCATAAAAATATCAATTGCTATAAAAAAAATATTGGTGATAAAGTGGAAAGTTTGTAAGTCGAGTTTCTTTTGTCTTGATATTGGTTACCATGGCGACGACTGAGTGGCGAAGTGTTCGCTTCGTTAGGTACTGAAACGTTTTGTGGGATTCGGTGATCTTTGAAGGGGAAAGCGAGTTTTCTTACAGGTCACTACTTTCCCTCCCCCCATAATGCAGTGGGGTGCGGGTCACTTGGTCATTTTTTCCTTCCCTTTCTATATCTCAGAATGTAACCACCAACCTGGAAACCAAAATCGTTCGCCTTTTGTTACGTTTCTGCAGCCTTTCACTCACATTATTCTTAATACTCGATTTTCTTTTATTTTCTGCATTTCAAAATGCAACACAGTTTTTCTGTTCAATAAAATAATTGTTCATTCAAACCTCCACATTTTATAAGGGAGCTGGCAGCGACAACAGCTAACGTGTTAGGGTATGGATACCATCTGTGCGTAATTCCCTCCATGTAACCACTCCCTCAAACATATCAGTTAATAAAATAGTATCACTGTAGGTCAATACAGGCACTCCTTGGTACCTTCATCTTGTCGTGGTGGATTGTCAACCATTGCATGCCAAAATGTACCTTAAAAATTACCTGCCGTCTTTAACTACAAGGCATTAAAATACAGTGCCAAATCTGTAATTTAAACAATAAGGAAGTAATACAACTCATTAATAAGTAGATTGGTTACCCCTCACTACGTGCAGTCAGCGCCGCTTCCCGCCTAACTTCATTCCGCTCTTACTTATGCAAGGAGTAAATTTGCTCAGTACAGTGGGTTGCCATTGCAGGATTCTAGCTTCGAATGCTGTACTTTTTTGACACTGTCTTGGTACATCACAACGCTTCTATGGGATAAATTTCAAGGTAGGTTTCTTATGGAATTAGTGACAGTTCTGATGTAAAAAAATCATTTTATAGTAGCGTTTGAATTGCGCGGGCATCGTGAAGGCGGGAGTAGGGAGTTGAAAGACCCGCTCAGAAATTTTGATGTGTCTAACCTTCCATTCCGGAAGGTTCTCCACGCATCTACCCTCCATGCCAGGAAACTTCGGTTCCAGAAACTTCTGTACTAGAAGAATCTCGACTGGACGCCGAGAAATGTTCTTCCTCGACTTATATAAAATGTTGCCAGGGTCGGGAGGCGGTCAGTTGTGATGTGACAGCGATACAATAAACTGTGATCAGAAGAAACTGTGACAAATAAACTGTGAAACAATATTAATAAATTATTGCAGCAAGTTGTATGTAAAGCGCTCGACTATGGCGAGGGACTTTTCAAATATACAAATATTAAATTCTACAACTTAATCGTTATACTAACATAAACGTTTTTCTTGTTGTTTTTTTATTAAATTAAAGACAATTTGTTGTTTGCAAGGAACACCCTGTATATGAAAGTGACTGCTGAGACAATATTTCACGAGGCGATGTATAACACGTTTATAAAGTTAATCAGTCTCACGAGCTGACAAGAATACAAGCACAGCGGGTTGCATATCTCCTCATGCTTTCGGAAAAAAGGAATTTTAATTCACTTTCTCTCCGCTAGATTAAGATTCACAAATCATGTGACGCTAGTGTCGCGTTACCATGACAACACAAGCAAATTTGTTATTACGCAATAATGAACATTACTACGCTCTGGCGTCTAAAATATGAATTATTAGACAGTGTTGTCTGTTTTGAAAACGGATAAACTCTTTCTTGTAAATTTTACGACATTAAACTTATATGTGTTACATTCTTAAAATATAAATAACACGTTATGTTCCAAGAACGAAGAATTCATTTTGAACAGGAAAAATTTATATAGTATTCTTCTATACGCCCTAGGATTGCAAATCCATCCAAATGACTGGACCAATTTTGATGAAGTTTTTTGTGTGTGTTTGGGTGCGTCCCTGGATGGTTTAGGTTCACAATTGAACCCTCCAACATCATTAGGTGTAGGAGTTCACCTGAAGTGAGAATTAAAAATAGCTCTAGCGGTCACAGTTTTCGATGTTTCATAACGAATAATATTAACCATGAATAGAAGGAAGTAGAATTGCAGGGAATGATTGGAAAACATCTCAGGATAGGGATGTGTGGAGAGATTATGTCCGTGCGGCCATGAACCTACGGTTTCGATAGTATCAGTGAGTTAGTTTTAATTAACTTAGAGGTTAAATTGCATGTTTAAGTGTTAAATAAATTGTATGGTATACACTCTGACCAATCAAACATGGCGGTTACAAGAATCAATTTTTAATTTAGGATTTCAAGTAAACCTCCACTTCTAATTGTCGGATTTCACTAACTTTTGGACAATACCTACCTCGGTTTATTTTAATAGGATTAAGGCCTCTCCTGGTGCATGATTACCATCGTCATCGCCTATCATGTCATCGGGAAAACGTAACTCCGCCTTCCAGCGCCCCATCCTCAGAAGTGGGTTAAAATAACACCATACCAGGAGATAATACCAGAATATCGAAATGTAAACGTGGTGGCATTGAATAAAAAAACATTTTTAATAAAGTAATAAAAAATGAGTAGATAAACGGTAATACATGATTTGTTTTCACTACAGTCCGACAGATCGTAATAAGCTAGACATCAGAAATTGAGTAGAACTATGTGTATTTTAATATATATTCCATACTCCAGCAAGTTCATGGGAAAATTTTTGGACCAAAGGGAGGTAAACAGACATATGGATGCAGAAGATTACATAACAGTGAACTACATGGTCTTTATAGGAAGCCAGATATAATAAGAACAGTTAAGTCTCGTAGACTGCGATGGGCAGGACATGTGGCACGAATGGGGAATAAAATACGTGCATGGAAGCTCCTTGTAGGAAAACCAGAGAGAAAACGCCCAGTTGGTAGAGCAAGAATGAGGTGGGAGAATAACATTAACTATGATTTGAGGGAAGTAGATTATATAGGGAATGATTGGAAAGCATTAGCTTAGGATAGGGATGTATTGAGAGCTTATGTCCACGCGGCCATGAACCTACGAGTTCGATAGTGCCAGTGAGTTAGTTAGCCACCAAAAACTGTTGGACTTTTCTGTATAAGGCGATAGTTAATATTCTGAAAAAGATATTAACTTTATATATTTTGTTTGAATGGAGTTGAAATATGGCTGACCGCATTGAAGTGGTCACTTGTTCATATTCTGTCTTGAACAAAACAATCTGTGGAGATGACAGCGCCGCGTAGTGGTGTAACAAGTATTTCTCAAACAGATGACAGGCGTGTTGAATGCGTTGCCGCGGAATTTCCATCCCATCTCGCGCCACATTATCGTAATAATGGTGGAGGCAAAAATGTTCCCGAGGCGGACCGCATTGAAAACACGAGCCGTTACGCCAGGCTTCCATTATACCAGCATATAATTAACTGTAGTCACCTCTGCGTGAAAGAATGACTGAATTTCCCTGGAATAAAAAAAAAACAAGTGTTTTATTAATTTTTTCGCACTATGTATCTAATATTGTACACTTGCTGTTATTGTTGATGTGCATCGTAATTTGACATTCCCGTATAGGCCTATAATCTTGATTGCTATGAAAACAAAATAAATTTCAATACGTTAAAAATTACCAAAAACACTAGTGCGGTAAGTAAAAATATTTATTTTGAAATATTGATAGAGAAATACAGAACAAACTGGAAAGAACACTTGGCAAGGATGACTGAGAATAGAATACCCAAAGCAACATACAGCTATTCACCACGAGGAAGAAGAAGTTTGGGAGGATCAAGGAAAAAATGGAAAGAGCAGCGATTTGAAGCCGGAACAGGCTAGTAAATAAGCCTAAACCGCGAAGAAGAAGGAGAAGATAGTGATACTGCAATTTGTATTAATTTCGGTATTAATTCATCACATCCAGCCTTTTCTATTTTATCATCACTGCACACATCGTCTAAAACTTTCTCCATAATCAGAAATAAATCCCAAATCAAATTGGTTTTACAGTTTTAACAAATATAAGATGGAGACATGACCAACAATACTTATTATTTTTTATTGTATCGGACTGTCAACAGCACGTACGGCTTACTGCCCGTGCGACCCATATTTGTAAATAATATTGTAAATGTCTTACTTTTTGTCTAATAAAGTCCTACTACTCCTCCTACTACTACTACTACTACTACTATTTATTATTTCTCCATAGCAACACATATAGCCGATTTACGTTCTGAAATCTAAGATTTATCTTTAATTATATTTATTAATAGTTTATCTAATGTATTAATTACTAAAATAAATACATATCATCATCATCAAGGGATTAAGTCTGTTGGCTCGTTCCGGTTTCATGAAAGCTAGAATTGTTAAAATTGTTCAGACCATCTTCTGTGTGGGCGTCCAACATTTCTCCTTCCGTGCGGTTTATAATTTAGCTATAATTTTGGAAATCTTTCTTCTGGCATTCTATCAATATGTTCTTTCCAGTCGTTCCTATATTTAACTATTCGGTCTGTAAGTTTGAAAATATTTAGTTCCTTTCTTATATCTTCATTTTTTTTCTTATCCAGCAGAGTATATCCTGCTATATTTCTTAAAAATCGCATCTCAGCTGCTTCCAATCTTTGTTCTTGTCTTTTAGTGATCGTCCAACATTCTGATCCACACATCAATACAGGAACAGCCATTACTTTATAAAATTTAATTTTTGTTTCTTTTCTTGTGTTTTTAAGGGTTCTTTTAATGGTGCCACACATTAGATTAAATTTATTTATTTTGTCATTAATATCTTCAATTTTTACATATGATAAATGGAAACCAAGATATTTAAAACATTTTACTTGCTCTAAAATGTTATTATCAATTACTATAAAAAATAAATACACATAGCGCAAAAAAATAGTATGCAATACTCATGTGGTAAACACATAACGGAATCTCGGAAATTTAAAAAAAACTCTGCGGAAGCGTCTCGTTTTTTAAACTTTTCCTCGATCTGTATCAAGTGTTTACCACACTCGTATCGCAATGTACTATAAACTAATTTTTCGAACATAAAACATTTACTTTTCAAATTATTATACACTCTAATTAACTTTATGGACTAACTCTCTTCATACATCCTTATTCCAAGATAATGTTCCCAGCTAATTTACTTTCACTTATTTACGTACAGATTACAACGAGTGGACATGTGATTAGCACATCGCCTCAATGAGACATCTAGTGGTATTACTTGTATGGATGAAGGTCGGTTAAAATTTACACAGACGTATATTTCTTCAGGCCTGTGGTTCTTTTACTAGCCTAAAAACTTCAGATTCTAGACTTATGGCGCAAAGACACTCCTGAAGGAGTTGTCTCCATCCCAAAAATCCATCGATCCCTGACCGGGTTAGAACCCGCAAGCGTCGGGACTAGAGCAAAGGAACAAACCACTAGACGACACGGTTTCAGTTCAATTTATATACATATTTACTTATATTTCCAGTGTTTGCTTAAGTTTCTTCGAGTGTAGGAAGTCCCCTGGGTTGGTTACCAGCCATCCACAGAGCAAGACTAGTGGTAGGGCTGCTACCTTATAGCCTCTAGTCAGGCGTTCAAAATATGGAATTTCCTCCATATTTTATGGAATGGTAATTAAATACGTACTAATAATAAATATATTTAATATAATCGCATAAATAAGTGAATATATAGAGCTCCAATTGCGCCTGTTAAAGGTCAGGGTCTTTTATCAACTAAATGGAAAGGGTGAGTTATACCGCCGTGACTCGGTCCCCATTACCTCGTTAGTTAAAAGCAGGGTGTACCACGTGCAGGTGAGGTTGAGAATTAGGTAGGAGAGGTTATAGAATGCACATCACTACCCCATACACCCCTAGCTTACAAATAGCAGCGTGTCAATTATTCAAAATTGCCAGCAAATATAATATGAAAATTTCCACTTCAAAATCCAAAACAATGGCAATGTGTGGAAAAAACATACAACGGGTGAAAATTGAGATTGATGGAAAATTATTGAACAAGTGTCAGATTTCTCTTACCTTAGGAAGTGTATTTGCAGAGTGTAAGAGTGACATTGATTCAAAATTACAAAAATATAATAAAATGAATGGGGTAACACGAAGACATTTTGGTAAACAGATGAGGACAGAGTCAAAACTAAGATTACATAACATCACATCAAAAGCTGCTCTAAAATACGGAAGTGAAATTTGGATTTTAAATAAAAGAAACTCTCATAAACTTCAAGTAAGCCAAATGCGCTTCTTACGATCATTGTTAGGAGTTAATAGACTGGATCACCAAAGGAACACTATTATCAGAGGAAAACTTGGAGTAACAAGTTTAAATGAAGATGTACAAAGATACCAACAAGAATGGAAAAATCATCTTAGGAGAATGGCAAGAAATAGACTTCCAAAATTGGCATTCCAATATACCCCAACTGGACATAGGGACCAAGAAGACCAAAACATCGGTGGAAAGATCAAGACCATCTTCGCTAGATTTACCGTACAGGCCACATGGCCTAAAACGAATTTTTCATGATGATGATGATGATTTACTTAAATTTGTAGGTATATGTGTTGTGTATTTTTTTTATTTCTCACACTTTATTGGGAAGTGTATTTGCAGAGTATAAGAGTGACATTGATTCAAACTTACAAAAATATAATAAAATTAATGGGGAAATAAGAAGACATTTTGGTAAACAGATGAGGACAGATACAAAACTAAGATTACATAACATCACATCAAAAGCTGCTCTAAAATACGGAAGTGAAATTTGGATTTTAAATAAAAGAAACTCTCATAAACTTCAAGTAAGCCAAATGCGCTTCTTACGATCATTGTTAGGAGTTAATAGACTGGACACCAAAGGAACAGTATTATAAGAGGAAAACTTGGAGTACCAAGTTTACATGATGATACAGAAAGATACCAACAAGAATGGAAGAATCATATGAGAAGAATGGAAAGAAATAGACTTCCAAAAATTAGCTTTCCAATATACTACAAATGGACATAGAGACCAAGGAAGACCAAAACATCGGTGGAAAGATCAAGACCATTTGGTGGACGGGAATTACAATGTATATAGAGAGGGATTTTCGTTTAGATCGGTACTTGCTCAGGTAGCTCAGTTGGTAGAGCACTTGGTCTAGAGAACCAAGGGTCCCGGGTTCAGGTCCCGGTCTGAGCGTATAATTTTTCTCTTCAAATATGATTTATCCATCATTGAGATGTACGAAATCAATAATAAAAACATGGAAAAACCCGTACTGGCTGTAATGTATAATTCCCAAATATGTCGTCTTAATAAAAGGAGCCGCCATTTGCAAGGTAGAAGCATGGCTTCATAGCATTTTGTGGACGGGAATTACAATGTATATAGAGAGGGATTTGCGTTTAGATCGGTACTTGCTCAGGTAACTCAGTTGGTAGAGCACTTGGTCTAGAGAACCAAGGGTCCCGGGTTCAGGTCCCGGTCTGAGCGTATAATTTTTCTCTTCAAATATCTTTATTAGGTTTACCGTGACAGGTCACATGACCCAAAAACGGATTTGTTTATGATGATGATGATGATGATGATGATGATGATTTTTTAAAATATTTGCTTCTGATTGAGTAGAAAAAAAGTCTCATGGCATTACTTCTGGCTTTCAAATAAATTATTATTATTATTATTATTATTATTATTATTATTATTATTATTATTATTATTATTATATTCAACTTATTTAGTGATACGCCCGAGGATAGGTGTTTCACTGCAGTCACAGCATTTTCATGCTATGCTTTGCATCTTCACTATGAAATTATAGGTGTGGTAGCTTCCCGTTGTTTTCCACACCGGTGAAGGATCATGATGATGGCCGGATGATTTTTTGGGGGACCATTGGGCCCTAAGCTTCCTGACATTTGTCTTACACGTGAGGAAAAACCCCCGAAAAAGCCTCACCCAGGAGGCTGTCCCGACCGGGAATCGAATCCGGTCCGCTGCGTGACAAGGCAGCACACTACCTCGAGACCACAGCAGTAGACTTACTATTATTGTTATTAATATTATTATTTGAATAACGCTATACCTGGATAGACTTGTAAAGGTCATGTGAAGGGGAAAAAGTACTTGTCAATCATTGAAGTCGCCCCTGTGTTTCAACCACTTGATATGTAAATATATAACATCTGCAGGAAGCCTCCCCTCTAAGTGCTACTCTTTGAGTAAGCTAGCTTCTTATTTCCTACGAAAGAAAAGACCCTTTTACTTCTTAAATTTTATCCCTCAATTCAAGTTCCTTCTCTAATAATGATATAAAGAATTTTTTGTCATACATATATTTTTTTTACTGATGCCAGTAACACAGATTTATCCATTACCATGTGCTTCCGCGTATTTGTCATCATGTGAACCACTTCGTAATTTCGAGAAGTTTTAATAAAGAACAATTGATTTTACATTCATGTGTTACCCTTGAAACCACTTTATAATGTAGAGTACTATACAAATTAGATTGCGTATTCTTTCATGTTTATTACATCATTTGTATGTAAGCAAGAAGTACAGCACATTCTCGAGTTGCCAAGACGTCCCTGGTGTTTGCCTCGAGTTCCCAGATTCCCAGTTCAAATCCGACCGAAGACGATGGATTTTTAAGAGTGTAAAAATGTTTTTTCGGAAGGTGAGTAAGGTCGTGTTTCCCGTATCGTAAATTCACGTCACGTAAAATTAACTTCAGGCCTGAAATAAGAGGCCTAATTAACTATCTCACTGACTCAATCGAACCTGTAGATTCATGGCCACGCAGACATAAACTCTCTATCTCTCTCTTTCTCTCTCTCTCTCTCTATCTCTATCTCCCTCTATCACTCTATCTTTCTATCTTTCTCTTTCTCTCCCTCTCTCTTTCTCTTTCTCTTCTCTCTCTCTCCTCTCCTCCTCTCCTCTCTCTCTCTCTCTCTCTCTCTTTGTCTCCCTCCCTCTCTCTCTTGAATCCCCTACTCCCCTCTCTCTCTTCCTCTCCCTCCTCTCTTTATTTTTCTCTCCCTCTCTCTTTCTCTTTCTCCCTCTCTCTCTCCCTCTCTCTTTCTCTCCCTCCCTCTCTCTCTTTATATCCCTCTCTATTTCTCTCTCTCTTTCTCTCCCTCTCCTCTCTCTCTCTTTCTCTTCCTCTCTTTCTCTCCTCTCTCTCTTTTTCTCTTTCTCTCCTCTCTCTCTCTATCTCATTCTTTCTCTCCCTCTCTCCCCCCTCTCTCTCTCTTAACTTTCTCTCTCTCTCTCTCTACTTTCCTATCCTGAACCAATATTTTCAAATCATTCCCTGTATAATCTACTTCCCTAAAATCATCCATCCATAGTAATTCTGCCCGAAGGCAGGTCCTTCACTGCAATCATAGCATTTCCATGCTATGCTTGTAGCTTTACTAGGGAATTGTAGGTGTGGTAGCTTCCCGTTGCTTTCCACACCGGTGAAGAATGATAATGGTGATAATGATATGGATGATGATGATGGCCATATGATTTCGGGGACCGTTTGGGCCTTAAAGTTTTCCTGACATTTGTCTTACAGGTGAGGAAAACCCCCGATAAAAACCTCACCCAGAAAAACCTGCCCCGACAGGGGATCGAACCCGGGCCCGCTGCGTGACAAGGCAGCACGCTACCTCGGGACCACAGCGGTGGACATCTTAAAATCATGGTTAATGTTATTCTTCCACCTCATTCTTGGTCTAACAACTGGACGTTTTCCTTCTGGTTTTCCTACAAGGAACTTCCATGCACTTCTTTCATTCCCCATTCGTGCAACATGTCCTGCTCACCGCAGTCTACGAGACTTAACACTTCTTATTATATCTGGCTTCCTATAAAGACCATCTAGCTCACTGTTATGTAGTCTTCTCCATTCACCTGTCTGTTCATCTCTCTTTGGTCAAAACAATTTTCCTAAGAACTTTATTCTCAAATACTCGTAATCTCCTTTCCTCCCTTATAGTAAGAGTCCATGTTTCGCATTCATATAATATAACTGGGGGAATAACAATTTTATATATTTTCAGTTTAAAGTTTTTGAAAGGAGTTGGGACAAGTGTCCCTGTAATGCATAATAGCAAACATTTATCGATTGTTTCACGTCCACATTTGAATTGTGACGCTAATTACTTGAAATGTTTAAGAGCGTTTTTAAAAACTGCTTTAACCCTTAAATTTGGCGAAACATCACAATCGAATGAACGATATGGCAGCGCATAAAACACGAACAAACAAACAAACATTCATTTTTATGTATTTGATAAGTAGCCTCAATGGTGCAATATAAAATAATAAAAAATGAATCTGATAACAATGATTACTGAGGAAAAATGCACTCTAGTAAAAAATATAATAATATCCCCTGCACCCAAAGTAGTTGTCCTGTAGCGAGGGTAGCATGTGACATACAGAGCGGTGACAGCAGTAAATGTCAGTTTATTAAAAGAAGCTGCTGGATGAAATGGGCCAATTATAACATAAATGTCAAACTATAGCGGGCTGACGTCATTATTTTCCTTAACTGTAGACCCAAATATGTAACATTTTATCGAATTAAGATTTAATGTACCTTTAGGGTTCTTTTCATGAAAAGACTTTTGAATAGTACATTACGTTGCGAGGTTGGGAAGTGGTTTTTGCTGAATCGAGGAAAACGTTTAAAAACCGAGCGATAACGAGGTTTTTAATTTCCCAAATTCTGTAAAACACTTCACAAACGTGCGTTGTACATAATTTTTTGCGCGATGGTGTTTTCAAAACAATAAATAATAGTAAAATACTATCTTTGTTGGAAATATTTGCGTTCACTATAAACAACTGACTAACGTTAACAGTGTAGGCAATTTTAATTAGTTCAAACAACATGAGGCCATGAGACCAATTAGTGATAAAATGAAAGGAGGCCGTGAGACCAATTTAGTGATAAAATGCCGGCCAGTACGTATTTGTTGTTTTATATTATTTCAAATAAGTCCACCGCTGTGGTCTCGGGGTAGCGTGCTGCCTTGTCACGCAGCGGGCCCGGGTTCGATCCCCGGTCGGGACAGTTTTTCTGGGTGAGGTTTTTATCGGGGTTTTTCCTCACCTGTAAGATAAATGTCAGGAAAACTTTAAGGTCCAAACGGTCCCCGAAATCATATGGCCATCGCAATCATCATCATTCATATTCATCTTAGGTTAAGCTTAGGATTAGGGACTCTCCTGGCGCACCATTAGCATCACCATCACCGATCACATCATCGGGGCAACGTAACCCCGCCTTCCAGACGCCCCAACCTCAGAAGTGGGTTACAAGTACGCCATGCCAGGAGAGAAACCAGGAATGTCGTAATACAAACCTGGGGCATTTAAAAAAATATATTATTTCAAATAACGTTCAGTTAATTTAAAATGCAGTGATTTGTTTCGTATAATGTATATTAACACTTCCTTTTTAATTTTTGTATATATATTGCATGTAGTATACATAGAGGGCAGTGGTTTTACTTCTCACACGCGTGTTTCTAATATGTAATATTACAGTATAGTGTCCACCGCTGTGGTCTCGAGGTAGCGTGCTGCCATGTCACGCAGCGGGCCCGTGTTTGATTCCCGCTCTGGACAAGTTTCCTGAGTTTCGGGGGATTTTCCTCATCTGTAAGACAAATGTGAGGATACTTTAAGGCCCAAACATCATCTGGCCATCATTATCATCAATATCATATTCGCCTCATTAGATTAGGTTTAGGTTTAAGGTCTCTCCTGGCGCATCATTACCCATCGTCATTAACTCTCATTTCATCGGGGCAGCGTAACCTCGCCTTTTTGGCGCCCCAACCTCAGAACTGGATTACAAGTACCCCATGCCAGGAGAAAACACCAGAAATGTCGAAATGACAACCTGGGACATTTAAAAAAAGATTTTGAAATGACAAAAGTGTTTTTTATCTTTTATTCAAAACTTAATATATCCATATTTTTCTGTCAAAACTTAATATAACTAAATTAAAATATAAAATTATGTAATATTCACCTGAAAGGTCCGTCTCCTCGACTTAATTAATTATTTAACTGTAGCGCTTTCGGGACTTGTCCCAGATATAAAAGTTGATTAATATAACTAACTAACTCACTGGCACTATCGAACCAGTAGATTCATGGCCGCGCGGACATAATCTCCCCACATATCCCTATCCTCAGCTAATGTTTTACAATCATTCCCTTATAATTTATTTCCCTCAAATAATGGATAATGCTATTCTCCCACCTCATTCTTGGTCTACCAACTGGGCGTTTTCCCTCTGGTTTTCCTATAAGAAGTTTCCATACATGTCTTTCATTCCCGATTCGTGTCACATGTCCTGTCCATCGCAATCTGCGAGACTTAACTGTTCTTATTATATGTGGCTTCCTATAAAAACCATTTACTTCACTGTTATGAAGTCTTCTCCATTCAACTGTCTGTTCATATCTCTTTGGGCGAAAAATTTTCCTGAGAACATTATTCTCAAATACACGTAATCTCCTCCCCCCCTTAAAGTAAGAGCCCATGTTTCGCATCCATATAACATACTTACTTACTCACTGGCACTATCGAACCAGTAGATTCATGGCCGCGCGGACATAATCTCCCCACATATCCCTATCCTCAGCTAATGTTTTACAATCATTCCCTTATAATTTATTTCCCTCAAATAATGGATAATGCTATTCTCCCACCTCATTCTTGGTCTACCAACTGGGCGTTTTCCCTCTGGCTTTCCTACAAGAAGCTTCTATGCAAGTCATTCATTCCCCATACGCGCAACATGTCCTGCCCATCACAGTCTACGAGACTTAACTGTTATTATAATATAACTGGTAGAATAATAGTTTTATATATTTTCGGTTTAACTTTTTTTAAAGGAGTTGGGACGTCAAGAGTCCCCAAAACTTAATATATCCTATGTAAATTATATAATTAGCATATTTTTAAATGAAAGTGCATATATATCTGGTGTTTGTGTATATTAAACTATATTTTACAATCATTCCCTGTATAATATATTTCCCCTTAAATAATGGATAATCATATTCTCCCACCTCATTCCTGGTCTACCAACTGGGTGTTTTCCCTCTGGCTTTCCTACAAGAAGCTTCCATGCAAGTCTTTCATTCCCCATTCGTGCCACATGTCCTACCCATCGCAGTCTACGAGACTTAAGTGTTCTTATTATATCTGGCTTCCTATAAAAACCACGCACTTCACTGTTATGCAGTCTTCTCCATTCACCTGTCTGTTCATATCTCTTTGGCCGAAAAATTTTCCTTCTTCTCTTCTTCTTCGGCTTTCCCCCACTTATAGGTTTGCCGTCTTCAGTTTCCATTTATCTCTATCATTCCAATCTCCCTCTTCCAAATTCCGATCATCCATTATAGTTCTGCCGTAGGTTTTCCATTTCCATCTTGGTCTGCCACGTTTATTTCTTCCAGGGGGTGACCATTGGTATATATTTTTTGGCCATCTTTCATTTTCCATTCTTTGTACATGGCCATACCATTTAAGTATTTGATTTTCAATCCTCTTAACAACAGATGTGGTGACATTCATTTCTCTCCAAAGGAATTCATTTCTTATTTTATCCTGTCTTGTTTTTTGGAGGCTTCTTCTAAAATAATCAAATTCAACTGTTCTAATTTTGTTCTTTTGTAATTCCGTCAAAGACCAAGTTTTCCTAAGAACTTTATTTTCAAATACTCGTAATCTCCTTTCCTCCCTTAAAGTAATAGTCCATGTTTCGCATCCATGTAATATAACTGGTAGAATAATAGTTTTATATATTTTCAGTTTAACTTTTTTTGAAGGGAGTTGGGACCTCAAGAGTCCCCAAAACTTAATATATTCTATGTAAATTATATAATTAGCCTATCTTTAAATAAAAATGCGTATAAATTTGTTGAATATTGAACTAGAGGCGGACGTCTACAAGAATGAATTCCAGTTAGGAGAATTGTTTTATATAGTTTACTAGTATTTTTATGTTTCCAGTAAAATCTGGAGATAATCTGTTTTGAAAGTAAGTTCCTCATATGGGTTAAGACCCAGAGTCAATTGCCTCAGGATAAAGACAAGTGGAGGTCCCTAGAGATGCGTTATTGAATCTGCAGATTCCATATTCGCATACTCAGTAGGTGAAGTATATTTTTGTAAATAACAAAATGTACCAACACGTGTACCAACTTCCTGCATAAAATCAAGGCATAAGATGATTGCCAACATAATTATGTACCGTATCTAATTATATTTACCACCAGGGGAGGTTGATTATACAAGAGGCGGGGAGGTGTTCTCAATTACATGCATTTGATAATATAACAGGTGTGCAGAGCGCCAGGTGCTGGAAATTGGTACTAATTACACATAAGCTTATTCGTGTGATCAATACACTGTAAGATAATGAAATGACAGCATGTACATTATTAACCTATATGTTAGCTAGTCCAGTATAATTTAATTCCTATATCATGTAGGGTAAGTCTCCCAGCAATTCTTTCTTATTCCAGGTGGGTTCCTGGGCAACATTTGTTCTTGCACTGGTCGTACATTCCCACGATAATTTAATTTATATATCTTATTTAATAATAATAATAGTATTAATAATAATAATAATTTATAGGGTAAATGTCGGTATCTTTACCTTGTCGTGGTGGAGTGGCTTGCGTGCTTAAATGATCCTGAGAGCTATGCCGACGGTAGCATTGCTTCCGATAGGGTTGCCCATGCCGGACTGGTCGAAGGTAATAAGCCAGACGAAAAAAGTACCTTGGGCGAAAGAGTGACGATCTTTCACCGTAAAAATACAACCGTCAAGAAATGCGGACATGGGTTCAACTGGTGTAAAATTTTCCGGAGGTCAAATAGTCCCCCATTCGGTTCTCCGGGCGAGGACTACTTCAGGGAACCCATGCCAAAGGCTCAAACACAGGGACATGTTCCTAGGAACATGGAATGTTAGGACTTTATACAATAGCGGGGCGCTAGAGATATTAACGCGGGAACTAGATAAATCGTCTTTGGATATAGTCGCTTTACAGGAAGTTAGGTGGCCAGGAGAAGATAGTCAGGAATCAGGAAGCTTTGCATTATACTACGGGGGTGCAGAAAGACCTGCATTTGGAACGGGTTTTTTAGTCAGAAGGAGGATTCTATCCGCTATCCGAGATATTAAGTTTGTTAGTGATAGGGTATCATACATAATTCTAAAGGGTAAACAACATGATTTTATAATTGTAAATGTACATGCCCCCACAGAAGATAAAGATGACAGGATCAAGGATGAGTTCTATGAAGAATTAGAATACTTATTTGATAGAATGATTGGAAAGCATTAGCTCAGGATAGGGATGTATGGAGAGCTTATGTCCGTGCGGCCATGAACCTACGGGTTCGATAGTGCCAGTTAGTAAGTAAGTAAGTAAGTAAGGGTAAATGTCGGTCAAGATGGAGGAGTGATTATCATTCTCGCATCATTTCCAAGATTCTCGAGTTTAAAACCTGGCCGGAATTGAAGAATAAGAACAACAACATGAAGAAAAAAGAGAAGAAGAAGAAGAAGAAGGTAAAAAACAACAAGAAAATAGAAGGAGAAGAAGAAGTAGAAGACGAACATCAACAACAACAAAAACAACAAGAAAAAGAACAATAATTACAACAACAATTACAAGAAGAAGAAGAAAGAGAAGAAGAGAAATAAGAAGAAGATAAGAAGAACAACAAGATAAAGAAGATGAAGAAGAAGGAAAAGGAGAAGAAGATGAAGAAGAGAAGCTTACAACAACAACATATCTTGAATTGCACCAAACAGAAATTGTCAGAAGATAATCTAACGGCTCGACGGATGGGACGAGAACACCTGGAAGGCATAGAAACATTGGTATCTGGAGCGATAACACAACTATGCAGAGAAGAAGAAGATAAAGAGAAACTCAAGGTAAATAGGAAAGAACACAAGGTAATAATATTGAAGTAATAAAAATGATAGTAACGGTAATTTCTCATGATATTAAGGGCCGGATACTAACTAGATTTGAAAGACATTTGAAAGTTGAATGGACGCACACAGTGGTAACGGTGTTACAATTGTCATTGAAAAAGGTCATAGCATTTAATGTCATCCCTAGACTTCTAATTTCTCAGCGTGGGGATTAAATCTTTCCGCTTGAAGAAACACCTCCGGCGGATTATGAGGGGAAGAATTCAATTCGGGGAGGGAGATGGCAAAAGAAACGTACTGTTTGTATACCGCAGAGGTTATGAATTCTAATGGTACTTTCTTATAAATGTGATGTTGACACGTGCATCTGCTTCCCAAGACAGCTTACTCACTGCGCTGACGTCAGGGCGACACAGACCGAAAATGTGCAAAAAATCCAGTGAGCTAAATGATACTTATGTGAAATCAGTTGAAATAACAAGAATTAAATATCTTAGTCTGACATGGGTAGGACATGTGGCACGAATGAAGATGAAAGTTAGGCATGAAAATTTAATGTAGGAAAACCCAGATGGGAAGACTTTAGTCTCGTTGATTGAGATGGGTAGGATATGTGGCACGAATGAAGAATGGAAGAAAGACATGGAAACTTCTTGTAAGTAAATCAGAGGGGGAAGAGTTATGTCTCGTAGACTGCGATGGGTAGGGCATGTGGCTAGAATGAGAAATTAAAGGAAGGCATGGAAACTTCTAGAAAATCAAAGGGGAAGAGTTGTGTCTCGTAGATTGCTATGGGTAGGACATGTGGCATGAATAAGGAATGAAAGAGAGACATAGAAACTTCTTGTAGGCAAACTAGAGGGAAAGAAATGAGTCTCGTAGACTGAGATGGGTAGGACATGTGGTACGAATGAGGAATGAAAGAGAGGCATGGAAACTTCTTGTCGAAAACCCAGAGGGAAAGAGTTTAGACTCATTGATTGGGATGATTAGGACATATGGCAAGAAGAAGGAATGAAAGAGAGGCATGGAAACTTGTTGTAAGGAAGTCAGAGGGGACGAGTTATGTCTCGCAAATTGCGATGGGTAGGACATGTGGCACGAATGGGGGAATTAAAGAGAGGCATGGAAACTTCTTGTATGAAAACTAGAGGGAAAGAGTTTAGTATCATAAACAGCGATGTGTAGGACATGTGATACGAATGAGGATTGAAAGAGAGGCACGGAAACTTATTATAGGTAAACCAGAGGGTGAGCGCCCAATAGGACGGCCAAGAATTCAGTGGGAGTATAACATTTATAACATTAACCAGAATTTGTGGGAAATAAATTATGCAGAGAATGATAGAAAAACATTGACTAGAAAGGGATGTATCGAGAGCTTATGTCAGAGGGCCCATGAATCTACGGGTTCGTTATTGCCATTGAGTTATTTGATTTGTAATCAGGCAAATCACTTTGAAGGTCTTTCTGAAATATGTTCCATCAGCAGCATTAAAAGTAGACCATTATAAATACTGATAACACTGGTCAACATGATTTTTGTCTCATGAGCACCAATAGTTGTACTTAATGCAGTTTTTATCGTGTTTTCAAATATGTATTCGGAATTTGTCCATCATCCACAGTTTTTTATTTCAATTTCAATTAATGGATTTAAATAATTATTTTTTAATAAACGTTTTTTCGTCCATTTGTCCATTGTAAAATAAAACCAAATGAGCTAACTCAAATGATTTCAGCTATGGAAAAGAGATATCAAGGCAAATGGAATCCTAATATGCTGGCCGATTATTGTTGGACCATCAAGAGGGATGCTCCACAGGCGAAATTTAGCAGAAAATCGTCATTTCTTACTTTCTAGGTGAGTCCGAATGTTCGAATATTGTGTAGTTACGAATGTATAAAATATTAAAGTGTTTGAAATTATAAATTCCTGTCTCTCGGAAACCGTGCGTGATGGAGAAAACCCGATATCATATTTAAATTCAGCAGAAAAAAATACTATCAGAATCACATATTTTTCTTTCTGAGACAAAAAAAAAAGTTTCTTTTTTTGTTGCTCAGTGTAATGGAACATTTTTCTGAAAGGCTTTCCAAATGATTTCACTGACGGAGTGATTAATTATATAAAAACAATTTAATCTGAGGTACTAACTAATTCACTGGCACTATCGAACCCGTAGGTTCATGGCCGCGCGGACATAATCACTCCGTACATCCCTATCCGGAGCTAATGTTTTCCAATCATCCTCTGTATAATCTACTTCCCTCAAATCATAGTTAATGTTATTAACCACCTCATTCTTGATCTACCAACTGGGCGTTTTCTCTCTAGTTTTCCTACAAGAAGCTTCCATGCCCCTCATTCATTCCTCATTCGTGCCACATGTCCTGCCCATCGCAGTCTATGAGACTTAACTGTTATTAATTTCTACTTTATAGTGTGTATCCTTCGATTCCAATTTGAAACTTTTTTAAATGTATTTACAAAATGTATTTCATCAATTTCAATAATTAATTGTCTGTATCACTTTGTCCTTGAGGCAATCCTCTAATGAGGAAAGTTGTATATAATAAATACAATTATTTCTGACTTCCTCTCCATATCATGTGGCTCACTATTATGTAGTTTTCTCCATTCACTAGTCTCTTCATCCCTCTTTGGTCCAAAAATTGTCCTAATAACTTTATTCTCAAATACTCGCAATCTCCTTTCCTCCCTTAAAGTAAGAGTCCATGTTTGGATTCATATAAGTAGTAGAAAAACAGTTTTATATATCTCCAGTTTAACATTTTTTAGAAGAGTTGACCATTTAAAAAGGGTTTCAACCTTGTAAATATACCATGCTGGCCTTAGGAAAGTTGTATATAATAAATACAATTATTTCTGACTTCCTCTCCATATCATGTAGCTCACTATTATGTAGTTTTCTCCATTCACTAGTCTCTTCATCCCTCTTTGGTCCAAAAATTGTCCTAATAACTTTATTCTCAAATAATCGCAATCTCCTTACCTCCCTTAAAGTAAGAGTCCAGGTTTCGGATCCATATAAGTAGTAGAAAAACAGTTTTATATATCTCCAGTTTAACATTTTTTAGAAGAGTTGACCATTTAAAAAGGGTTTCAACCTTGTAAATATACCATGCTGGCCTTAGGAAAGTTGTATATAATAAATACAATTATTTCTGACTTCCTCTCCATATCATGTAGCTCACTATTATGTAGTTTTCTCCATTCACTAGTCTCTTCATCCCTCTTTGGTCCAAAAATTGTCCTAATAACTTTATTCTCAAATAATCGCAATCTCCTTACCTCCCTTAAAGTAAGAGTCCAGGTTTCGGATCCATATAAGTAGTAGAAAAACAGTTTTATATATCTCCAGTTTAACATTTTTTAGAAGAGTTGACCATTTAAAAAGGGTTTCAACCTTGTAAATATACCATGCTGGCCTTAGGAAAGTTGTATATAATAAATACAATTATTTCTGACTTCCTCTCCATATCATGTAGCTCACTATTATGTAGTTTTCTCCATTCACTAGTCTCTTCATCCCTCTTTGGTCCAAAAATTGTCCTAATAACTTTATTCTCAAATACTCGCAATCTCCTTTCCTCCCTAAAAGGAAGAGTCCATGTTTGGATTCATATAAGTAGTAGAAAAACAGTTTTATATATCTGCAGTTTAACATTTTTTAGAAGAGTTGACCATTTAAAAAGGGTTTCAACCTTTTAAATATGCCATGCTGGCCTCATTTCCACATGTGATAGTCAACAAAGATTGCTCTCTGCCTGTAGCCCCAGGAAATAGTCTTGTAGGACTCATGTAGGGAGTAAGTCTTTCAGAAGAAGGGAGTTAAAAAATCTATTATACACGTGTGTGTATCGAGGATGAAGGTATAACGGTAGACCGAATTCCTATGTGCTGTGTTGTGATTATCTGAATATAGAATAATACTAAATAATTACATTTGTGTCGAGTCATTGGCTTTTCAAATAGGATTGGATGCTAAAGTGATTATTCATAAATATTGTAATTATCTGCGTCCAATATCCCACTTCATTATTTGCTTTAATAAACAATCTCCGGGATTTAAAACATTATCTCTGACATTGTGTGAACTCTGTTCACATCGGTACGACCACTCACTGAAAAATATATCCATAGCTTTCAAAAAAGACACACGAGTAAAATATGATAATAATAATAATAATAATAATAATAATAATAATAATTAATAATAATAATAATAATGATAATAATAATAATAATAATAACAGTAATAATATTTATAACTGTAGGCTTTCACGGCCGGCGTCTTGATCCCTATTAGGTTCGTCTTCCGGGCATATAGGCCGTGGTCCAGTCGTTCTTCTACTCGACGTTTCGTCTATTGCTGCGGTAGACATCTTCAGGAGATACTGCGTGCTCTCTGTGAACTCCTCAACAGTCGGCTGCAGACTGGCTGGTCGTTGGAAACTCCCACCAGGGGCGTGCCTATAAATAGGGAGGGAGTTTCCAACGACCAGCCAGTCTGCAGCCGACTGTTGAGGAGTTCACAGAGAGCACGCAGTATCTCCTGAAGATGTCTACCGCAGCAGTAGACGAAACGTCGAGTAGAAGAACGACTGGACCACGGCCTATATGCCCGGAAGACGAACCTAATAGAGATCAATAATAATATTTTTATTAGAAATATTCTACAATACAGTATTTCTCCTTCAACCCAAAGTGATTTGTCGCCAGAGGTTCCTGTCTAAACGTCTTCTTCCCTCAAATATGTAACTTCTATACTTGTCCTTACTCCATCTATTCAACGATCTCTAGGCCTGCCTCTTCTATTTATTCCGTTAGCTTTCAAATCAAGTAGCTTCTTCCGTTCTTATGAGGTGTCCGTGTCCATACCATTTCAAATGTATTTCATCCATTTTTTTTTTGCATAATTTCCCTTTTGTGCTGATTCTGACTGTTTCTCTTCTTGAAATTCTTGTCTAATAATAATAATAATAATAATAATAATAATAATAATCTTCTTCCTTCCAAGTATTAGGCCAAGGCCTCTTACGATGCTATAAAATTTTCCCTCCAGCGTTTCATAGGACGGCCCAGTGATCTTCGTCCTCTTGGTATGTAATAATAATAATAATAATAATAATAATAGTAATAATAATAATAATAAAGATAATAATGATAATAATAAAAGAAGTATATTAAAGATAATAAAAATACTAAAGATATGTCGACCTGTTTCAGTTGTATAATATATACACTTTCCTTACCAGTATACCAAACTTTGGTGGTGAATAAACCCATGACTAAACATGACACACTTCTAAATAATAGTGCTTTCCATGGAGAATTTAATGACACCTGAAACTTTATTTCGACAAAAACAATTTAACTGTAGTCTTAATGTTCTTTTTTGTAATTGTTTTATTACGATCTTTGGTTTTCTTTTTTACTTTGAGTCTTTTATGTGAAAATTCTTATTGTGCTTGTGAAATTCAGCTTGCGTTTGTTTTTTTATTAGATCTAATTATATTATCGAAAAATCCCGATTCCAGGCGGAAGAAACCTGGCAACCCTGAATTGCAACATTCTTCGTTCGTTCATCAGTCATACATTTCTCGTGGCAGAACCTTTGCAGTTCCTTTTCTTTCACATAAGCAAAAAAAAGGAGCCACAGGCTTAGAAGGACCTTGGACTACCAGCCGGCTGCTGGCCTCACATCCACATGTGTTAATCACAGAGGTAAACGACCTCCAACCAGTGTAGGGGTGACATGTGGTCAGCATGTCGGATCCCACAGCCTGCAGCCGCTACTTATTGTAGCTACCCAAATTCCTCAAGATACTGTGCGGGCACTGGTCCCATACTAGCCGAAATTCCATGAGAAAATTTCTTCCCCGTGGAGACTTGAACCAGCGAAAGTTCCATAGCTCTGCACCAAGACATCATAACTTCTCGGCTAGGTTGAGGGACATTGCACATAATGCAATAAATAAATTTTTACTTCTATTTTAGTTATTATTACATTCTAATCGTATATACAGGGTTCAGAATAAGTCAGTTAACTAAAAATGCAAATATATTTTCTGTAGCTTACAACATGTATACAATAAACTACCAAAGTTGTTCAAAGTGACCTCCATTGTTTTTAAGCAGTAGTGTTTGAGATTATATTCTGAAGATCACGTATTCAAACCCCAGTTTCAATCCTTGCAACCACGTGGAGTGGTTAATTCACTTATGCCTCACTCTGTATTTTTTATATTAATAATTTCCAATAACAATCACGGATTAAGCTCATGTGGTTTGTCCCGGTCTCATAGATTCTCATTCAAAATGTTGAATCCATCTCTTTTTCTATCTACCAACATTCTTGTCTCCTTTTGGTTTGTAATTAAGTATAATTTTTGGCATGCGATCATCTTTCATTCTTTGGACATGTTCTTTCCAGTTTTTTCTAGATTATTTTATTTTATCTAAAAGTTTAAAATATTTAGCTCATTTGTAATATCTTCACTTCCTCTTTTTTCTAGAAGTTTGCATCCAGCTACACATCACAGAAATCTCATTTCAGCTGCTTCTATGATCTTCTCTTCTATGTTAGTTAAAACCCAAAATTCACTTCCATGCAACAGGAAGGGGACTGCCACTGCTTTATAAAATTTTAGTTTTCTTTCCTTTCTTGTATTTTTTTAAATATTCTCTTAATTGTGCCACATATGTAATTAAATTTAAGTTTGTTAAATAGATCTTCATTTTTAAAATAGCAGATTTCATAACCCAGGTATTTAAAATGGTTCATTTGTTCAACGGGTTTCCCCTCCAGAATTATTTTAGTTCTTACGGTATTTGATCCTTTAAAAGCTAAGATCAAGAAAAGAAACAAAAATTAAATTTTATAAAGTAATGGCTGTTCCTGTATTGATGTATGGATCAGAATGTTGGACGATCACTAAAAGACAAGACCAAAGATTGGAAGCAGGTGAGATGCGAATTTTAAGAAATATAGCAGGATATACTCTGCTGGATTAGAAAAGAAATGAAGATATAAGAAAGGAACTAAATATATTCAAACTTACAGACCGAATAATTAAATATAGGAACGACTGGAAAGAACATATTGATAGAATGCCAGAACGAAGATTTCCAAAATTATTGCTAAATTATAAACCGCGCGGAAAGAGAAATGTTGGTCGCCCACACAGAAGATGGTCTGAACAATTTTAACAATTCTAGCTTTCATGAAACCGGAACGAGCCAACAGGCTTAATCCCTGGAAGATGATAATGATGAAAAGCTAAGATATTTGTATATTAATATCAGTACGAAAAACCAGAACACACGCACACAATAATGTTAATAATCTAATAGAATGGCCAATACAAAACTAATGACCTGATATCTTAAAGATTTTAATTCAATGAATACTCTATGTACAATTTGTATGCTAAATAATATGACAGTCTGTACGAAGGTGACATATAGCATTCTTCCACGTAATTGGCGTCCTGCGCAATTACCATCAATAAATCAGGTGTGCAGCATTTCCGATTTATGACGGACGTACATTTTATTGAATTATGTTGGCAATATTGATTAGATTTGCTTTTAGCGTGATTGTCAGTATTGTAATGATGAGTGACGTGCGGATATCAGGTGGCACATACACTATCTCGCTGAGGAATATCTTGTGAATCCAGCTTCAGGTGTCACTCGTGTGGTCCGCAAACCCTGGCTGGACAGTTCATCTTTCAATCTATATTTATTTAGCTACATGTACAACACTCTTACTCTAACACAGGAGAGAATATTACAGTTATTTGAGTATAAAATATCTAGGAAATATTTTGGATCAAAGAGAGGCGAACGGACGTGTGACTGGAGTAAACTACATACCAGTGAGTTCCATGATTTTTTTGGAGACTAGGTGTAATACCAACATTTACATCTCCTAGACAGAGAGGCCAAGACATGTAAAGCATGAGAGAAAAATTGTTACGAATATTTGACAAACAGTGTTTACAAAAAATGTAAAATCAGATAAACATTTAAAATTAATTTTACTAGCATCTGCATTTCAAAGCTGGATTCTTGAATTCCTAAGGAATGTTGAAAACAGGTTGTGTTGTATGCATCAACAAAAATTCGAAAATTGAGTTTTCAGTAAATTAGTCATCTATATGCAGAATATAAAATAAAATTAGAAAAGAAACCAAGATAAAAATATATAATGTTTTGGTGGTTCCCACAATATTGTATGGATGTGAAACTTGGACTCCAGTGAAAAAACAGTAGGATAGAATACAGAAGGCAGAGATGAAGTTCCTAAGACAAGTAAAAGGACGTACAAGACTTGATAGAATAAGAAATGAGGATATAAGAGAAGAATTGAAAGTACAGCCTTTATTGGATAAGGTCACGAATTACAGACAGAAATGGATTGATCACATGGATGGAATGAGTAAGGAGAGATATCCATTGTTAGCAAGAAATTATCAAGCAAGAGGAAGACGTGATGTTGGAAGACCTAGAAGACGTTGGGCTGATGCATTATGAAGTCGGAACGGGCAATTGCCTAATCACTGGAGTGATGATGATGACGATGTGCAGAATATCACGACATGGTGGATATAAAACTATCCCTGCTCTCTTCCAGACCTGTTTTATAATTGATTTTATTAAACACAATGTGTACATTTAGAATTTTCACCAGTCTTTTGTAATTTTGGTGAGAGGCTGAGTTCTGCTTTGGCATTTCATTAGGTGGTACCTGGAGCATGGCTCGTCGCAGACCTGTTTTATGTATTATTAAAAGTTGGATTTCAAACGATTAGTGATATATCTGTAGAAAAATGTCGAAAGCAGTTACTCACGTCATGAATAGCAGTCCAAAAAAAAACAATTATTGCACACGTGCAAATTCATTCCACTGTTCCGTGAATTCTATCGGAATCTTAGAGAAATTGAGTGAAAATGAGAAAGACACAAATAATGTAAAGAAATAACATTAAATGGAAAATAAATATTGAACATTGATTCAGTTAGAAATTTTTCAACTTCGTACTTTATGCGCGATTGATCCGATTGTGATGGGGCTTTTTACAAAATGTTCAGGAGATTCCCGGGATGAACATAGGCTATAAGAGAGTTGTGATACTCAACTCCTACACCCTTAAAAATCGCCCTTTGTAGTGGAAAACGTGAAAAAGGTAGTTTTTTGGACGCTTAAATATTTGAGCAAAAAGTGTTTAGAAAAATGTCAAATCATTTAAAATTAATTTTTTCTAGCATCTGCATTTCAAAGCTGGATTCTCGAATTTCTATGGAATGTTGAAAATTATTGCACATGGGAAAATTTATTCCACTGTTCCGTAAATTCTATCGGAATCTTAAATATTTGAGCAAAAAGTGTTTAGAAAAATGTCAAATCATTTCAAATTAATTTTACTAGCATCTGCATTTCAAAGCTGGATTCTCGAATTTCTATGGAATGTTGAAAATTATTGCACATGGGAAAATTCATTCCACTGTTCCGTGAATTCTATCGGAATCTTAAATATTTGAGCAAAAAGTGTTTAGAAAAATGTCAAATCATTTAAAATTAATTTTACTAGCATCTGCATTTCAAAGCTGGATTCTCGAATTTCTATGGAATGTTGAAAATTATTTCACATGGGAAAATTCATTCCACTGTTCCGTGAATTCTATCGGAATCTTAGAGAAATTGAGTGAAAATGAGAAAGACACAAATAATGTAAAGAAATAACATTAAATGGAAAATAAATATTGAACATTGATTCAGTTAGAAATTTTTCAACTTCGTACTTTATGCGCGATTGATCCGATTGTGATGGGGCTTTTTACAAAATGTTCAGGAGATTCCCGGGATGAACATAGGCTATAAGAGAGTTGTGATACTCAACTCCTACACCCTTAAAAATCGCCCTTTGTAGTGGAAAACGTGAAAAAGGTAGTTTTTTGGACGCTTAAATATTTGAGCAAAAAGTGTTTAGAAAAATGTCAAATCATTTAAAATTAATTTTACTAGCATCTGCATTTCAAAGCTGCATTCTCGAATTTCTATGGAATTTTGAAAATTATTTCACATGGGAAAATTCATTCCACTGTTCCGTGAATTCTATCGGAATCTTAAGAGAAATTGAGTGAAAATGAGAAAGACACAAATAATGTAAAGAAATAACATTAAATGGAAAATAAATATTGAACATTGATTCAGTTAGAAATTTTTCAACTTCGTACTTTATGCGCGATTGATCCGATTGTGATGCGGCTTTTTACAAAATGTTCAGGAGATTCCCGGGATGAACATAGGCTATAAGAGAGTTGTGATACTCAACTCCTACACCCTTAAAAATCGCCCTTTGTAGTGGAAAACGTGAAAAAGGTAGTTTTTTGGACGCTTAAATGGCTTATGCTGCCTAAACCATAAAAAAACACAAAATTACTGTACACAGAACTGAATATCCCAAAAAGCTCTACAAAAAAGTTTGCGACAGAATATACGAGTATTTATCTCTTACGGATAACTCACAAAAATTATTTTGATCTTTCATTGATGCCAAGAAGATCGAGACAAGTACGTAGATTCCTGTGCAAGCACAGCAGCACATGGCGGGTATTCTTTTACGGATAACTCAAAATAACGAATTTTGTCTTTTAGCTCATTTATGCCAAGAAGATCGAGATAAGTAGATTTCCGGGCAACGCCGGGTAATCAGCACGGGAAATCTTAAAATAATTACGAAATACATTTACAATTATTTTTCATTTTACTTATTCAAGTAATCATAAGAAGTAGGCCTACATTAATTTTCGTATTTTCGTAATTTTGGAAATCTTCCTTATGGCATTCTATCAATATGTCCTTTCAAGTCGTTCCTATATTTAATTATTCGGTCTGTAAGTTTGAAAATATTTAGTTCCTTTCTTATATCTTCATTTCTTTTCTTATCCAGCAGAGTATATCTTGCCATATTTCTTAAAAATCGCATCTCAGCTGCTTCCAGTCTTCGTTCTTGTCTTTTAGTGATCGTCCAACATTCTGATCCATACATCAATACAGGAACAGCCATTACTTTATAAAATTTAATTTTTGTTTCTTTTCTTGTGTTTTTAAGGGTTCTTTTAATAGTGCCACACATTAGATTAAATTGATTTATTTTGTCATGTTATATATATATATATATATATATATATGCTGCCTTGTCACGCAGCGGGCCCGGGTTCGATCCCCGGTCGGGACAGTTTTTCTGGGTGAGGTTTTTATCGGGGTTTTTCCTCATCTGTAAGACAAATGTCAGAAAAACTTTAAGGCCCAAACGGCCCGCGAAATCATATGGCCATCATCATCGTCAACCTTATCATTATCATAATCATCATCATCCTTCACCGGTGTGGAAAGCAACGGGAAGCTACCACACCTACAATTCCCTAGTAAAGCTGCAAGCATAGCATGAACATGCTATGATTGCAGTGAAGGACCTGCCTTCGGGCAGAATTACTATAAATGGATATATATATATATATATATATATATATATATTCTTCTTTTTTCCCACAACAGGCCCGGAGGCCCTTGGGGTAGTAGGAGGTTAAGGCTCCCACTTTTTCTAGACAATCGGCACTTTATGTCAGCCGGGTTGTCAGCCCTGCGTGACGGCCGCCTTTACCCCCAGAGCAAAGGGCTGGTACTCATTTCAGTTAGAGGTTGAGTCGACCCCAGGGCCATAGTGCCGCCAGAGGGTTTGGGTCAGTTTAAAAATATTGATCCCAACGGGACTTGAACCCTCGACCCTCCGGCTTGTAGCTCAGTGCCTTAACCACTACGCCACGGCGTGCCCCCATATATATATATACATATATATATACATATATATATATATATATATATATAATAGCCTCAAAATGAACAGTATTCTCCCCCCCCCCAACAATGGTAGTTTTTGGGTTAGGTCTGTTTTCGGGGTAACTTCAATTGGTGGATGGTTGTCAGATATAGAGAAGCCTGGAGAAAAATCATCAAGGAAGCCTTGACCTACCCAGGGTTGTTGTGTTGATGATGATGATTATGATGTTGACTGTAGTTTATCAACATTAAGGGGCAGTTGAGCGTGTGTTTAATTTTGAACGCCACTTACTTGATAAACGCACGTTCCAACATAAAAAAACACATACAACCTTGTTCCTCATTTACATGCGGCTAGTGCTGCCTTCTATAATTCATAGCGTCTTGTTCCAGGAGTCGAACCCAGGAGACAAGAGCTCTGAATACGTAACTATTCTCAAAGGGAACACGTGACTTTGACTTATTTATGAAGTAAGTTTCTTTCTTCTTTCTTCTTTCTCAACTGTTTTTCTGCTTTATGCAGTAGTATATATGCTACCCGCATTACTCGTGCAACCATTTCACGTATTAATGTTGGACACAAAAAATGTATTTCCTTATAAAACATTTTAAAGTCTTTCTACAAACATTACTGATAAAGTGTTAATATTTCTCAACCAATAAAATTGTTTTTACCCGACTGCTGCTGTTAAACAGTTGCTGTGTTTATATCAAACGTAAGAATTCATATATTATACTGGAGTGAGACAATGGAGAAAACAACATTATGGACATATACAATTGAATACTTACTTACTTACTTACTCACTGGCACTATCGAACCCGTAGGTTCATGGCCGCGCGGACATAAGCTCTCCATACATCCCTATCCTGAGCTAATGCTTTCCAATCATTCCCTGTATAATCTACTTCCCTCAAATCATAGTTAATGTTGTTCTCCTACCTCATTCTTGGTCTACCAACTGGGCGTTTTCCCTCTGGCTTTCCTACAAGAAGTTTCCATGCACGTCTTTCATTCCCCATACGCGCAACATGTCCTGCCCATCGCAGTCTACGAGACTTAACTGTTCTTATCATATCTGGCTTCCTATAAAGATGATGTAGTTCATTGTTGTGTAGTCTTCTCCATTCACCTGTCTGTTCATCTCTCTTTGGTCCAAAAATTGTCATAAGTACTTTATTCTCAAATACTCGTAATCTCCTTTCCTCCCTTAAAGTAAGAGTCCATGTTTCGCATCCATATAATATAACTGGTAGAATAATAGTTTTATATATTTTCAGCTTAACGTTTTTTGAAAGGAGTTGGGACATCAAAAGTCTCTGCAATGCATAATAGCATGCATTTCCAGAATTGAGCCTATGTTTAATTTCTTTGTGCATCTCATTCCTATTTGTGATTATTGTTCCTAGGTATTTGAATTCAGCCACTTCCTCAAAATTTCCCTCATTTGTCATTAGCTGTCCATTTCCATTATATACTGAATTTCTACGTGTGATCATGTATTTAGTTTTACTGATATTTACTTCCAGTCCTAATTTCTTAGTGTTACTCAACAGTGTGTGCGTGTTGGCCTTTAGTATCTCCTCGCTATCGGCCAGTAGTACTACATCATCATAAGTAATGCCACGAGTGATTTCCAAATTATCGATAAATTCACGACTCACGAAGTGAGGTGTGAATTTATCTAGATAATTTGGAAAACAAGAGTGGCATTTGTTAGGACTATTTAACGAATAAAATTAAGCGGTTTACTCACAAATCATTATTTAACTATAGTATTTTAAAATATTTATATATTTAATGTAAACAGCGATGTTTGAAAAGAAATGAGAAACTATTGGTACGCTTCATTTGCTTATTTTGTTCATCGCTGCAACCAGATCATATTATTTATTGCCAAAGGATCGCAATATTGTAAGAATGCATTCTAGTGGAGAAAAAATGAAACACATCAAACTGTATATTAATTCATTTCTGATGTCCTACGATGTAAATATGACAATTATATTTTCTTGGAATGTTATTACCTGGGTAAAAATAAATTTAAGAAAGTGCAAACAGTGGTTTCTTTTTTTTGCTGGTATAATAAATTGCTACAAATGTTTTTATATTAACTCCTGCATGCGCTATGTGTCGAGATTCATTCACTATATATATATATATATATATATATATATATAATCTGGTAGCCGTATTTCTTAGGGAGTAAGTC
The DNA here is from genome assembly GCA_030220185.1 of Diploptera punctata. Taxonomy (NCBI): domain Eukaryota; kingdom Metazoa; phylum Arthropoda; class Insecta; order Blattodea; family Blaberidae; genus Diploptera; species Diploptera punctata. The sequence goes on from JASPKZ010005700.1 coordinate 85,290, forward strand.
ACTGCAAGATAATGCTATGGCCTATTCAGAATGTTAAAAAGGAGGTGCTTTCTTTATTATGACTATTTAACTCATGCCCCAAATGGGAGTCAATGACCAATCACGTTTCAATGATTTCTGTTTTACAACCAATCAGAGTCGTGTTTCACGAAATATTTATCAATATTAAATTTACCATAATAAAGAAAGCTTCTCGTTTTTAATATTCTGAACAGGTCTGACCATTATTTTGCAGTGATTGACTCTGTAAGAAATACGGCTACCAGATTGTACATAGTACATGGATATCAACACATAGCGCTTGCAGGAGTTAATATAAAAACGTTCATAGCAATTGATTATACCACCAAAAAAAGGAACCACTGTTTGCACTTTCTTAAATGTATTTTTCCCCAGGTAATAATCCAAAAAAATATAATTGTCATATTTACATCATACGACATCAGAAATGAATTAATATACAGTTTGATGTGTTTCATTTTTTCTCCACTAGAGAGCATTCTTACAATATTGCGTTCATTTGGCAATAAATAATATGATCTGGTTGCCGTGATAAACAAAAGAAGCAAATGAAGCGTACCAATCGTTTCTCATTTGTTTTCAAACATCGCCGTTTACATTAAATATATAAATATTTTAAAATAACTATATTTAAATAATGATTTGTGAGTAAACAGCTTAGTTTTATTCGTTAAATAGTCCTAACAAATGTAACTCTTGATTTCCAAATTCTCTAGATAAATTCGCTTCTCACTTTGTGAGTCGTGAATTTATCGATAATTTGGAAATCACTCGTGGCATTACTTTTGATAAAATTAGTTTACAATAACAGATATTAATATGTTATTCAGTTAATGGGAATTAAAACAGTAGGCCGTACATCTGACGACTGTCTCGTGTGAAGTTATGATGGAAAATGCAATCTACTGAGATATGATTCGCATCCTCACGGTCCATTGGTCCCGAGTTCAAGCCCGCCTCTTCCTTCTGCATCGTTTGCAATTTCCGATGTCAGAGCAAACAAAACACTGTGAATAATATGATTTTATTTGTTTCGCTTAAATAACGCAGTTCTCATCAGCTCTACATTTTACACAGAAAATATAGAACCCACTGGTTCATTATTGTACTCTCATATGTAGGTCGAAATAAAGTACAATAATTTTTTTTTGTATTTATGTACGGATTTTCAATGTTTGCATATCTTTATGTGCCTAAACTTTTATTTGGGATGTCACTTAGGCAATGACTGAAATTTAGATAAACACACTGAAATACAACGATTCAATTATCTATGTGGCACAATTAAACGCAGTTTATTGAATAAGGCTAGAAAATAGACTAATTTGAAGTTTTACAAAGCATTGACAGTTCCATCTCTTATCTATGGATGTGAAACTTGGACATTAACAAAGGCAGATAGTAAACAAATAGAGGCTGCAGAAATGAAGATGTTGAGAGCAATAGCAGGATACCAGAGGACCGATTAAAAGAAAAACGAAGATATAAGAACAGAACTTAATATATTTAATCTCTGTGAAAGAAAAAGTTTTCTATATCACATTATTTTTATTTGTTTTTTATATACATTAGACAGGGACAATTTAATATGTTTGCTTGTATACATTTTATTATTAGTTTTAATCTTAATTTTAACTAACATTAACTGGTTGTATTATAGATCGTAATATAATAGATATTATCTTTTTGATCAAATTTTTATTTGGTATTTAATATTAGAGTTAATTGAGATTGTTATATTCTGATGTAATATATGTTTGTCCTGGTTAGTGGAAGAGAAGGCCACATGGCCTTAACTCCACCAGGCTAAAAAAATCTAAATCTAAATCTAAAATATTATCAAAATGCTTATCTTCAGCACGTATTACGAATGAATGAACAGCGCATACCAATAAGAATGTATAATTATAAACCAAAAGGGAGAAGAATGTTGGGAAGTCCATTGAAGAGATGGAAGGACCAATTCTACCTATAATGAGATCGGAACAGGCCATTGGGCTTAATCCTTGTTGTTGATGATGATGATGATGATGATGAACTTTTGTTTTATTTCTCTACTCGTTTCTATCCATCCACTCCACGTCCACCAGTTCTCTTGTTTTTATTTCTTGCATACGTAAGTTTATTTTCTTCTTCCAGATGGACATCATTCCAATAATTTTCTGGGTAATTTTTCTTTTTGCATTCGTGGTACATGCCCTGTTAATAACAGTAAAATTCCAAAAATTCGAAGCCTTCTGATGCGTTACTATTTTCTAGGGAACAAAGTGTACCTAGAATGAACGATACAGTCCAGTGTCCCATAAGTCCGATTCGCTAAACAACTCAATCGAAATGAAGTTTTCTGAACTCGCCACCAGACTGTGTTTGTGTCGGATGTGTGAACAAGACTTTTCGATATTGCTTTTCATTCTCAACACAAAAAAAAATCTCTTTTTTCTTCAAGTCATACCACCACCCTCTGTGTGTCCCTTTGCGGTTAAATCGCAGGGGTGGTGACTGGGGGTGAAAATAAAGGAGCTCAAGTTTCCACTACCATTTTCGTCAAAGGCTTAAAGCAAATTAGAACTCGAATCTTTTTGCGATATTTCAGGATTTTTTTTTACTAATTCACAAGTCCGAATTCTTTGGTCCCTTTACAAATCATTTATTCTTTTCATCTTATTCCTAACATTTAAAAAAAAGTTAAGGCTTATTTCACACGAGCTATTCTAAACCGCAGGAAGTATTTGTAATAAAGTTGAAGCTGGAAGCGAATAAACTGCATTTCGTTGACTTTTACCACATAGAAGCAAGTTTTAAATCGAACTTCACTATTTCTAAAACCAAGAGTTCAAAGCTAAGCTCAGGTTTCTTTCACACGAGCGACTTTATTTTGTAAAAGGCGTATTAAAAGAGTAACTGTCTTTAAATGTAATATTGCATTCAGACTTGATATTGTCCCGCGCTATCGGGACCTCACCTTGTTTTCATGTAAAACTTTGACAATTTTTATTTGATTCACATAAAATTTCATTGTCCACCTCTGTGGTATCGAGGTAGCGTGCTGTCTTGTCAGGCAGCGGGTCCGGGTTCGATTCCCGGTCGGGACAGGCTCCTGTATGAGGTTTTTTCGGGGGTTTCCTAGACTGTAAGACAAATGTCAGGAAGCTTAGGGCCCAACGGTACCCGAAAATCAACCGACCATTATCATCATCATATTTCTCCGGTGTGGAAAGCAACGGGAAGCTAGCACGCCTATAATTCCCTAGTAACGCTGCAAAGCATAGCATGAAAATGCTATGATTGCAGTGAAAGACCTGCCCTCGGGCAGAATTACTATCGAATCAAAACTTTCATTGACACGTTTTCATATTTGTTACACAATTATTTCCAGTCGATGATGATTCCACTTGGTATAGGCCCTATATGCTGTTCTTAATGAAATTGCAAATAAAGGATATCTATCGACATTATGGAAAAAAAGCTTAAACGTCTGATTATTAACGCCCATATGTAATTGTTGTCATAAATAATGTCGATAGATATCCTTTATTTGCAATTTCATTAAGAACAGCATATATACCAAGTGGAATCATCATGTAAATAAGAAATGGAGGAAATTTCCTAATAACACTGAGCAACAATAAAGATTTTTTTTTTGTCTCAGAAAGAAAAATGTGTGATTCTGATAGTATTTTTTCTCCTGAATTCAAATATGATATCAGTTTTTCTCCATCACGCAAGGTTTCCGAGAGACAGGCATTTATAATTTCAAACACTTTAATCCCCAAAGCTGTTTATAATTTTATACCAAGAGGACTAAGATCTCTGGGCCGTCCTATGAAACGCTGGAGGGAAAATTTTCTATAGGATCGTAACAGGGCTTGGCCTAATACTTGGAAGGAAGAAGAAGAAGAACGCTTTAATATTTTCTACATTCGTAACTACACAATATTCGAACATTCGGATTCACCTAAAAAGTAAGAAATGACGATTTTCTGCTATATTTCACCTATGGAGCATCCCTCTTGATGGTCAAACAGTAATCGGCCAGCATATTAGGATTCCATTTGCCTTGATATCTCTTTTCCATAGCTGAACTCTCCTGAGTTAGCTCATTTGGTTTTATTTTACAATAGACAAATAGACGAAAAAAAAGTTTACTAAAAAATGATTATTTAAATCCATTAATTGAAATTGAAATAAAAAACTGTAGGTGATGGAGAAATTCCGAATACATATTTTAAAACACGATAAAAAACAGCATTAAGTACAACTATTGGTACTCATGAGACAAAAATCATGTTTACCAGTGTTATTGGTACCATCGTACCTTGTATTTAGCCTAAGAACAATGTTTCTATCTCTGACAGTTCAGTATACTATTCAGTCATATGGCAGGTTCCCCCAATAGACGAAGTCGGCGGAGTAATACCTTATGCAAGTTTGTTTACGGCACAACTGAGACTTAGCTCGAAATTAGTAATGGTAATCATCACTATCATCATCTTAAGGCACGACAACTTCAAAATTGAAGGTTTTGGCTTTCTCAACAATCCTCCTCCATGCCAATATGTCTCTTATATTCAAGTTAGTCACTTAATTTTCCGTAGATCGTTCATTGTGTCATCCTCCCATCTGATCTTCGGTCTTCCTACAGCTCTGCTTCCTATGGGTTTCCATTTGTACAGTTTTTTGACCAGTCTCTGGATCACCCATTCTTATCAAATGTCCAAGCCAACCAATTCTGAGAGATCTTATATGGTTTACTATGTTCTGATTTTTTATTAATTTGTTTAGTTCGTTATTTGTTTTGATTTTCCAACAGTTATCAGTTCCTCTATTTGGTCCAAATATTATTCTTAAAATTTTTCTTTCAAAAATTAGTAATTTCTGTTTTATTGTTTCTTTTAGGACCCAAGTTTCACAAGCATATGTAACTACTGGTCTAATGAGGGTTTTGTATAACCTTATTTTTGCAGTTTTTGATATTAATTTGCTTTTAAATAAGGTTCTATTTGCAAAATAAGCTTTATTAGTAGTAGTAATAGGCCTTTTTATTAGACTAAAAGTAAGATACATACAATGATATTTACAAATATGGGTTGCACGGGCAGTAAGCCATACGTGCTGTTGACAGTCCGTTACAATAAAATAATGTCTAGAAATTATGTAGAGAATGCTATTATGCATTGCAGAGACTTTTGATGTCCCAATTCCTTTCAAAAAACGTTAAGCTGAAAATATATAAAACTATTATTCTACCAGTTATATTATATGGGTGCGAAACATGGACTCTTACTTTAAGGGAGGAAATGAGATTACGAGTATTTGAGAATAAAGTTCTTAGGAAAATTTTTGACCCAAAGAGAGATGAACAGACAGGTGAATGGAGAAGACTACACAACAATGAACTACATTGTCTTTATAGGAAGCCAGATATAATAAAAACAGTTAAGTCTCGTAGACTGCGATGGGCAGGACATGTTGCGCGTATGGGGAATGAAAGACGTGCATGGAAACTTCTTATAGGAAAGCCAGAAGGAAAACGCCCAGTTGGTAGACCAAGAATGAGATGGGAGAACAACATTAACTATGATTTGAGGGAAGTAGATTATACAGGGAATGATTGGAAAAGCATTAGCTCAGGATAGGGATGTATGGAGAGCTTATGTCCGCGCGGCCATGAACCTACGGGTTCGATAGTGCCAGTAAGTAAGTAAGTAAGAGAAAAAAACACGATAGATAACAATACTATTACATTATACATTGATCAGGTTACGTCTTCTTCTTCTTCTTCCTTCCAAGTATTAGGCCAAGGCATGTTACGATTCTATAGAAGATTTTCTCTCCAGCGTTTCGTAGGACGGCTCAGTGATCTTCGTCCTCTTGGTATATAATTATAAACAGCTTTGGGGATCCTATTTGATCTCATTCTTTCTAGATGGTGTTTCCAATTTAGTTGGTACTGTTTAATATATTCCAAAATTGGCATAGTCTTCAATTCTTTTAAGATATCGGTGTTCCTTTTCCGATCCCATCTGGTGTAACCCGCTGTTCTGCGCATAAATCTCATTTCACAAGCCGTTATTCTGCTTCCGTGTTTTTTTAGTGTCCATGCTTCACTACGTAAAATTATTAAAGTATTAATTATATTACACTTTGCTTACATATTATTAATTCATTCACGTATGAGTTTTGTTCCTATTTTCCGCGTTTTGTCCAGAAATTTACTCACGTTCATCCAATTTTGGGACTGGAAGTAAATATCAATAAAACTAAATATATGTTCACACATAGAAATTCATTAAATAATGGAAATGGACAGCTAATGACAAATGAGGGAAATTTTGAGGAAGTGGCTGAGTTCAAATACCTAGGAACAATAATCACAAACAGGAATGAGATGCACAAGGAAATTAAACATAGGCTCAATTCTGGAAATGCGTGTTATTATTCATTGCAGAGACTCTTGATGTCCCAACTCCTTTCAAAAAACGTTAAACTGAAAACATATAAAACTGTTATTGTACCAGTTATATTATATGGATGCGAAACATGGACTCTTACTTTAAGGAAGGAAAGAAGATTATGAGTATTTGAGAAAATAGTTTTTATAGGAAAATTTTTGGATCAAAGATATGATCAGACAGGTGAATGGAGAAGACTGCATAACAGTGAACTTACATGGTCTCTGTCCACCGCTGTGGTCTCGAGGTAGCGTGCTGCCTTGTCACGCAGCGGGCCCGGGTTCGATCCCCGGTCGGGGCAGTTTTCCTGGGTGAGGTTTTTATCGGGGTTTTTCCTCACCTGTAAGACAAATGTCAGGAAAACTATAAGGCCCAAACGGTCTCCGAAATCATATGGCCATCATCATCATGATCATCCTTATCATTATCATCATCATCATCCTTCACCGGTGTGGAAAGCAACGGGAAGCTACCACACCTACACAATTCCTTAGTAAAGCTGCAAGCATAGCATGAAAATGCTATGATTGCAGTGAAGGACCTGCCTTCGGGCAGAATTACTATGGATGGACATGGTCTTTATAGGAAGCCAGATGTAATCAGAACAGTTAAGTCTCGTAGACTGCGATGAGCAGGACATGTGGCACGAATGGGGAATGAAAGACGTGCATGGAAGCTTCTTGTAGGAACACCAGAGGGAAAATGCCCAATTAGTAGACCAAGAATGAGGTGGGAGAATAACATTAACTATGATTTGAGGGATGTAGATTATACAGGGGAATGATTGGAAAACTTTAGCTCAGGATAGGTATGTATGGAGGGATTATGTCCGCGCGGCCATGAATCTACGAGTTCCATAGTGCCAGTGAGTTAGTTAGGAATGTATGTAATTATGTTCTTTGGTTTTACATTCCTAGACTTTTATAAAGGGGTGTTTTCTTGTTGTAGATTAATATGGTGGTAGATTCATGTTCTTTGCGTATTTCAACAAAAATATTTCATTTGTCGAGGAAAAAAATATGTAACGTTTAAAGCTCTTGGCACGTATCACATATTTCATGACGCAACAATGTAATCCTACATCAAGATGGCTGCGGAAACAACGTAACATTGCAGACAGGTGCTCGTAAATTGAGAGAGCATGCGCAGTTGCTAATCTGACGGCAGTATATGTCTATTATTGTGTTTGTACATGCATTATATCAAATAGGATAACGCTAGATACATGGTATTGAGTCAGATCATAATAAATTACCACAATCACATGTTACCAGCATTGATCTGTAGTGAGGGGCATCTCTGTGGTCTCAGGATAGTGTCTCAGCGATTTCGGGTTAGATCCTCGGTCGGGATGTTTTCAGGGTGATGGTTTTTTCGTGGAATTTCCTCAAATCGAGACCAACTCAGGATCGGGCCGAGGAATGGGATGAGATGAAGCCCCTATATTTATAGAGGTCCGTGAACTAAAAGGGAGCCGATCAGACGCACCATCAAAGGAGCGGATGAACGAAATGAAATAAAATTGACGAGACGGGTATGGAGAAATGGTGGAATAAAATTTGTGGCAGAGAAAAACGGGAGAAACCCCGAAAAAATCTGCCCAAGTTCCGTTTCGTCTCCCACGAAACCCACATGGAATGACTGACACTCGATCTCGAGACCCCAGCGGTGAGATGCGTTATCTGATCTATTCTAGTACAATTTCACAAAGTCAATATATCTAAATATTTGGAATCCGTTTTAGAAGCTAATAGATTAAGTTAGGCAAAAATCGAAAAGAGAATAAGTAAAAGTTAAAAAAATAATTGGTATGTTGAATTTAATTTATTGGAAAAATAATATTATAATTGACAAAATAATTTTTAATGCATAAGTTCAAAGTGTAAAACTGTATGGAGGTGAAACTTGGGACATTAGATAGGCTTCCATGCCTGTAAATTGTTCATCATCATCATCATAGTACATTCACGAATTTAGGCCATTTGTTGACCTGTTTCGGCCTCAAGAGAAACACCATCCAGAAGTCTTTTGAGTGGACGTCCTGGTCTTCTTCCTGCAGGTTGATATCTTAACATTAGTTTGGGTATTCTGTGATCTTCCATTCGATGAACATGTTGTATCCATCTTGACTTATAATCAGAAATTTTGTTTTCTAAAGATTCCACGTGTAATTCTTCTAAGATGTCTTCATTTTTTTTGTGATCTAGTAGTGTGTATCCTGCAGTCCTCCGAAGATATCTCATTTCAGCAGATCTAAGTCTCTGTATATCCTTCTGTTTCAACGTCCATACTTCGCTACCATACAAAAGAGTTGGAAGAGCCAGTGTTTTATACACTTTCAGTCTTGAATGCTTTTGGACTAACTGTGGCTTGAAGATAGAATTTATTAACCCTAAAATTCTTAAAAATTTAGATATTTTTGCATTTACATCCTTTTCTTCTTCATATGAGATATTGCATCCTAGATATGTAAAATTATTCACCTGCTCCAAAATTTTATTGTCCAGTACAATTTTACTTCTGTAAATTGTTGTCTACAGAAATGGACTATTGTTTTCCAATAATCCCCTGTATAATCTACTTCCCTCAAATCATAGTTAATATTATTCTCCCTCCTCATTTTTGGTCCACCAACTGAGCGTTTTCCCTCTGGTTTTCCTACAAGAAGCTTCCATGCACGTCTTCCATTCCCCATTCGCGCAACATATCCTGCCCATCGCAGTCTACGAGACTTAGCTGTTCTCATTATATCTGGCTTCCTATAAAGAGTGTAATTCATTGCTATGCAGTCTTCTCCATTCAGCTGTCTGTTCATCTCTTTTTGGCCCAAAAATTTTCCTAAGAACTTTATTCTCAAATACTCGTAATCTCCTTTCCATCCTTAAAGTAAGAGCCCATGTTTAGCATCTATATAATATAACTGGTAGAATAATAGTTTTATATATTTTCAGTTTAAAGAATCTTAAACTATGGAGCACATAATTTTTTTAACCACACAAGGACACGCAGGTTGTCGCCTAATGAATGTAAAAGAATCAAGTATTTATGTTTTTTATGCTCTTTTTTTTTTTAGAAAAGTTGAGATAACATTTTAAAATAAGATCTCTCTTTCCTTTACAGGTGTAATGGAGAAATGGTGTCCGAGATCTATTCGTACCATCATTGGTGAGTAAGTCTATTAAATTAGATTTTCGTTTTAAGGGGAATTTCAATTTTTTCATCTGATTGTTTTGGACTTTTTATCACATACATTATATGCTTATAGAAGTGTTTCTGTGAAGTTTGGTGTTTACAAGTAGAATAGTTTCAGAAATATTATTTTTTAAATCTATATTTTTTTTTTTTAATTTTCTTTAAAATGCTCTTTACGATGCATTTTTAAATATTCTCTCATGAAATTTGAGATTTAGAGCCTTTATGATTGCACTAAACACATTTGCTGTGCAACAAAATCATAAAGGTAGGAAAAAAAATGTTTTATTTACTCCCATTAATTTCCATTCCAATTTAAAAGAACATACGTGTCTTAGACTAGTAACTACATAGCAAATTTGAATTTAGCATATATTGGCGAGTGTAACCACAAAATTTCACTTTGATAGCAAAAACATTGCATCATTAGGAGTGTTTTAAGTTTTGGAAAATGTAAAACAAAATGGAAACGAAAAAAAAACATGTATTAAATTTTAAGTAGTGATGCTGACCACATGTGCAAGGGTAATTAAATTCTTACGTCACGGACTCAATTTTGCTCCTACAATAATAAAAACTACATGAAAATGATCATAAAGAATCAGATTATTAAAAAAAGCAAATAAACAAAACATGTATTTGTTTTGCCTTTTTTTTAAACATTTTCACCATTCGGTGCCCTTAACACATTCGCTTCAGAAGACGAGGTACACTCGCTTAACTCTGAATGATAATTATTTCTCGATATTTTGAACATCCCTTGTTAAGGTAATCTTTTGTTAACATTTATTAATAGTATAGGAATGGATTTTGGCCTTCAAACTTATTGGATGAATTTCTCAACCAAAGTTAAACCACGACACCGGTTTTCCGATTATTTATTGTTTCCATAACACCTATAAAAATGACTGAAAATTCACAGAAATTGTTATGAAACCATATTCACAATTCAGAAATTTGTTTTAGGAATTAACATCAGTCGATTTTCAGTTTGATGGTTGTTATGGAAACAATAAAAAATCAGAAAACCGTGGTCGTGGTTTAGACTTCGGTTGAGAAATCCACCCATTGTGATCTGAAGTACCGTTATATTTTGTTTGTTTTGAATGTCTGAATAGAGAAAATATCAATTACGGTGATTTAAATTCGGTTTGTGGAGAAATGCATTGAGCATTTAAACCTGAAGCCAAAGGGTTCAGCCCTTGACTCTACAAATACAGGGTCACCAAATTATTTTTACTGGATTTATAATAATATTCTATTCGTACTTTAGGGTTACACGAAAAATATTGTTACTGCTTTTTATTATAGGTTAATGTAGTCTTGTTGATGCGAAACGCTTTAATACATAAATGTATTGCGCACAAATGTGCAAAGGTGATAACACAGCTAGCAATCGCTAACACTTTAACTTTGTCTTGCGTAATCACAAATTGTTTTTGTTCTTTGTGTACATGTTTCGATGTGATATATTTCGCATTTCTGTTCACATACTTCGCATATGCATGACGTCTTCGGGTCGTGGAATGTTTTATCTCTACACGTTAGGTGGTGGAATCCATGCACCCTTAGTCTTGTGATGACCTTTAATCCGAAATTGAAAATAACTGTTTTTAATTAAATGAAAAATTAACTACAGCTTATCATGGTTTTCTTCGGATTATACACAGTGCAATTTTATTTTGTCAGATAATGTAAATTCCATAAAGGAACAGAGCAGTACAAAATGAACTTTTTTTTTTCGATTTATTGTAACATTCTAGTAGACGATAACACAAATATGTAAAAAAATAAATAAAAACAGCAAAATGAAATTTACAAAAAACAAATACTCTGGATCTTCAACCAAATTAAATTTTGCAAAATTCGATTCTGGAAGTGTTTTTTGCATACACATACGCGTATTCCATCGACATGTATACAAAATTCGAGATACAGAAAATACAAAATATAAATTAAGTATGCTACAATTATGTGCATGTTTAGTAAACTACAGACAGGCAAACTTAGTTTTCAGACCAGCAGTTAAAACTTCAAAAAAGCATATGATTCAATTAAGAGGGAGAAGTTATATACTAGTATCCTGCTGGAGTTCGGAATTCCTAAAAAGTTGGTTAGACTTATACGAATGTGTCTAAATGGCTCAAAGAGTAGGGTGCGTGTAGGCAAACAGTTTTCAGACACTTTTGAAATCCAGAATGGGTTGAAGCAAGGAGATGCACTATCTCCTCTACTATTTAATTTTGTACTAGAGCATGCCATTAAATCTTTAGAGAATGAGGAAGGCTTACAACTCAATGGTATTAATAAGCTGCTAGTTTATGCTGATGATGTAGTACTACTGGCTGATAGCGAGGAGATACTAAAGGCCAACACGCACACACTATTGAGTAACACTAAGAAATTAGGACTGGAAGTAAATATCAGTAAAACTAAATATATGGTCACACGTAGAAATACATTATATAATGGAAATGGACAGCTAATGACAAATGAGGTAAATTTTCAGGAAGTGGCTGAATTCAAATACCTAGGAACAAAAATCACAAATAGGAATGAGATGCACAAAGAAATTAAACATAGGCTCAATTCTGGAAATGCTTGCTATTATGCATTGCAGAGACTTTTGATGTCCCAACTCCTTTCAAAAAACGTTAAGCTGAAAATATATAAAACTATTATTCTACCAGTTATATTATATGGGTGCGAAACATGGACTCTTACTTTAAGGGAGGAAAGGAGATTACGAGTATTTGAGAATAAAGTTCTTAGGAAAATTTTTGGACCAAAGAGAGATGAACAGACAGGTGAATGGAGAAGACTACATAACAATGAACTACATGGTCTTTATAGGAAGCCAGATATAATAAGAACAGTTAAGTCTCGTAGACTGCGATGGGCAGGACATGTTGCACGTATTGGGAATGAAAGACGTGCATGGAAACTTCTTGTAGGAAAGCCAGAGGGAAAACGCCCAGTTGGTAGGCCAAGAATGAGGTGGGAGAACAACATTAACTATGATTTGAGAGAAGTAGATTATACAGGGAATGATTGGAAAGCATTAGCTCAGGATAGGGATGTATGGAGAGCTTATGTCCGCGCGGCCATGAACCTTCGGGTTCGATAGTGCCAGTGAGTAAGTAAGTAAGTAAGTAAGTAGTTAAAAATGTGATTCTTCAGTTTCATCTTCATCGCCTTGGTCTTCTACCAACTGAACAATGTATCCTCTGCAACACTATGGAAGATATGGATGCTGATCACATCCGAACTTGCCCAACCCTAACAACCAGCAATTTCGTAGACAGATACTGGGAAGCCAGGGAAAAAATTATGAACATTTTTATAATCTTTCTTGTTATTGTTCATTATTGTTATTGTTTGTTTTCCTCAGTCATTTTTGGCTAATGAAAAATCTCAAAAGCCACTGCATTTAAATAGATAGTTTCATCTTAATAAATTACTGTACTTTATTGTTCATACCCAGTTCTTTTTTTCTCACTAGAATCACAAAAAACACTGTTTTCAAGTCGGTATTGTTGGACTACTGGTTACCATGGTTACGTCTAGTTGTGACGTAAAATTAAAAGAAAAGTGATCCCACAACAGGCCCGGAGGCCCTTGGGGTAGTGGGAGGTTAGGGCTCCCACTTTTTCTAGACAATCGGCACTTTATGTCAGCCGGGTTGTCAGCCCTGCGTGACGGCCGCCTTCCCAGAACAAGCGTCTGGTACTAATTTCCGTTAGAGGCTGAGTCGACCCCAGGGCCATAGTGCCGCCAGAGGGTTTGGGTCAGTTTAAAAATCCTGACCCCAACGGGACTTGAACCCTCGACCCTCCGGCTTGTAGCTCAGCGCCTTAAGTAAAGTGATCCCACAACAGGGATTGAACACGATTTTCACCCACTTAGAAACATTGGATCGACTTGAAACTTTGTATACTTGTAAAGGACCCGTGACAATACAATAATTTCATATTTTGTTTCTAAAATCCTGGTCAGAATCATCAGAAAATCAAAAAAATGAAAACTGGTATAATAGGTTGCGGACTTGTCGACTTTTTAGTCAATCGTTGTAACAGCTCAGTTGATAGAGCGGTGAACTCTAGTGGTATATAATTTCAGTAATCCATAGGTCGCTGGTTCAAATCCGGCTGGAAGGTTTTTTTTAGAAGAGTATTACTTTTTTTAAAACTATTATTTATTTCTCACTAGAATCACAAAAATACTGTTTTTTAAGTCGGTATTGTTGGACTACTGGTTACCGTGGTTATCTCTGGTTCTGAGGTAAACAGATTTATACCCATTCATGGAGCATGGCATGTTCTTCAAGTAATCTTGTATAATACTCAGTGGAAATAAGACATGCTGCTAGCAGTGTTTTGTCAGTTGCTATGACGACGAAATAAAGACGCATATAGTAGTGTGGAACATGATAGAGAGAAGAAAATAAAAATCGTATAGGAAGGGTGGATGAGTAGGGGGTTGCACGTATGTGAAATAAACCCTCAAGAGGGTAGCAGAGGTCATGTAAAGGGCAGCTGCCGTCTTTAAGACACGTTTCATGGTCCACGATAAAGTACGATATTCTTTACCCCCAACTCTCGGGAAGTGTATAGGGGCGGCTTAACATCCCTTCGCAACCCTAATTTATGTGCTACAAACCCTGCTACTTGTAAATCACTCCGCGCAAAAATTAAAGGTACTTACAACAAAAAAAGAAGCTTTCTTCCAAAGTAACACATTGGTCGAGTCTTATTTCTAAATTGTTCAATATACCTAATGGAACATTTATACTAGTGAAAACTCGGCTCGGCTTTAGAATAGGTTACCATATGCTTTTCCATACAACATTCTTATGACACTGTTGCATTACATAATTTACAAATTTTTACTAATATTTCGTAGTATTTTAAAGATTTTGTAACGATTTTTAAAGGAACCGACTGGTGAATTTTAAGCGCCAAATCTTTAAATATAGCCGTATTATTAAAGAAAATGTAAACGCCATCAGTCCTATCAGAGATGCTGTGTATTGCAAGAAACGGGTATGAAACCAGATCTTCGTAAATCATCATCATCTGCATTCATGGATTAGGTCTCATGACCCGTTTCGACTTCAGCCCATCTCTTTCTAGGTCTGCCCACATCTCGGGTGTCTTTAGATTTGTATTTTGTTATTTGTTTTGGATATCTTCATTCATTCTGTCCATATGTTGTTTCCATTTTTGTCTATATGTATCTATTGTCCACCGCTGTGGTCTCGAGGTAGCGTGCTGCCTTGTCACGCAGCGGGCCCGGGTTCGATCCTCGGTCGAGCCAGTTTTTCTGGGTGAGGTTTTTATCGTGGTTTTTCTTCACCTGTAAGACAAATGTCAGGAAAACTTTAAGGCCCAAATGGTCCTCGAAATCATATGGCCATCATCACCATCATCATCCCTATCATTATCATCATCATCCTCATCCTTCACCGGTGTGGAAAGCAACCTACAATTCCCTAGTAAAGCTGCAAGCATAGCATGAAAATGCTATGATTACATTGAAGGACCTGCCCTCGGGCAGAATTACTATGGATGGATGGATGTATCTATTTTATCAATTAATGCAAATATTTCAAGTTCTTGTCTTATTTCTGTGTTCTTGATTCTGTCATCCTTAGTGCACCCTTTAACAGATCTAAAAAATTTAATTTTCTTCGTAAATGCTAATCTAAATTTTGCATAATGCAGCTAAGCGTCAAATGTTCCTTCTCTTAAATTGTTGATGTGTACTCTCAAACAAGCAAAATGCGGTAGTTTATAATATCCAGTGTTGTTAGTTTGGCGCTACAATAAATAGTGAGGATTGACTTAAACTTTAAACTTATTTTTCTCGATAAAGCTTACATAATGGCGCATAGCCGGTTTATGCATAAAGCCGTTCAAATATAGTGTAATGGGTTTACATAAAATCCTAGAAGCGATATGACCTTAGATGTTAAAGAGTCTATTAATAAGAATGAAATAAAATGTTTGTTGAGATTGTCAGAGTTCCGTCTCTTGCTAAAGTCTGTTGGTTTTAACTTGGCAGGACTACAATCAGCTCTTTTTGGGTGTCAACTGCTGAGAACTGATGAAAGAAAAGATACATTTTTAAGCAAGGATCCATTTGAACAAATAACAGTCCGGCCGGCGCAACACATCTTCTGCCCAGAACCCAAGCATGTATTTGTACCAATCAACTTTTATAAGATCCATGATGTGTTCCGTTGAGGTATTGTTCAAAATTAAAATATAAAATTATGGAATATTCACCTGAAAGGTCCGTCTCCTCAACTTAGTTATTTAACTGCAGCGCTTTCGGGACTCGTCCCATCATCGGCAGGATTGAAAACTGGTGTTTTGAATCCTGCCGATGATGGGACAAGTCCCGAAAGCGCTGCAGTTAAATAATTAATTAAGTTGAGGAGACGGGCCTTTCAGGTGAGTATTCCATAATTTTATATTTTATTTGTACCACGTTAAAGACTTTAGATTAGAAATCATTGAGCAGCGGATGTATACCCCTGAGAGGAATAGGTTACGACCCCTGCTTCACCCCTAACATTGACATCTTTCCCTTAATATCTCTCCCACTCCCTTTCTACATTACTTGCACATCCATCCCTTTCTAATTTGTACTGACGGAGCACTTAAATTTCCTTATTCCCAACTCCAGATGTCTCTGCTGTACGTAAATGTTCTTTGCTAGACAGTTTAGTCAATATATTCAACACCAAGACGCTATTATTATTCATGTTATTGTTATATATATATATATATATATATATATATATACTTCGGGTAATTTGGACCCCTATTTTGAATTTGTTGTTTTTCTTCTTTTAATTAAGGGATTTGAATTTTGTTTAATTACAGTGATTATCATTAGTGTTGTAACTATGAAATAGCATTGTTATTTTATTCAAATATGGAAACATCTTCATAATTTATAAACTTTTTTACATTTTAAGAAAGGTCCACTTTAACCTCCATATTCGGATAAAGCGGACCCCAGAGTCTACCTTAGCTTTTAGTATATTTTTAAGTTTATTTACTCTATTAATTTATGCGGTAATACATAGATTAATCTGAAAATATTTATGACTGATCATAATTAAAAAGCGTTGATATTTATTTAATGTTTTGAAAAATTATTGTTGATTATAACATTCACACGTCATTCAACTGCAGAAAGCGACGGTCTTTGGGTTTAGTAAAATTACAAGAATATTAAATAAAATAAATTACATGAATGGCTTATACAGATGGCATCCTCATTGATAAAATATACGTATTCATATAAAGTGGTCCACATTAACCGAATTCCTTTGTTACGTTAAATTATTTTATACAGCCATCATGTCACATAATATCAAACCAAACCCGTCAGTATATTAAAACAGCATCCACATAATATAATATATTTAGGAGTTTTCTTTTTCCAACAGTTGTAATATTCAATAGCAGAAATTAAGAATTGATCCTCAGCTTGAAAAACTTTTAAAGTGGTCATTTTCACAAATATCACAAATAAACCCTTCTTCACACAAAGAATAAAAGAAACTTACCTTGAACCCGTCAAAGTTGATGAGGGGAAGAAGTTAAAAACAATTTATGTTCCAGGGCAGCACCAATTAAAGAAGATATTAACAAGGTCAACTCAAACAGAAGGGTCCACATTTCCCAAAATTCCCTATATATATATATATGTGTGTGTGTGTGTCTGTGTTATTATTTAAATTTTAATTGTTAATATTATTTTTATTGCATCTTTGCGTGAATTAAATAAAATATATACTTCATACCATCTAAAGATATCAGTAAGAAAAACAAACATAACTTTTAGAGAAAAAGATCAAGTAAAATCCAAAATTACTTTAGAAAACCAAAGTATAGAACAGGTGTCTAGTTTCAATATTTGGGCTGCGATATTAGCTTCAATGTGGAAAGAGATATTGATTCCAAAATAAATAAATTTCAGACAGTATGTGGAACAATACAGAGAACATTGAAAAATAAAATTTAAAAAAATAAACATAAATAAAAATTTATAAAGTTATGGCAATTCTCACAATATTGTGTGGATGTGAGACTTGGCTCCGACGAAGAAGCAGAAAGATAGAATACAGACCGCGGAGATGAGGTTCCTCGAATTAAAAGTGCAGCCTTTATTGGATAAAGTCACGAATTATAGACAAAAGTGGATTGATCACATGAATGGAATGAGGAAGGAGAGATGTCCACTTTTAGCAAGAAAGTTTATCATCAAAAGGAAGACGTTATGTCGGAAGACCTAGAAAACGTTGAGCTGATGCATTATGAAGTCGGAAGGGCAATAATTGTCTAATCCTTGGAGTAACAATGATGATGATGACTGTTATTGTTTTTATTACGTGGACTCTCACTTTAAGGGAGGGCAAAAGATTACGAGTTTCTTGACAATAAAGTTCTTAAGAAAAAATTTGGACCGAAGAGAGATGAACAGACATGTGAATGGAAAGGACTACATAACAGTGATCTTTATGGTCTTTATATGAAACCAGGTCTCGTTGACTGCTGTGGGGAGGACATGTGGCACTATCTTAACAAAACAATAACACTCAAAAAAAAATAAACTTTTTTCTCAGATAGAAAAATATGTGATTCTGATAGTATTTTTTCTCCTGAATTCAATTATGATATCGGTTTTTCTCCATCACGCAAGGTTTCTGAGAGAGGAATTTATAATTTCAAATACTTTAATATTTTCTACATTCGTAACTACACAATATTCGAACATTCGGACACGCCTAGAAAGTAAGAAATGACGATTTCCTGCTATATTTCGCCTGTGGAGCATCTCTCTTGATGGTCCAACAATAATCGGCCAACATATTAGGATTCCATTTGCCTTGATATCTCTTTTTCTTAGTTGAAAACTATTGAGTTACCTCATTTGGTTTTATTTTACAATGGACAAATGGACGAAAAAAGTTTATTTAAAAAAATCATTATTTAAATCCATTAATTGAAATTGAAATAAAAAAACTGTGGGTGATGGAGTAATTCCGAATACATATTTGAAAACACGATAAAAACTGCTTTAAGAACAACTATTGGTACTCATGAGACAAAAATCATGTTGACCAGTGTAAATTACCAGAGTTCTTTTCAACAACCTATGAAATCAGCTACAAGGAATTTGATGTTATCATAAGCTTCTATTCACAAAAAATGTTATCTACCATGTTTTATCGCTGTATACCTCAAGTATCGATAATTATTGATATAGTTAGTAACGAGTAGTCTGTAGAAAGATTCTTAAACTAGCATATCATATTATAATTGTCAAAAGATGTACAATTGTATCAAAATTAAATTAAAGTAAAAAATAAATGAGGGTATATAATAATAACAATACTTCATAGGTAGGAGTTTGAAACTGGATATAGCAGGCCGTGGAGATTTAATGAGCGGTGGAGGATCGATGTGGCTCTGGTTTTCTTTGTCACGGCGTTCTGTGTGTTAT
This sequence comes from Diploptera punctata, assembly GCA_030220185.1. Taxonomy (NCBI): domain Eukaryota; kingdom Metazoa; phylum Arthropoda; class Insecta; order Blattodea; family Blaberidae; genus Diploptera; species Diploptera punctata. Next base: position 104,477 of record JASPKZ010005700.1, read on the forward strand.
GCATGTCTGTTCAGAAACTTTCCGCAGCGTATGTGTGTACAGGATGTAGAGGGAAAGAGAGAGAGAGAGAGAGAGAGAGAGAGAGAGAGAGAGAGAGGCGATATTTGCAAATATGTAAATGCCATAAAACAGTACTAAATAGTATATTACGATGCAAGGTTGGGAAGTGGTGTTTACAGAATCGAGGAAAATGTTTAAAAACCGAGCGATGGCTTTATGTAAAAAAAACACGATAAAAACATAGAAATTGCCTACAGAACAAATAATAAACTAAATAATATAATTTCAAATAAAATTGAAGAAACAAATATATACAAAAATAATGGAGTTTATAAACTAAATTGAAATAGCTGTGACAAATTTTATATTGGAAGAACTACTAGAAACTTCACGACAAGATTTAATGAACATTTCAGAGATATCCTGAAAAATGAAGGTAAATGCAGTTTTCAAAACACATAGTAGAAGCAGGACATCAAATCAACACAATAGACAATATATTATTGATCCCATCTGGGATGAAAAGGATATCCCTGAAAAAATTACTAGTTATAATAAAAGTTTGGGAATTATTAATCAAGTTATGAAACCATCCCTTGTACAAAAAAAAACACCAGCTTACGTTTATATAACACTTTGGCTAGACCAGTGTTGACCTATGGTAGTGAAGCATGGACACTAAAAGACAACATGAAAGCAGAATAACGGCTTGTGAAATGAGATTCATGCACAGAACAGCGGGTTACACCAGATGGGATCGGAAAAGGAACACCGATATCTTAAAAGAATTTAAGACTATGCCAATTTTGGAATATATTAAACAGTACCAACTAAATTGGAAACACCATCTAGAAAGAATGAGTTCAAATCGGATCCCCAAAGCTGTTTATAATTATATACCAAGAGGACGAAGATCACTGGGCCGTCCTACGAAACGCTGGAGGGAAAATTTTCTATAGGATCGTAACAGGCCTTAGCCTAATACTTGGAAGGAAGAAGAAGAAGACGTAGAGAAAAAAGATACATCGAAAATCAACGTTCTCGAAGAACTAGAAATCATTAAGGAAACCACCAATAAACACCTGCTGAATGAAAACGCACCCAGCAATATAAACCCTCTGTACAAAATAATTACCAACAACAGTCAGTACCAAAATGAAAGCAGAAGATGATACATAAGTTATTGAAAGGCCTCCTATAAAACAACACTGCAAATTATTGAGGACAACTGAAATATCAGGTACTGTTTTACAATTCTTAAAACTTTAACACAGTAACCTCAATGAAGTTTCGTAATGCACCTTAAAAATATTGATTAAATGGGGTGTTACACAAAATAGATTTGGAAACGCAACCTAAAAATCCGAAGTTTACACTACGAGGGTGAATCAAATATAAACCGGAATTATTGTTTACAATTTTATTGAATTAACAAAAAAATACAAAACCACCACCCCATTTTTCTACATAGTCTCCTGCATTTCCAACACACTTTTGCCATCGAGGTGGCAACTTTTTGAAGCCGTCCTTGAAGAATGAGGGATGACGTGTAGTCAACCAGTTGCGCACGAGCTCCTCTACCGCTGCATTGTCACCAAACCGCCTTCCTCCCAGGTCTTCTTTCAGTGGCCCAAACAAATGGTAGTCACAGGGTGACAAATCTGGACTGTAAGGAGGATGTTTCAGAGGTGTCCAATGCATTTTCGTCAGTTTTTCGTCAATTTTTTTTGTTCCTGGCTGAGGAGCCGAGGAACCCACCTGGCAGACAATTTTCGGAATTTGAGTTCATCGCTGATGATGGCTTGAACACTTCCGAAGCTTATTCCAACGTGTGAAGCAATTTCAGAAATTGTTACGCGCCGATCCTCCTCAAAAAGGTCCCGTACAGCACGAATGTTGTCTGCAGTGATGCTTGTTCGTTGCCGTCTTTGGTGGGGCTCATTTTCCACTGAATCCCGGCCCGCTAAATGTTTTTTGCGCCAATCAAACACCTGCGTCTTCGAAAGGGTTCCTTCCCCGAACTGCGCATGGAGCCTTTTCAAAATTTCAGAAGGTTTAGTGCCTTCTTTCGCCAAAAACTTAATAATAATGTGTTTCGTAACAGACGTGTGTACCTTTTGCTCACTCATGGCGTACTGAAGCAAGAGGCCGCTCTTCGGAGTGCGACACAACAAGATCCCTACTCCAGACACCCTCACCAACTTCCCCTCCAAACCTCAACCTTTGCAGTTCGCTACCAGATCCTCCAGATACAAATTCCGGTTTATATTTGATCTCTCTATCTATCTTCGGGTTTTTACAGCTGCTGCCGTCTTCCCGTGCCAAACCTCCAAAGCCTACGGTCTTGGGCATCTTCGATGCTTAGCTCTCTAGCTTGCATTACTGTCTTCATGTTTTTCTTCCATGTTAACCTTGGTCTCCCTCTTTTCTTCTTTCTGTTCGGATGCCATTCATATAGTTGCTTTGGCCATCGCTCAGCTTCCATTCTTAAGACATGTCCTAACCACTTTAATTCCTTCTCCTCAATTCTTTCAATTATGCTTTCTTCTGCTTCCATTATGTTTCTAATTTCCTTATTTGTGACATGTTCTATTTGATCCACCCTCGTATTTCAAACATCTACGTAGCAAGAGGGGCACGCCGTAGCGTAGTGGCACTGAGCTAGAAGCCGGAGGGTCGAGTGTTTAAGTCTTGTTGGGGTCAGGATTTTTTAACTTACCCAAACCCTCTGGCGGCACTATGGCCCTGGGGTCGACTCAGCCTCTAACGGAAATGAGTACCAGACGCTTGTTCTGGGGGTAAAGGCGGCCGTCACGCAGGGCTGACAACCCGGCTGACATAAAGTGCCGATTGTGTAGAAAAAGTGGGAGCCCTAACCTCCTACTGCCCCAAAGGTCTCCGGGCCTGTTGTGGGATCACTGTACTTTTTACGTAGCAAGAGCCCACAGGTGCCTATCTTGAGGCTGGCGTTGGACTCTCATTGACTGTCTAGTGAGATAATAAAGGAAACAGCCAATGAGAGTCCAAGGCTAGACAACTGTGTGTATTCTTGCTGCGTAGACGTTTGAAATAGGGTGATTTCAATGCACTTAGTCCATTGTAGCACTGACAATTAAATATATTCATTGAAGAAGACGTTGAGTTTGCGAACTTTCTCCTGTGGAGAATGTGAGAGAAATAAGAAAGTGCACCCCCTCCCCCTTTCAAACATCTGACGTGGCGTAATGAAAAGGGGTAAAATACTAATTACATTTTCCCTCAGTAGATGGCGTTTAAATCGCAAGTGGCACAAAGAAAGCCAGTGTTTTTATTGGATATTTAAACACTTTCTTCACATTACAGTAAGATAACCTTAATTATCTCTGACCATATTAACTGCATCCCTTATTGTAAAAACAATAGAGTTTAATTCTAAGGTCAATTCATTGAAAAGACCAGCTACCCCCTTAACAAGGGAGGTTTTAATTATTTAATTAAGTTTTCAGGATGTTTTGTAAAACAGTCTGAATGGGGCAAAGGCCACTAGAGAATGGAGTAATAAATGACTAGGTCTTTTATGTGAAAATTTCTAAGCAAAAGCGGGCTATATAAGTACAGTAGATTTTCAAATATTCGAACATTTTTCGATTCAGAAAGAAATAGATTCATTTTGAGCCATGAATGATTCGTAGTCACTTTGATTTGTTTTTTGTCGGTTAGAAATGAGTAGAGAGTTCAATTCTTTTCTTCTTCTTCTTCTTCTTCTTCTTCTTCTTCTTCTTCTTCTTCTTCTTCTTGTAAGGATTAAACCTTTTTGGATCGTTCCGGTTCCAGATATTATTGCTGCTGTATCTATCTCTTTCATGGGCGTCCCGATCTGATTTTCCTCCTCTCCGTTGATAGTTCAAACTTTTCCTAGGCAATCTGTTGGTATCCATTCTGCAGACATGTTCATACCATTTTCTCCTATACTCTTCTATTTTATCTGTCAAACTGATTATTTGTAGTTCTTTACGGATATCCTCACTCCGTTTTTTATCCATGAAAGTATGTCCTGCCACATATCGTAAATATTATACGTGGGTATAATTATAAGAGAATGGAATTATAAAAAGAAATTAAACATAAGTTCAGTTCGAGAATGCGTAGTACCTCACTAGTTCTATTGAACCCGTAGGTTCATGGCAGCATGGACATAAGCTCTCCATACATTCATATCCTGAGCTAATGTTTTCCAATTATGTCCTGTATAATCCACTTTTCTCAAATCAAAGTTAATGCTATTCTCTCACTTCATTCTTGGCCTACCTACTGAATGCTTTCCGTGTTGTACTCGTACAAGAAGTCTCCATGTCCCTCTTGCACTCCTGATTCGTGCCAAATGCCACGCCCATTGTGGTCTAAGAGAATTAACAGTACATATTATATTTGGTTTCCTATAAAGGTCATGTAGGGGTCACTGTTACGAAGTGACCTCCATTTTGTCTGGTTCTTCTCCCTTTGGTCTAAAAAATTTCCTAAGAACTTTATTCTCCAATAGTTGTAATATTTTATTCTCCCTTAAAGTAAGAGTCCATGTTTCGCATCCATATAATATAACTGGGAGAATAACAGTTTCATCATTTTTTTTAGTTTACTCTTTTTTAGAGAGGTTGGTTCAAGAGTTCCTGCAATACATAAATAGCATGTACAGTATTTCTAGAATTGAGACTATATAGGCCTATATATCGATATTGAGAATTATATATAAGGAAGGAAAAATGTTTGCACTGGAATGCCTGCATAGCGTAGTAGATAACGCACTAATGCATAGGGTTAGAGGAGGTGCCGGGTTCAAATCCCGGTTAAGGCATTAATTTGTATGATACACACACACATATAGGCCTATATATATATAGGCTATATATTTCGATATTATAATTAAATTTTGACATTTAACAATGAAGGCCTAATATGACATGAAAATAAAAAATAAATGCCTGAAGCCGATTTTGACCCGGGACCTCCTCTAACTCTTTAGATACTATATATATACTTACTTACTTACTTACTTACTTACTCACTGGCACTATCGAACCCGTAGGTTCATGGCCGCGCGGACATAAGCTCTCCATACACCCCTATCCTGAGCCAATGCTTTCCAATCATTCCCTGTATAATCTACTTCCCTCAAATCATAGTTAATGTTGTTCTCCCACCTCATTCTTGGTCTACCAACTGGACGTTTTCCTTCTGGCTTTCCTATAAGAAGTTTCCATGCACGTCTTTCATTCCCCATACGCGCAACATGTCCAGCCCATCGCAGTCTATGAGACTTAACTGTTCTTATTATATCTGGCTTCCTATAAAGACCATGTAGTTCATTGTTGTGTAGTCTTCTCCATTCACCTGTCTGTTCATCTCTCTTTGGTCCAAAAATTTTCCTAAGAACTTTATTCTCAAATACTCGTAATCTCCTTTCCTCCCTTAAAGTAAGAGTCCATGTTTCGCTTCCATATAATATAACTGGTAGAATATATATATATATATATATATATATATATATATATATATATATGGTATGATAAGAAAAATAAATGCCTGGACGGGATTCGAACCCGGATCTCTGAGTCTGTACCTCAGCGTGATATCCATTACACTACCAGGCGAATCCAATTCAAACACTTATTTTTCTTATATATGTCTTATATATTATTATATATATATATATATATATATGTGTGTTGTGTGTGTGTGTTTGTGTGTGTGTGTGTGTGTTGTATGTATGTATGTATGTATGTATGTATGTATGTATGTATGTATGTATGTATGTATATAAAGGAAAAATAAATGTTTGTGCTAGGATACTTGGATAGCGCAGGTGGTAGTCCATTAATGTATCAACTTAGATATACTGGGTTCAAATCCCAATTCAGGTATTTATTTTTCTTTTCATGTCATATATGTGTACCTTGTGTATCAGGGTTAATTAAAATATATGTATATTTGATAAAAATATTCTCGAAGAATTTGAAGCCAAAATATTAATAAATTTATTGTTTCAAAAATATTAGTAATTATTTATTAGATACAGTGCGATGAGTTTAGGTTTGGACAGCTGACGCAGGGTTTGTGCTGTGCGATGTTGTTATATCTGTATATTTCTTTAATTGCTTGGCGCAACAAACATGTGTCAACAGAAAGCAAAATCCGCATATATAAAACGATAGTTCGACCAGTTATCGTATATGGAGCAGAAACTAGGGCTGATACAACAAAAACTAACCAAATAATATGCACACGTGAAATGAATATCTTAAGAACTATTCAGGGGAAAACGTTATTTGATAAAATACACAACACAGAAATTAGGACAAGTATCATATTCAAGACATAACCAAATTTATTATAGATAGACGAAAATATTGGGAAGGTCATATAGAAAGAATGGAAGACAACCGACTTGCAAAAAGAGCTAAAGGAGATAGACCAATGAACGGGAGAAGAACAAGAGGAAGAACAGCCAAGAAATCGATTGACAGTGGATACACATCCAGTATGTCTTCCTCCGAGGAGTGATTTTGGAAATAAACAGGATGAAAATCCTACAAATTATGAATAATAATAAGAAGAGAATTGTTTGCTGTTCCAGAAAATATTCTGTTTAATATTCTTCTTCTTCTTCTTCTTCACGGTTTAGGCTTATTTATTAGCCTGTTCCGGCTCCAAATTGCTGCTGTTTCAATCTTTTCTTTGGTCTTCCCAAACTTCTTCCTCCTCGTGGTGAAATAGATGTATACTGCTTTTGGTATTCTATTCTCAGTCATCCTTGCCAAGTGTCCTTTCCAGTTTGTTCTGTATTTCTCTATTGTTGTGTTTAATTCCTCTACTTTTAGATGTCTTATTTCTGTGTTATGTTTTTTGTCTGTTCTTTGATATCCTACGATTGGTCTGAAGAATCTCATTTCAGCAGCTTGTATTCTGGCAGATTGTTGTGTTGTCACTGTCCATGTTTCGGATTCATAAGTTATAATAGACACTGTCATTGTCTTGTATAATTTCATTATAGAGTCTTTCCTGGCTTTATTTTTCAAAGTTCTTTTAGTGTTCCTGTTATATAATTAAACTTATTTAGTTTGTTATTTATATCTGTTTCCGCTGTGTATGATATTTCGCAACCTGGGAAGTTATATTTTACCACTTGTTCTATTGGTTTATTTTCTAATATTATCTTTATCCGTACTGGATGAGCGCCCTTGAAGGCCATTGTTTCTTATTTTTCTGATGATATTTCCATGTTGTATTTTTTTTATGTTTCATTTAGTTTATATAGCATTCTTTGTAGTTCGTCCTCTGTTTTTGCTATTAAAATCCGGTCATCTGCAAAGGCTTCTGTTTAATATTTGAAAGCTAAAATCACATGTCTGTTTCGGTATTTAGTTTTGATAGACAGAAAACCCAATCTGCTGTCCAGTGCTAAACAGATCACGCTATATGCATGAATGTGTTTATATAATTATAATATTTACAGCTGTATTTCCTTGAATTTAAAAAAATGCATTGTGAATGTGAATATTATACTAGGCTATAAAATGAAGGGACAGGGGTTCGAGGGGTTGGAAATGTAAAAATATGATATTACAGTGGTGATGTCTGATGGCCGTAATGCATGTAATCAAAGTGACAAATATACTGCTTGCCAGAGGGTGGGAAAGGGGTTTTCGTGATAAATGTGGGGGTAGTTCTCATGACCTGGTTATTACAACCCACCCCTAAAGGGAAATCATATCACTAACTCTTCAACAGTTAACCCTTGCACCGGTGGTTATTATGATAAATTTCTAATTACGTTATATTCTACAGGGTGTTCCTTAAATTTAGATAGGCCTACAGGAGAAAATGAAAATAATAGGCATATTTTCGCAGCTTCTTAGCTGTAGTATGTCCAGCCTAAGAAACACGTTTGAGAAAAACAAGTGGACGGGAAATCCCCGAAGTACATGACTGCTGTATTTACTGCTATTCATGCATGGCCAAACCACAACAGCGGAAGCGAAAAAAATAGGTCATGTATTCTTCTTCCTTCCAAGTATTAGGCCAAGGCCTGTTACGATCCTATAGAAAATTTTCCCTCCAGCGTTTCATAGGACGGCCCAGTGATCTTCGTCCTCTTGGTATATAATTATAAACAGCTTTGGGGATCCGATTTGAACTCATTCTTTCAAGATGGTGTTTCCAATTTAGTTGGTACTGTTTAATATATTCCAAAATTTGGGTCCTCATATAGGGGATATGTGGGTGGCGACCACAAGGTGCCCAAGCTGAGCAAAACATTTCTTCCACTTACTTGTGTTTTGCACTCTTTTAACTTTACTATCTAACCTCTCTTGGTTAACTCTTGTTTTTTTCGAGCCCGATGCTATTTGTTCTTTCCTTTATTTTCTTTTCTTCTCCAGAAAAGCCTGACCAGAGGCTATAAGATGGCAGCCCCATCACTGGTCTTGCCTTCCTTTGGCCAGCAACCAATCGAAGGGACCATATTATGCTTTCAAGTCTTATACGAGAATTTCCCGGAAGGTCATGTATTCGATTAATATAATTACGTAATTATGTTAACTATAGTTGATCAGAATACTGTATACACCTGCATGTTTCTTCGAAGGTCGGAGATTAACTAAAAGTTCGTATTTATTTTAAACTGATCGATTCTTGAGAGGAAGTTACATGTCAATTACAAATATGGCGACTTTCGGGTAGTTTATGATATAACCTAACTCGGTGATAAAATGTGTGCGTTGCTGTGACTAAGGTATACGTTAAAATTTTAAATTAAGTTGCTGTATTTCAGCCAGATTACTTAAGACTATTACTTACACACGAAATTAATAATATTGAAAATAAAATAAACACTAAACACACTTAAATTATGAAATAATCAATATTTGTAATTCAATTGAAATTCGCGGTTGCAACAAAAAGCACAGCCATCTGGATCTCTCTTTGTTAAATAATAAACCAATAACCTTACCAAATTACCTTACACCGCCATCTGTTAGAATCGTATGGAACTCACAGATAATTATAACTCTTTGTTAAATAATAAACAAATAATTTGCAATAAAAAAATAATGCGACTATAAATTTAGTTATAAACTACCCCAAGTCTCAAGTTGGATCAAACTGCACACAGTGTGCAAAATTTTATTAAAATCGGTTCAGTAGTTTAGGATTCCATCGCGGACAAACAACGTGACACGAAATTTTTATATATTAAGATATTTATTTTAACTGTAAAATTATAATTTAATTTGTTTTCGACATATCATTGTGTGTGTTATTACGACCTGCATCCAGCCTCATGGGCTAGCGGTCAGCGTTCCTGACTACTGCTCATGAGGTCCCGGGTTCGATTCCCGGTCAAACCGTAGGATTTTTTCCCTTCAAGGGTTGCCCATGGTCTGGAATTTAGGTTAAGAACTTTCCTGGCGCTTCATTATAATTTATCAGCCATCATATCATCGACGTAACGTAACTCCGCCTTCCAGGTGGGTTACAATTACGCCAATGCCAGAGAGAAACCAGAAATGTCGAAATTACAATCTGGGGAATTAAAAACAAAAATTAAAAGTTAAAACGATTGTTGTGAATTAATTTATCGGCTTGTAACAAACAGCTGACGGAGATCGCATGTAATGTACATACACATGTGCTGTGCGGTGTAATACATTCTGAAGTTAAAAGTCAAAGTGTGTTTCTCAAGCTGGACAGACAATAGTAGTCATAAGTCATGGCTTAATAATATTATTATTTTATTTAAGCAAAATTTGAGGATTCTAGTGCAAGTGACTTCCCACGCCGTAGCCGAGGGCACAATTTATAAATATTCCCTTGACATAGTTAGTAAGTTTATAAAATTTATTATGGATTCATAGGCTTCAATTGTATTTATAAAGAGTTATTCTTGCTTGAATTATTTACTTCAAGAAAATTCTATATGTTAGATTTTTCTATTAGGTTTAAGTAATGATATCTTGCTACAGATTTATAGGACTTAGCTGGTTCGAATCCCACGGATTAATTGTCTAATGTAATTTCGGTAATTATGGGCCCATTGCCACCCATCATCGTGAGGAATTTGGGTAGCTACAATAAGTAGCTACTCCAGGTTCATAAATCCAGCTATAACAGCGGAGGGGTCCTATATTCTGAACATATTTCATCCCTATACTAGCTGGATGATCTACCACCTTTGTGGGCAGGATATTTAGTATGAATGGTGAGTGTAAAAGTGGCATAGAAACTTCCAGTAGGAAAGGTAGAGGGAAAGCTGGTAGTAGGTAGACCAATAACACTGAGCAACAAAAAATAAACTTTTTCTTGTCTCAGAAAGGAAAATATGTGATTCTGATAGTATTTTTTCTCCTGAATTCAAATATGATATCGGTTTTTCTCCATCACGCAAGGTTTCCGAGAGACAGGAATTTATAATTTCAAACATTTTAATATTTTCTACATTCGTAACTACAAAAAATTCGAACATTCGGACTCACCTGGAAAATAAGAAATGACGATTTTCTGCTACTTTTTGCCTGTAGAGCATCCCTCTTGATGGTCCAACAATAATCGTCTAGCATATTAGGATTCCATTTGCCTTGATATATCTTTTCCATAGCTGAAAACCATTTGAGTTAGCTCATTTGGTTTTATTTTACAATGGACAAATGGACGAAAAATCGTTTATTAAAAAACAATTATTTAAATCCATTAATAGAAATTGAAATAAAAAACTGTGGGCGATGGAGAAATTCCGAATACATATTTGAAAACACGATAAAATAACTGCATTAAGTACAACTATTGGTACTCATGAGACAAAAATTATGTTCACCAGTGTAATGAGATAATAAGATGGGTAGGGCATTAACATGAATGGTGAATGTAAAAGGGACATGGGAACTTCACCGTAAAAAGATCTAGAGGATAAGCACCCAATAGGTATGCCATTAATGAAATGAGAGAATGATATAACTATGATTTGAGGTAGATGGGTTATACAGGGAAAAGATGGAAAACTTTAGCTCAGGGTAGGGATGTATTGAGATCCTATGTCCGCGCGTTCATGAACCTCTGGGTCCATAGTGTCAGTAAGTGAGTGAATTAGCTATTAACAAAATAAATTAGTAATTATCTTCAAAAACATATGACACAAAATGCAAACTCCCTTTCCTTTTGGATATATCTAAAATTCCTTGATGAGATATGATAGTAGATATTAAACGACTGTAAATATTATCATCATCATCATCATAGTACATTCACGAATTTAGACCATTTGTTGACCTGTTTCGGCCTCAAGAGAAACATCATCCAAAAGTCTTTTGAGTGAACGCCCTGCTCTTCTTCTTCCTGCAGGTTGATATCTTAACATTTGTTTGGGTATTCTGCGATCTACCATTCGATGAACATGTTGCATCCATCTTGATTTATAATCAGAAATTTTGTTTTCTAAAGGTTCCATGTGCAATTCTTCTAAGATGTCTTCATTTTTTTGTGATCTAGTAGTGTGTATCCTGCAGCCCTCCGAAGATATCTCATTTCAGCAGATCTAAGTCTCTGTATATCCTTCTGTTTCAACGTCCATACTTCGCTACCACACAAAAGAGTTGGAAGAGCCAGTGTTTTATACACTTTTAATCTTGAATGCTTTTGGACTAACTGTGGCTTGAAGATAGAATTTATTAACCCTAAAATTCTTAAAAATCTAGATATTTTTGCATTTACATCCTTTTATTCTTCATGTGAGATATTGCATCCTAGATATGTAAAATTATTCACCTGCTCCAAAATTTATGAACAACAAAATTAATTTACCTCGACCCGGAAACGAATTTCGATTCGCTGCTTGAAAGAAAATCTCTGTCTATTACAGAGATAGATTCAATTCCATAGTAATTCCGCCGGAGGGCAGGTCTTTCACGGCAATCAAAGCATTTTCATGCTATACTTTGCAGCTTTACTAGGGAATTATAGGTGTGGTAGCTTCCCGTTGCTTTCCACACCGATGAAGGATGATGAAGATAATGATAAGGATGATGATGATGATGACCGGATGATTTTCGGGGACCGTTGGGCCCTAAGCTTCCCGACATTTGTCTTACAGGTGAATAAAACCCGCCGAAAAAACCTCACCCAGGATCCTGTCCCGACCGAGAATCGAACCCGGGCCCTCTGCGTGACAAGGCAGCACGCTACCTCGAGACCACAGCGGTGGAAACAGATATAGATATTGGACACAAATTACAGTTGCAGTGGTCCCGGTTGTAATAAAAGAATGGGAAGACAATAATTCACAGTGGCGGTTTATATATTTGTAATCTGTTTATGATTAAACTTATATATTCATAAGCAATAGGAAGAGGTAATAGTGTGAAAGTGATACGCCACTGATACCTTACATTTGTTACAATTTGAAAGGGATTGGAAGGGGTTGCGAGGGAGATTTGTAGCGTCAGAGTGCTGACAATGTTTCCCCCGGCTGACACGCTGAGATTTGCTTGTAGGAATTATGGAAATAGGGTGGTAGCATTCTCTCCACTCTCTTCCCCTCAACCCTCTCTTCAGATCAAGTTCGTCGCGACAACTTCGCATCACAACAATTAGTAACACCTGAGAAACTCGTAGTACCAAGTCAACATTCTGCTGCAGGGTTCCGTTATAGGCCCTATGTTATTACCTGTGTAAATACTCGGTGGATTGCTATGATCCAGCATAAATAGGAAAGTTTAAATCAAATTATTGTTTTAAGGTAAACAAGTTATAGTTCGAAAACAAACTATAAAAATGTTTTTGTAAATAACAAACCAATTAATAAAAAAAATTATGTTATTAATTTTAATATATGATTAATTTTAAAATAATATATTTGTATACAATGAAAACACGAAACAAAAAAAAACATTATATTTCATTATTATCTAAACTTAAATCACTAAACGAAAATATTAAAATAATCAACGCGTTTCGACCGCGACAATGACTATTTAACTCATGTACCAAATGGGAGTCAATAACCAATCACGTTTCAATGAATTTTGTTTTACAACCAAAGGCAGTCGTGTTTCACCTCGCTCTTTATCGATTTCTCTTTATCAACTACTGCTTTTGTGATAAAGAAAGCTCCTCCTTTTAATATTCTGAACAGGTCAGAGCATTATTTTTCAGTTACTGACTCTCCAACAAATACATTGAATATAGCAAATAATGAACAGATCCCTTCGACTTACACACTTGATAATTGTGTGTTCAGTAATTGTGCTTTTAAATAATATTTTACTGAGATGTTTACTAAAAAATTAATTAATAATAACCTGTAATGTTCTTTATAATGTACAGTTTGATGTTTTTTTTTTTCCATTTAATTTGCTCATTTCCTCGCCCTAAACTGCCTACCAATGTAGGTTGACTCCTGGGATAGAATCCCCATATATAAAGTAAAGTAAATTAGTCGCACTACAGGCCTCGGGAGGCCCTTGGGGTAGTAGGAGGTTAAGGCTCCCACTTTTTCTGGACAATCGGCACTTGATGCCAGCCGGGTTGTCAGCCCTGCGTGACGGCCGCCTTTACCCTAGAACAAGCGTCTGGTACTCATTTCTGTTAGAGGCTGAGTCGACCCAAGGGCCATAGTGCCGCCAGAAGGTTTTAGTCACTTTAAAAATCCTGACCCCCACCGGGACTTGAACCCTCGACCTTCCGACTTGTAGCGCAGTGCCTTAACCACTACGCTACGGCGTGCCCCCCCCCATATATAAAGTTATGTTTCTAAATGTTGGCAGTCTCACATCAGAGGGAGTAGGAGGCTGCTGTTCTTCTTCTTCTTCGGCTTTCCCCCACTTATAGGTTTGCCGTCTTCAGTTTCCATTTGTCTCTATCATTCCAATCTCCCTCTTCCAAATTCCTATCCTCCATTATTGTTCTGACGTAGGTTTTCCATTTCCATCTTGGTCTACCACGTTTATTTCTTCCAGGGGGTGACCATTGATATATATTTTTTGGCCATCTTTCATTTTCCATTCTTTGTACATGGCCATACCATTTAAGCGTTTGAATTTCAATCCTCTTAACAACAGCTGTTCAAGAAAACAAAACAACTGTCGTGAAAGTACTGAAGATGGAAACTAATTCGGTCCTGAAACCAGTCTAATAAGAGGAAGGATTTGATGTGGCACGTAATAGTATACCCGCATTACAATGCGAGGTTGGAAAGGAAGTTTTTTTTACAGAAGCGAGGATATGATTAAAGATATAGCGACAGCGAGATTTTTAATTTCCGAGATTCTGTAAAACACTTCACAAACGTGCGTTGTAGATAATTCTTTGCACGATGATGGTGTTTTCAAAATAATGCAAAATAATAACACCATTGTTGGAAATATTTTCGTTCATTATAAACAACTGTCCAACGTTAATAGTGTTGCCAATGTTTATACTGTCATCATCATCATCATCAAGTGTTAGACCTGCTGGTCTGTTCCGATCTCATGTTAGAATTGGTCTATCCATCTTTTACTGGGTCTTCCAACATTTCTTTGTCCTAGCCATAGATTTATACCAATTGTTATTGAGAGAATTTCAACAAATACATTTATCAAATGTAATGAAGAATCTGTTTCGGAATTCTATTGTTATTCATTCTATTGATGTGGTCAATCAATTCATCTCTGTATTGTGTAATTCTATCTAATAGTTTGAATATATTCAGTTCTTCTTCTTCTTCTACTACAAGGTTTAGGCTATGCAGCTTGTTCCGGCGAAGTTAAAAGTGGAGTCCATCTGCTGCGTGGTCGGCCAACATCTCTTGTTCCTCTAGGATTATACAGGAAGGTTCTTTTTGGTATTCTTTCGTTGTTCATTCTCATTAAGTGTTCTCTCCATTTCTTATTATTTTCGCTGATTTTATCTTCAATTTTATATATATTTAATTCTTCTCGTACAGTTTCATACCTTATTCTATCCGCTCTTGTGCATCCTTTCACATTACGTAAAAACAGCATTTCCGCAGTCTGTATCCTGCTTTTATCCCTTGATTTCATTATCCAATTTTCACTTCCATACAACAACAAAGGAACAGCCATTGTTTTATATAATTTAAGTTTCATATCTTTCCTTGTTTTCCGACCCAAGGTTCCACAAATAGCCTGAAATGTATTTACTTTATTTTCTATATCTTTATTTTCTCTATAAGTTATATCACATCCTAAATATTGGAAATGTGATACTTGTTCTATTATTTTGTTATCCAGTACAATTTTTGATCTAATTTCATATTTACCAATAAATTCCATTACTTTTGACTTATTTATTGAGATTTTACAATTATATCTATTGGCTATTAATTTAAATGTATATGCTAACATTTGGAGCTCATTTTCAGATTCTGCTAAAAGTACAACATCGTCAGCGAATAATAAAGCATTTATTTTATCTTTATTATCAATTAATATTCCTTCATTAGTTAAAACCTTCTTCCATCCTTTTAGGGTATCGTCCATATAAATATTAAATAATATAGGTGAGAGTGAACACCCTTGTCGTACTCCTTGGTTTATTTGAAAAAAATGTCTTATTTTTAGTCAACTGAGGGTCAATACAAATATTTGTTCCATAGTACAAACTCTTAACAGTTTCTATAATCTGAATAGGGAGGCCTTTTTCTTTTAGGATATTCCACAATATTTCCCTGTTTACTCGATCAAATGCTTTATCTAAGTCTATAAATAACAAATGTGTTTCTAGGTTGTTTTCTTGTCTTTTGTTTATTATCTGATTCAGGGCAAATACTCCATCGGTACAAGATCTTCCTTTTCGGAACCCGTTTTGTTCTTCTGCTAGTGTTACTTCAGTAATTCGTTGTATTCGTTTTGCTATTATTCTAGCATAGATTTTATATCCACTATTTAGGAGGGTAATGCCTCTGTAATTAGATGGTTGGTTTCTTTCTCCTTTCTTGTAAATTGGTTTTACTATACCTTGCCTCCATGTTTTGCTGGTATATTATGATTCTCCCAACACATATTAAGAAAATTCAAGAATATATATTCAGTTCTCTTCGTATATCCTCACTTCGTCTTTGATCCATTATTGTACAGCCAGCCACACTCCTCAGGAACCTCATTTCTGACGTTTCTATTCTTCGTTCCTGGTTTTTTGTTAAGATCCAGTGTTCCGATCCATACAGTAGTGTTCGAACCGCCATTGTTTATAAAATCTTAATAAAAGTGTCTGCTTTTTAGTTTCTTTGAGACTTCGTTTATACGGTAAGTGCCGAAAATAATTTAGCTGAGATTACAGCAAGCCGTGACACGAATCAGTGATAAAATGGCGGCAAATACGAATTTATTGTTTTATATTGTTTCAAATAAAGTTCAGTTCATTTAAAATGCAGTGATTTGTTTCAGATAATGTATATTAACACTACCTTTTCGATATATTTTTGTACATACATTGTATGTCGTATACATAATGGCAGTGGTTTAACTTCCCACACTTTCTATCATGGTCACCATTTTAGTACGACAGAACGCAATATCGCGCAAAAAATTGCTTTAAAGACGAGAGGGTAAACTGCATTAATGGAATGGAATCATGAGCACGAAGGATATTCGACTCTATGCACTATTCAATATCTTGAGCATTTTGTGAGTAATTATTCCAGTGAAAGATCTTATTATGCTGTGAATACAATAGTTAGAGGTCATTGTACTCTGAAGCCTGGGGGATTGTATCCCACACACAGTAGTTGTGAAGGTCACTCAATGACACCTCTATGTATGCACTTTAATGTGCAATTAACAAGCTCTGGATCTTTAACAGACTGAAATTATACTCAGTCCTCGTTTCAAACATCTATACAGTAAAAGCTCCTTTTTCGTGGGGTATCTGTACAGTAAATATGCTGCGATTACAGAAACCGTGAATATGGAGTTGTAATTTGTATGGGTATATAGGGAATATGTTCCAAGGTTCCAAAATAAAATAAAAAACAACTCACTAATAATACTTACTTACTGGCACTATCGAACCCGTAGGTTCATGGCCGCGCGGACAAAAGCTCTCAATACATCCCTATCCTGAGCTAATGCTTTCCAATCATTTCCTGTGTAATCTACTTCCCTCAAATCATAATTAATGTTATTCTCCCGCCTCATTCTTGGTCTACCAACTGGGCGTTTTCCCTCTGGTTTTCCTACAAGATGATTCCATGCACGTCTTTCATTTCCCATGCGTGCCACGTGTCCTGCCCATCGCAGTCTACGAGATTTAACTGTTCTTATTATATCTGGCTTCCTATAAAGACCATGTAGTTCATTGTTAATCAGTCTTCTCCATTCACCTGTCTGTTCATCTCTCTTTCGTCCAAAAATGTTCCTAAGTACTTTATTCTCAAATACTTGTAATCTCCTTTGCTCCCTTAAAGTGAGAGTCCATGTTTCGCACCCTTATAATATAACTGCTAGAATAATTTATGAAATTCTCTCCTGTCATGGGCAGAATTGTAGCCCATTTTTTAAGTTGGTACGCCTGGAAGGCGGTGTTAGGTTACGCCGATGATATGATGATGATGATGTTGATGATGAAGTAGGAGAGTCTTAACCTAAATCCAGACCATTAGGAAAAAAGTCCCTATAATCTGACCGGAAATCGAACCCGGGACCTCATGAACTAATGTGGGAAGCTCTGACCACTAGCCCACGAGCCTGGTCTTATTAAAAATATTAATAAATTAAGATAACGAGTATTTGGGAATAAAGTTCTTAGGAAAATGTTTGGACCAAAGAGAGATGAACAGACAGGTGAATGGAGAAGACTACACAACATTGTACTACATGGTCTTTATAGGAAGCCAGATATAATAAGAACAGTTAAGTCTCGTAGATTGCGATGGGCAGGACATGTGGCACGAATAGGAAATGAAAGACGTGCATGGAAGCTTCCTGTAGGAAAACCAGAGACAAAAAGGCCCAGATGATAGACAAAGAATGAGGTGGGAGAATAACATTAACTAAGATTTGAGGGAAATAGATCATACAGGGAATCATTCGAAAACGTTAGCTCAGGATAGGGATATATGGAGAGCTTATGTCCGCGCGGTCATGAACCTACGGGTTCGACAGTGCCGGTGAGTTAGAGATAACCAATGCCTCTTATATAATAGTTACCAATTTAAGAGTAAGGGTTTGAAAGACAGTTCGGAGGTTGTACACTAGCCCCTGTTTAACAAACACTGTTTGCATATATTAATGCAAAACGATCTCCAATAAAAGGAGCACTTGTAACAAAGTAAGAGTTTTTTTCTTTGTAGATAGCGGAAAATGCAGACATCGGTTGTTATCGACAGACGCTAGATGTCTCCACAATAACTTTCTGCCCAGTTTCCGCTTTTTTTCTTCTGCAAGGAAATGTGATCAGGGGTCAAGTTATACGTACCCGCCGATCACAATACATCTTTTGAAAAAAAAAAAATGCTCAAAAAATTGCTAGTACATGATTTTAACAATCTTACAATACCAACATTACATCAAAATTTTAAATCCATTGAACCGAATTTAACAAAATTGCAAGAGAGTAAAAATACTGGAATATATATTGGTGTTTAGCAATTGCGATTCCTGGGAAGGAAGTAGTGCGTTATGTATCAACCGGCTATGCACCATTATTAGAGATCCGTGAAATTTACGAGTCGCGATAACGCGAAATGCTCTAATTTTGTAATTTTCTTGTGCAAGTTCCTAACTCCACTGTCCATAACCTCAAAAAAAAGCATTTATGAATCGCAAAATCTTACGATATCGCGAAATAACACCTATATTTAAAATTTTCAACGAATTCCGGATATTTTTTGGTTCTATTCGCGAAATTTTCCTAGTGAATTTTTAAACACTTTTCGGATTTCATCTTTTTTTAACTGCCATATCTGATGGCCCCATATGTGCTTCCTCCATGCAGTCTTGCAAAGGGATGGTTGCAACACAGTTCACAACATAGAGGTAATATTTGCTGTCCTTCTCATGTTCAAATATGGTCTCTCCATATATTTTAAGTTCTATGGTCAATACAAATTCCAATAAGTACGAATTATATTAACGTGTAAGATAGGTTCCCCCCCCCTAAATTTGTCTTCTTCTTCTTCTTCACGGTTTAGGCTTATTTACTAGCCTGTTCCGGCTCCAAATTGCTGCTGTTTCCATCTTTTCTTTGGTCTTCCCAAACTTCTTCTTCCTCGTGGTGAATAGTTGTATGCTGCTTTTGGTATTGTATTCTCTGTCATCCTTGCCAAGTGTTCTTTCCAGTTTGTTCTGTATTTCTCTATTGTTCTGTTTAATTCCTCTACTTTTAAATGTTGTCTTATTTCTGTGTTATCTTTTTGTCTGTTCTTTAATATGCTGCTATTGGTCTGAGTAATCTCATTTCAGCAGCTTGTATTCTGGCAGATTGTTGTGTTGTCACTGTCCACTAAATTTTTGAAGACATAATTAACAATTTTATATCAATCATTGCAGTTGTCCTTCATATCGGAGCTGAGAGTGACTGTGTGACAGCATCAGGTTAGTCTACCCTATGAAAATGGCAGTATTGCTAGTGTTTCAGGCAAGAAGATGTGAGTGGAGGGAAGGTGAGGGTTACAATACAACCAACCCCATATCCATTCCAACCCTAGCGACAATAGTCAGGAGGAGGCTGTCTCTAGAGGAATATCTCCCCGCGGCTGCGACCCTCACCACAAATCCATAAATCCAGCGTTAATCTCAAGACTGAGACAAGTCGCACATGCTACACGGCTTCAAATCAATCCCTAATACACTCTGCTACTATTTTGTCTTAGATACTCCAGCCTATTGCTTGTTTTGACCGCTCCTACACTATGTAAATAATCATTCCTATCTTCCTACTTGTTTTTACCATTCTTGTACTCCCAAAAGGTGCCCAAACCTAGGATTTAAAGACAGATCAGGGCTTGCTTGGTTTAGGCTAGGGGCATGGAAATTTCTAAAAATTAGCGACGATCACGGTATGCTAACATGTCCAATGTGCGGGAGCTTGGAAGACGAGATACATATATTAGGAAAATGTGATGATTTAGAATATTGGAGACGTCAGTTATTACCGGAAAGATTTCTAAATTCAAATCGGGAAAGATTGCCATGCTACGAGTTAATGATAAATCCAGAAAATTGGATAAACTTGGGTAAATTTCTGGACAAAACGAAGAAAATAAGAACAATACTCATTCATAAATAAATACATGTTATCAAAATGCAATAACATTAATTCTTAATAATTATACATAACTTAATTAATGTATAATGCTATTGTATTATTATGGAATTGTAATATTATTGTGTTTTCTTTATGTAATTGTAATGTTATTGTTTTCTTTTTGTTTCTTTATACTATTATCAATTATTACTTTATTGTAACGGACTGCCCGTGCTACCCATATTTGTAAATAATATTGTATATATCTTACTTTTTGTCTAATAAAGTCCTATTAATACTGGTTAGTGAAAGTCTTCTAAGAGAAAAAGGTTCTAAAAAATGAAATAAAGAAGAGTAGCCTGCTTCTTAGATGAATAGATCAGACAGAAGATTACTAGAAACATCAGAGAAGAAGTTCCTCAGATATGTTGCAGGATATACTCCAAGGCTCGAATCTATTAACGCATTAGACCGTAAAAGTCGTTCTCTGCCTGTACTCTGCTGAGCAAGTTGCATCCAAATACGTTTTTGTGTACTCAAAAATCTGTTCATGCGATAATAATTGTTGAAATTCCTAAGCTACCTGGCGAGGTGACTTAGCAGAGAAACGAATCGTGAGCAACTCGATGGGAACCGATGGTAACCGATGTAGTTTGAAACCTTGCCGCGTATTGTCTGTCCAACAGATCTGTGCCCCCGTAAGACATGCTAACTAAAGCCTACTAGCTCTTTTACCTCGGCAAATCATTTCCCTCACTGCATTCCTATCTCTCTCTTTTCTATCTCCCTCTTGCACTTGCACTCCAGTGTTGTCAACTCGACTCCAACCTTGCATTATTCAATATTCTAGAGCAATGACACTGGGGGAAGTTTGGCAAGATCGCTACTCGATGGCTGCTGTTTGACGTAGCGGGAGGGGAGTATGTGAAATGGCGTGAGTATAGGCATGCACTTTTCTAAGAACGATACCAGCGCTACAAGGGCACAGATCCGTTGGTCCAAGTATACCTTGCTACTTTATCCAAGATGTCGGACCTTGAAGACTTCGATCATGTTTTCGGTATACGCGGAGAAGAGGAATTTGATAGAGTCTACCAAAGAATTCAACTGGAAAAACAGGAGAATCGGCGTAATATTGCGCGACGCAGACGTCGTCGTATACGGTATTATTTGCGGGACGCAAGCGTAAATGCGTTCCTCTAGCAGACGAAAATAACGGAAGTGGTTTTATCGCTGAGAATTCTGGGTAATTTCTTGCCAATATTACGAAAACGACGACTTTCATGCATGACCAGTTTGTGGGTAGCTAATTCGATCTTTGTACTTGCTCGCGGTGAGTCAGCTCACCAGTGATTGGAAGTAATTTGAGTAGAGACTAATGCATTTGCATGCGGCCCTAAAAGTCATATTCCTAGTGAAACAATAAGGCAAGAACTCAACAATTTAAATTTAAATTTTAAAAATGCAAAGCTATAAACAAAATTGTTATGAACATATTTTAAGAATGCACTCTTCTATGCTAACAAAACAAGCACTGTTGTGCAAAGCTTCAAGGCTATAGAGATGTGGGACGTCCTAGAAAACGATGGGAAGATTCATTTTGAGAGCGGAACAGGCCGAGAGCCTACCATGAAGATGATAATGATGATAACCTCTTAGATAATAAAAATAATTATTTATGCAAAACTCCCTTTTATAAGAATATTTTTATATCATTTATTTAACTAGTTAATACCCGGCGTGTGCTGCTACCCTCAAATAAAGTAAATGTGTTTTTGTGTTTACTTAAACACCGTAAGTAAAAAATATATAAATTTATATCATAATTATTTTTAATACCCCGTGCTGATTACTCGGTGCTGCCCGGGAATCTACTTATCCCGACCTTCTTGACATAAATGAACTGAAAGACAAAAATGATTATTTAGTTTCTCCATTCCCCTGTCTCTTTGTCTCTCTGGTAAAATTACGTAAATGTATATCATTAATTAAATGAACTATACAATTTGATACATTCCTTTCTTCTAAATTATCTAAAACTATTTTTATTTCAACTCTCTCAAAGCTGAAATTAAAATCACTATTTATCTCATAGACCGATAAAATTGCCTCTTCCTGTCAGTGTTGCCAACACAAATATTGTTTCTCTTTTGAAATTAAAGTTGGTAATGAGAGATCTCTCCGCAAATTACTTCTTTGACAAGGATATCGACTCAACAATATACGATCGACATGGTACAGCAAGAAATGCCAAAAGAAAACAACTTCAAAAATTACCAGAAAAAAGAAAAGTTAGTTCTGTTGCTCTAAAAAAATTATTAAATGTTATATAATGAATCTGCATTATTGTTAATAGTTATTTCTCATACAATCATATGTTATTGGTTTTTCCCAAGCCCAAAGAGATTTAACAGAAAATATATGCTTCTTACAACTATACAGCTGGCTTAGAAATCTTCTGGAAGTAAGATAGGAATACATAACCTCACAATTGGTAAATATTAAACATTATAATTATTTTTAGCTTCTCGTGTTGTATTATTCGCTAAATAGTCACTCCAAATCCAACGCGAGATTGAGTTAAGAACAGAAAATCTTGTTAGATTACTACTGACAATTTTTCAGATATACTATAAAGCAGTGATACGCCCAATAATTACCTATGCCTCCGAAACAAGAGTACATATTGTTAAAACAAAACAAACTTTAGAAACAAATGAAATGAATATTCTGAGGAAGATTGTACGTAAATCAAGGAAAAATCAAATTAGAAATGAAGAAATAAGAAGGCAGTTGAATATTCAGGCAATAGATGAATGGGTGGAAAAAAGAAGATCTGAATAGAATCAACATGTATTTCACATGACACCAGATAGAATTGTACGCATAGTAAGAAGTAAGTTACCAGAGGATGGGAGAAGGACACCTGGAAGACCAAAAAAAAAAGAGATGAAGGGACTCTTAATTCTAGATGGAACAGGCCACAGGCCCTAAACAAAAAGTAGAAGAAGAATATTTCCGATACTCTATCGTGTAAAATTTCTTCCTTACCATAATGAAACTTAGGTCTATGTGATATAATCAACCTGTTTAAAGTACTTTTTTGCACGATAGTGCGTTCTGTCGTGCTTACAGCAATGGCGACCATGACTGAAAGTTCTATTTCTTAAATTTCCGGGTTGCCAACCTATAAATAACTAAATAATTATGCAATATTACATATCACAAACCTCGTGTGGGAAGTAAAACCACTGCCCTTCGTGTATACTACGTACAATGTATATAGATAGATAGGTAGATACACAGATAGATAGATAGATAGATAGATCATCGGTTGATTAATGTCTTTGACATCGTCCGATTCCTAATTGCCATTTTTGTCGGTCCATCCAATCTCCTGGTTGTAGATGTTTCTCCTTCATGTATAAACATATTCCCTGACTCCAGGAGGTTTTAGTTCTTCCTCTGCCTCGTCTTTCCTCAGGTTTCCATTCCAAAACAGATTTTGGTAGTCGATCCTCTTCCATTCGCTGGACATGTCCATACCATCTTAATCGCTGAGTTTCAATATAATCTAAAATAGCGTCTTCAATCTTCATTTTCTCCCTTATAACTGAGTTCGAAATTTTTTCTCTTCTTGAAATTCTTGCTGCCAAAAGTTAGTGTTAATACACATTATAGGAAACAAATTACTGCATTTTAAATGAAGTCAACTTTATTTGAAACAAATAAAACAATAAATTCGTACTTGCCACCATTTTAACACTGATTAGTGTCACGGCCTGCTGTAGTCTCAACTAAATTATTTTCGGCATTTATCGCATTTATCACCCATCATATCATCGGGGTAACGTAACTCCTCCACTTCAGAAGTGGGTTACAATTAAGCCAATGTTAGGAGAGAACACCAGAAATGTCGAAATGACAACTTGGGTCATTAAAAAATAGCCAGACTGCTACCGTCAGTCAGTTGTATATAATGCACGCAAATATTTCCAACAAAAGTGTTATTATTTCACTATTATTTATTATTTTTAAAACACCATCGTGTAAAAAGTAATGTACAATACACGTTTGTGAAGTGTTTTACAAAATCTCGGAAAAATAAAAACCTCTCTATCGCTCGGTTTACTAATCGTTTCCTCGCTTCTGTAAAAATCATTTCCCAAACTAGCATTGTAATATACTATTTATTGTGTGTAAGTTTTGTAAGTTTTATTTGAGGCGATTTTTGTGAAAAATTGTATTGATGTGCCTAGTGTACAAGTATTGCATCAGAGTGTACAAGCAGAGTATTGGTTTCTATGGTTTGATTTGTTTTCTGCGCGGTACAACACAAGCATACATTACGCCGAGGAACACAAAGAAGGGCTGGGAATGGACAGGGGCGGTTGTCACCCTCTCAAGACAAGTGGATGTGGATGTTGAAATTCTCAGCGTGCTGGGGAAAGGAAATTAATTTTCAAATTTATGGGAAGCCTGCAAGACGACGCCGCACAATGGAAACCAGAAGCGAGCGAGCTACCATTATCAATAATGTGCATTCGTATTATCTGCAGAGGACGGCTCTTACCTGCAGCGCCACTAATAATAATAATAATAATAATAATAATAATAATAATAATAAATGTTTATATAGTTTTTTTAATATTTACACATCTTCCTGTGACTAAAGTTTTATTTTTCTTCTCCACTCGTCTCTATCCATCCACTCCATGTCCTCCAGTCCTCTTGTTCTCATTCCAGTTCTTATTTCTTACATCCACGAGTTTCGAGGTCTTCCTTTCCTTCTTCTTCCAGGTGGACACCATTTCAATATTTTCCTGGGAACCTTTCTTATTGCATTCCTCGTATGTGCCCATACAAATTTAATTGCTTATATATATATGTCCACCGCTGTGGTCTCGAGGTAGCGTGCAGCCTTGTCACGCAGCGGGCCCGGGTTCGGTCCCCGGTCGGGGCAGTTTTTCTGGGTGAGGTTTTTATCGGGGGGTTTCCTCACCTGTAAGACAAATGTCAGGAAAACTTTAAGGCCCAAACGGTCCCCGAAATCATATGGCCATCATCATCATCATCCTTATCATTATCATCATCATCCTTCACTGGTGTGAAAAGCAACGGGAAGCTACCACACCTACAATTCCCTAGTAAAGCTGCAAAGCATAGCATGAAAATGCTATGATTGCTGCCCTCGGGCAGAATTACTATGGATGTATGGATTTTTTTTTTCATGCTATGCTTTGCAGCTTTACTGGGGAATTGTAGGTGTGGTAGCTTCCCGTTGCTTTCCACACCGGTAAAGGATGATGATAATGAAAGGCATGATGATGATGATGATGATGATTATGGCCGTATGATTTCGGGAAACGTTTGGGCCTTAAAGTTTTCCTGACATTTGTCTTACAAATGAGGAAAAACCCCGATAAAACCTCACCCAGTAAAACTGCCCCGACCGGGGATCGAACCCGGGCCCACTGCGTGACAAGGCAGCACGCTACCTCGAGACCACTACGGTGGATACATATATATATATATATATATAATAGTAATAATAATTTAAAATAAATTCTGCGATTTGCTGTCTTCTCAGAGGATAGGTTCTGTTCTCCTGCGGATTGAATTTACGATGTATATTATACTGCGTATAATTGGAAAACATTTGCCCAGAATAGGTATTTAGGAGGAGTTTATGTCCGCGCGGCCACGAACCTACGGGTACGGTAGTGTTAGTTATTTAGTTTGTTATATATAAAGGATCCCTGTAGGGGGAAAGCGCCTAAATCTCTGTAAAGCAAAAACATAGGCTTACAATACAATACAAAAAATATATAAAGGTGCACGCCGTAGAGTAGTGGTTAAGGAACTGCGCTACAAGTCGGAAGGTCGAGGGTTCGAGTCCCGGTGGGGTCAGGATTTTTAAACTGACCCAAACCCTCTGGCGGCACCATGGCACTGGGGTCGACTCAGCCTCTAAGTGAAATGAATATCACCCGCTTGTTCGGGGGGCTGACAACCCGGCTGACATCAAGTGCCGATTGTCCAGTATAAAAAGTGGGAGCTTTAACCTCCCACTACCCCAAGGGCCTCTCGAGGCCTGTCGTGAGATCACTCACTTTACTGTATATATCTTAAAATACTGCCCAATCCTGTTACTATCTAAAATTTAAATTAAATTAATAAATAATTACTAACATGACACTAGTATTGAAATGTGTATGTTAGCTTGTTATTAAATAATTCTTCAATTTGATTTTGAAGGTTGGTATATTTTTACAAGTCTCTGTCATATCTTTAAAATATTGCAGCTCGGAGCGGGGAGTGGATAAAGAAAAAGATGATTGGAAAGTGCATTTTGTAAAGAAGGCAGTGCAAGACTGTAATATTAGTAAGGGAGAAAGAGCATTTCGTCAAATCAATGTGCAGGAGATCACACCCCCATCCCCTGACAAGACTACAAATCGCAGCATTTATTTTTATCGCTATGAAGTGGTACGACTGAATCCAATCTCAATATTCCACACTTCACTTCAACTGGAAGAGAAAAAAAAAATCATCCGGAACAGGGTGTTCATAAAACAATTCGAAAATTCTTTTACACCTTTGCAAATCACTCTTTCAATTACCTATCTATATCTCTCCATTTCTATCTCAGTA
The DNA here is from genome assembly GCA_030220185.1 of Diploptera punctata. NCBI lineage: Eukaryota > Metazoa > Arthropoda > Insecta > Blattodea > Blaberidae > Diploptera > Diploptera punctata. The sequence continues at coordinate 131,342 of JASPKZ010005700.1, forward strand.
TCTACTTATCTCTATATGTCTCTGTCTATCTAATATGTAGGCCTACAATTTTTTTCTGTATCTACCTACCTCTACTCTTTCCCTTCATATCTCTTTATAAGTATTCTACAAGTAATACTAATGTAACTCAGCGATCCTAGTGATTACTGTTGTAATCTTGTAGTATATGTTGTACAAATCTGTACTTCTTCTTCTTCTTCTTCTTCTTCCTTCCTTCCTTCCTTCCTTCCTTCCTTCCTTCCATCCAAATATTAGGCCAAGGCCTGTTACGATCCTATAGGAAATGTTCCCTCCAGCGTTTCATAGGACGGCCCAGAGATCTTCGTCCTCTTGGTATATAATTGAGGGGCTCAGTGGAATAAGGGCCCATCCCTACCAATGATGGATTTTTAGTTATTTGCAGATTATGTATCCTGTGGCCATCTTCTGTTAATCTTTAGAAGCTCATAATTCTAACTTTGCTCAAAAGAGGGTAAATGAGACTTTACGTGTAAGAAAAATTTCTAACTTCTTCACGCGCGCGGGGAATAAGGGCCCATCCCAACTGCTGACACTTGACTGTATATTGTCCGCTTCTCTATGATCCGCTGTAATACTGACGAGCATTGCCGGTAAATATCAGTAAAATACAGAATGACATGATGTAGGTTCGTGTGCAAATGGAAATTGTCTAATAAAATCTAAGAAAAGAAAAATAAATGTGCAAGAGTGGAATAAAACGAAGCAGAATATTTAACCCAACAGTGGAAAGGAATAGATATCGGCCTGAATCAGTTGCTTCAAGAGGTGAGAACGAAATTGCTAGTTATTTATTAAAATCTATGCCATTGATTGAAAAAGGTGTTAATAGAAATATATTTACAGTCTATATAGTGATTCATGTGTTGGTCAAAACAAGAATTTTACAATAATGGGACTTAGGCTGTACATGATTGGTTGTGGTTCTTTTGAAGAAATTGAACATAAATTTCTTGTACCAGGTCACACTTTCCTCCCCTCTGGTGCTGACTTTGGTGTGACTGAAAAAGTTAAAAGAAAAACACAAGTAGTTTATACACCTGAACAGTGGGCTCACCTCATAAGAAAGGGTCGAACAAAGGAACTATTCACAGTAACTGAGATAAATGCAGACGATTTTAAAGATTTGGATAACTTGAATAAAAGTTCACAAAGAGAAATGTGACGCCGGACGAGCATAAGGTAGACATCAGAAAAGAATCTCAGTTTCGTTTTGTGGAAAACAGAATGTAATGCACATAAAATCAGGTTTCGGTGACTTGGCTTTAGAGGAAGTAATAAGCCTTACAAAAAGGGAAAGGAAAGTGTCCTGTATTTTGATGTAATATTGACAACAAAGTATCCTAATGGTAGGATGATAAAGAAGACATCATGACTCTCATGACATTTGTACCACCTGTACACCAGATATTTAACAGCAGCCTTAAATCAGATAATGATGACACAAATGCTGCAAACGTAGAATGCATAGAGTAATGCAATATTAAAGTTAAAAAGTGTTATTTAATTTGTTTATTTATGTTGTATTTTTTATATTCTCAATTTTCGTTTTCTTGGATTAGACATATGAAACAACATAGAGATCTATACATTTGCAGGCAAAAAGCTTATTTTATGTACAAGACATGTACCAAATATTATCAATTTGCGCTCTATATATTTTACTCAATGTATAATTTAATAAAATGCAATTTTTCTCCAAACTTAGTGCAGTTGGGACGGGCCCTTATTCCACTGACCCCCTCAATTATAAACAGCTTTGGGGATCCGATTTGAACTCATTCTTTCAAGATGGTGTTTCCAATTTAGTTGGTACTGTTTAATATATTCCAAAATTGGCGTAGTCTTCAATTCTTTTAAGATATCGGTGTTCCTTTTCCGATCCCATCTGGTGTAACCCGCTGTTCTGCGCATGAATCTCATTTCACAAGCCGTTATTCTGCTTTCATGTTGTCTTTTTAGTGTCCATGCTTCACTACCGTAAGTCAACATTGGTCTAACCAAAGTGTTATATAAACGTAATCTGGTGTTTTTTTGTACAAGGGATGGTTTCATAACTTGATTAATAATTCCCAAACTTTTATTATAACTAGTATTTGTTTCAGGGATATCCTCTTCATCCCAGATAGAGAGATAATATCCAAGATATTTAAATTGATTAGATCTCTCTAAAATTTTATTCTGGAGACAGATTTTACTTTGTGTGGGGTCCTTCCCATGAAATGCCATAATTTTAGTTTTGTTAATTGATGTTTCCATATTAAATTTGGCACCTTTTTTGTAAATTATAAATTGATCGTTGCAAATCATTTTCGGAAAGTGCCAGAAGAGCTAAATTGTCTGCAAAGAGAATAGCCTCGAGTTTGAGGTTCCTATTGATGGGTATATTTCCTCGTTGTGATTTCCTCCATTCGTTTATTAATCTGTTCATATATATATATATATATATATATATATATATATATAGCACGGGTGAAAGTCCACATCCCTGTCTTACTCCAGTGTTGATCTTTTCCCAAGAAGATAATTTGCAATCTTGTTTAACAGAGATTTCATTATATTTATAGATGTTGAAGATATTAGTAATATATTGTTGTGGGATGTTATCAACAGCTAAAATTTGTAGTAATATATTTCTGTCTACTTTGTCAAAAGCTTTCATGAAGTCAACAAAGGCGATATGAGTTTCTATATTGAATTCCTTGTGCTTTTCTAATAGTAGTTTTAGAGTGAAGAATCCATCTGTACAAATCAAAAAGAATCCATTTGTACAAATCTGTACAAATTCTCGAAATAGAATTATTTCGTGAATGCATTCACTGTTTCTCATATTTTGTAAAGTAAAGCCGCCCTAAAAAGATGTACAGTGTAATTTGTTTAGAAGGTGGAATTGGGAAATAGCCTACTCGAACATCCACCAAATTTACCGGACATGAGCTCTTGTGATTATGACTTACAAATATCAAAGAACCTCTACGAGACATTTATTTCAATCAAGAGTTTATATGCAGAAAGCTCTAGAACGATCAAATGAGAGAGAGAGAGATATTCAGAAATGGTGCTGCAGATGGATGTGAGGCAACGTATAGTTGACTTGACAAGATACCATAAATGAAATGTGTAATGTCTAAAGTAACCTAAATATTTTATGATGTTATGGCAGTGTTGTCGTTACTTATAGATTGCCCTGATATATCCCATCTTTTGACTGGCCTTCCTACATTCCTTGAACCTCTTGGCTTGTAGTTAAATGCTGCCTTTGACAATCTTGTTACGTTCATTCTTTCTACATGTCTAAACCATTTTTCTCTATATTCTGTGATTTTATCATTCAATGGATATATATTTAACTCTGTTCTTATATCTTCATTCTTTATCCGATCCATTCTTGTGCAGCCATTTGTTCTTCTAAGGAAGTTCATTTCTACGCTTTGTATTCTACTTTTTAATTGTTTGGTATATGATATGCATAATTAAGAAATGAAAGCTCCAGGGGAAAAACGAATGTCACAAAATCACAAAAACTGAGGTTTCATATTCTTAGTGTTTGTACTGTTCCCTAGTAACATTTAAAAGGCAAAAACTGTTTAAAGAAGCTATGGGTTACGTTTTATAAGGCTTTGAAAATAATGTGTACAGGCAAATGATATAGCGTTTCAAAACTTCAAATTGATTTATCTCAGTTTGAGTTTAATGTGACATTCATCGTTTTTCCCCTGGACCCTTCAAATATTTCTCGGGTTTTCCGCGAAAAGGTTTCAATTCCGGAAATGCATGCTATTATGCATTATAGGGAATCTTCTTTCAAAAAAACGTTAACTGAAAATATATAAAACTTTATTCTCCCAGTTATATTATATGGGTGCGAAACATGGACTCTTACTTTAAGGGAGGAGCAAAGATTACGAGTATTTGAGAATAAATTTCTCTAGAAAGTTTTTAGACCAAACATAGATGAACAGACAGGGGAATAGAGCAGACTACTGTGAGCTACGTGATATTTATAGGAAACCAGATATAATAGAGGAATTAAGTCTCATAAACTGCAATGGGCAGGACATGTGTCACGAATTGAGAATGAAGGAGAGGCATGAAAACTTCTTGTAGAAAAATTAGACTGAAAACTTCCAGTTGGTAGACCAAGAATGAAGTGGGAAAAATAACATTAACCATGATTTGAGGGAAGTAGATTATACAGAGGATGAGTGGAAATCGTTAGCTCATTGTAGGGATGTATGGAGAGCTTATGTCCGCGCGGCCATGAACCTCCGCCCAAAGAAAATAATAAACAATATTCTTATAAAAAAGGTTCTTGCATATTCGGCCAAAAAAATTAATGCAAACCCCCTCTTCTACAGGGTTCTAGAGTGCCAGTGAGTTAGAATACAAACAGCAATCAAAGTAAAAGAACAACAATCTGAAGAAATGGCGCTCAGAGAGGTCATCAGGCAAGGTGACTTTTTGAGTATATTCTTATTTAATATTTAATGGATAAAATCATTGAAAAAATTCCACCACGTTTGGGTTATAAAATGGGAAACACTAGATTTCACTTGATATGTTATGCAGATGATGTCCTTACAGAATCTAAAGATATATTACAAAGATATTTACATCAATTTAATATAAATGCCAGAAAATACAATATGGAAATTAATACAAATAAGACAAAATGCTTAACAATTTCAAAAGAACCAGTAACATACAAATTAGAAGTTGAAAGAAAAATTATAGAACAAGTATCAGAATATAATTATTTAGGTGTATTAATAACAAACACTCAAAATTTAATAAAAGAAGTAAAGAAACAAGCTGATAAAGCAGCACAAATATCAGGATATATGAAGGATTTAATTTTACGCAACAAACATATGTCAATAGAAAGCAAAACCCGCATATACAAAACGATAGTTCGACTAGTTATCGTATATGGAGCAGAAACTAGGGCTGATACAACAAAAACTAAACAAATAATAAGCACATGTGAAATGAACATCTTAAGAAATATTCAGGGGAAAACATTACTTGATAAAATACACAACACAGAAATTAGGGACAAATGTCAAATTCAAGACATAACCAAATTTATTATAGATAGACGAAAATATTGGATGGTCATATAGAAAGAATGGAAGACAACCGACTTGCAAAAAAGAGCTAAAGAAGATAGACAATGGACAGGAGAAGAACAAGAGGAAGACCAGCCAAGAGATTGATAGACAGTGGATGCACATCCAATACGTCTTCCTCCTAGGAGTGATTTTGGAAATAAACAGGATTAAAATCTTACAAATTATGATTAAGAAGAAGAAGAAGAAGAAGCGTTAGAATACCTTTAACCAGGACACTCTATATAAGTATAAAATAAAAATTATTCTTGTTTCTTTTTTGTTTTTAAACTTTTTGACTTCAATACTTTGATGTTACATTTAATATATTTTTTAAGTCTGGTGTTGGAATCGTTTGTAAGCACAGTAATACAATAATAAATGTAATGTTAAACGAGGCAGGTGCGTGAACAATGCAATTTGACAACAACAGATCGAGTCACGTGTGTGACTTGGCATCTCAAAACATTATAATCTCCAATAATTCAATTATCGCATTAAAAAAACAATCCATGTGCACTTTTAAACAAAACTGACATTAATAACAAATGAATTAACACGCTACGCTTTAACAGTTCTTTTAACGTCTACAGCAGGGGTTTGTCCATTCATATGAAGGCCACTTTTATAAATAGAAACCAGATTTACATTGTAGCGGGTAGCAATACCATGGGAAGAACAGAATTCATATAATTTCACTTCACATTAATTTGCACCAAAATTCGTCTTCTTCTTCTTCCTACTTACTTACTCTTACTTACTCTCTGGCACTATCGAACCCTTAGGTTCATGGCCGCTCGGACATAAGCTCTCCAAACATCGCTATCCTGAGCTAATGCTTTCCAATAATTCCCTGTATAATCTACTTTCCTCAAATCATAGTTAATGTTTTTCTCCCGCCTCATTCTTGGTCTACCAACCGGGCGTTTTCCCTCTCGTTTTCCTACAAGAAGCTTCCATGCACGTCTTTCATTCCCAATATGTGCCACATGTCCTGCCCATCGCAGTCTACGACACTTAACTGTTCTTATTATATCTGGCTTCCTATACATACCATGTAGTTTATATCTTTCTACGTCATGAAATTAGGGCTTTTGACCTGTTTTCACATCAAATGGTATTTAATGAATCTTTCCATCTAGTAAATGGGCGTCCAACACTTCTATGTCCTATTGGTTTGTACTTTAATAACAGCTGGGGGATTCTCTCTGTAGACATTTTTTTAACACGTTCATACCGGATGTTTCTCATGTTGTCAATTCTATTTATTAAATTAAAAATATTTAATGGAGAAGACTACATAACAGTGAACTACATGGTCTTAAGTCAGATATAATGAGAACAGTTGAGTCTCCTAGACTGCGACGGCAGGACATGTGGCATGAATGTGGAATGAAAGGCGTGCAAGGAAGATTGTAGGAAAAACAGAGGGAAAACGCCCAGTCGGTAGACTAAAAATAAAATGGGAGAATAACATTAACTATGATTTGAGGGAAGTAGATTATACAGGGAATGGTTGAAAACATTAGCTCAGGATAAGGATGTATGGAGAGCTTGTGTCCGCGCGGCCATGAACCTACGGGTTCGATATTGCCGGTGAGTTAGTTATTATTATTATTATTATTATTATTATTATTATTATTATTATTATTAAAAATTTAGAATGGATAGAATACGAAATAAAGAAATAAGGGAAATTATGGGTGCAGAAAAGGAGCCGGATATCATAGACATTGTAGAAAAGAAAAGATTACAATGGTATGGCCATGTCAAAAGAATGCCAGAGCAAAGATTGTCTAAAATTGTTATGGAATGGATCCCAATGGAAAGGAGGAAGAGAGGAAGACCGAAGAAAGCTTGGATAGAACGGGTACAAGCAGCTATGAATATCAGAGGATTGGAGGAAGATCAATGGATGGACAGAGAGAATTGGCCTTTGGTTTCCGGAAGACGGCGGCAGCTGCCATGATACCGGATGATAATTTTTTTTTATTGCGGATGAGCCCATGTAGGACTACGCAAAGTACTTAGAGGCGTTTCCTTTGAGTCCAAATTTCTTTCATTCTTTTGCTATGAGCTTGTTTTCTGTCATCTGTCCAATTTGTACCAGTTTTTTTTTTCCGGTTTGTCCTCTTGGTCAACTTGCCACTTATTCACCTTAATTCTAAATACATCTCTGTTTGAGATATCTTCTTTAGTAATTCCTGCCAATTTTAAGTCCTTTTTAACTTTATCAATTCACTTCATAGTATCCACTGGAACTTTACTTCTGTTTTCGTCGAATTCCATCATCTGTTTTGTAAGCCTATTTGAGTTCATTCATTTAATATGGCCATAAAATTTTAACCTTCGTTTTCTAATATCATTATGAATGTCTGTATATATTTTATTTCCTTTTTAAATCTGAGTCTAAAGAGTATTATTATTATTATTATTATTATTATTATTATTATTATTATTATTATTATTATTATTATTATTATTATTATTATTATTCTATGTTTACGAAAACGTAGTATAATCTGCAATAATAATTTGTATTTGTTATATTAGCCAAGAGAAACCATATTCTGTGGATAGTTTGGAAATAGTTTTGTTTCAGTAAGTTGTACCTGTATAAACATACTTATCTGTTAATGTAACTTAGTGCATAAGATTGTACGCCTACAATTCCAGTGAGGACAATTGCAAACCAATTTGCAACTCGGTGGATGTTGTTTCATGCAATCTGTGTTGTCGCAGCAAGTTTTGAGCCATCTTGAGGGCTTCATGTTTGTCCAACACGTCCATGTTTTGATTTCATCCCCTGGAACACGGGGGATAAGGATCCCCTGTTAATTGAAAGGACATTGTATCACACCCTCTCCCTCTTACGTAACCCGTTTTGCCATATGCATATCACTTGGAGTGTACACACTATCTATATTTGTCAAATATTTATTTGTATTTTTGCTGGTTGAGTGGAAGAGATGGCCTTAACTCTGCCAGAATAAATAAAACATTATTATTATTATTATTATTATTATTATTATTATTATTATTATTATTATTATTATTATTATTATAGGTAGCGTGCTGCCTTGTCACGCAGCGGGCCCGGGTTCGATCCCCGGTCGGGGCAGTTTTTCTGGGTGAGGTTTTTATCGGGGTTTTTCCTCACCTGTAAGACAAATGTCAGGAAAACTTTAAGGCCCAAACGGTCCCCGAAATCATATGGCCATCATCATCATCATCATCATCCTTATCATCACCATTATCATCATCAAATTTCACAGGTGTGGAAAGCAACGGGAAGCTACCACACCTACAGAATTCCCTAGTAAAGCTGCAAGCATAGCATGAAAATGCTATGATTGCAGTGAAGGACCTGCCTTCGAGCAGAATTACTATAGATGGATTATTGTTATTATTATTATTATTATTATTATTATTATTATTATTATTATTATTATTATTATTATTACTATTATTATTATTAAGTGATCCCACTACCGGCCTCAGGAATAGTAGGAGGGGTAGTAGGAGGTTAAGGCTCCCACTTTTCTGGACAATCGGCACTTGATGTCAGCCCTTCGTGACGGGCGCCTTAACCCCAGAATAAACGTCAGGTACTCATTTCCGTTAGAGGCTGAGTCCACCCCAGGGCCATACGTGCAACATGTCCTGCCCTTCGCAATCTACGAGACCTAACTGTTCTTATTATATCTGGCTTCCTATAAAGACCATGTAGTTCATTGTTATGTAGTCTTCTCCATTCACCTGTCTGTTAATCTCTCTTTGGTCCAAAAATTTTTCTAAGTACTTTATTCTCAAATACTTTAATCTCTTTTCCTCCCTTAAAGTAAGAGTCCATGTTTCGCATCCATACAATATAACTGGTAGAATAATAGTTCCTCATTTCAAAATTCCGCATACTTTGAGAGTTATGATTAATTAAAATGTGGGACTTGGTGTACTTCCTGTTCGAGGGCAGCACCAATTAAAGAAGATATTAACAGGGTCCACTCAAACAGAAAGGGTTACATTACTCGAACTTCCCTATACAATCAGTTGAAAGCGCCAGTTTAATTATAACCACCCTGTATATGGGTTGTAGATTTACTGGTATCATGCAGGTTGCTGAATTTAGAGGGAACTTGAAAACCTCTGGTTTCGTGTAATAACATTGAAGTTGTGCAATATTATAGCGACGTAAATCAAGTCCCATCACGTCCGAACACAATGTCCGCGCGCCGCGTGATTTGACTGTTTGAACATTTCCTATCTCCTGATTAGCATGCGCGAGCTTTCGCAACTTGTTTACTTTAGTGTCGTCAGGGACACCGTGACCACATTGTTACGCATCACTAACTTGATTCACACATTGTTGCCAAACAAATGAATCAGAAAACAATTGCATAATACTCATGCGTCCATATCTAACTGGTTTAGACAAGTGAATCATTTAAAATACATTCCTACACGTTTCATCCAATACCTGATATAATTTTCAATGTTTATTTTTATCTTCATCGTCATAGCCATTAAATGAAATATGTAAATTATATGATCTAAAGATTTCTATAAGGAAAACGAAGACCATGGCTTTTAGAGGAAGAGATCCAGTGAGATCCAAAATTATTTTAGAAAATCAAAGTATAGAACAGGTGTCTAGTTTCAAATATTTGGGCTGTGATGTTGGCTACAATGTGGAAAGAGATATTGACTCCAAAATAAATAAATTTCAGACGGTGTGTGGCCCAATACAGAGAACATTCAAAAATAAAATTAGAAAAAAAATCAAGATAAAAATGTATAATGTTATGGCGATTCCCACAATATTGTATGGATGTGAAACTTGGGCTCCAGTGAAAAGACAGAAGGATAATTTTTACAGGGTAGCGACCTACATTGAACTAATTCTCTGGCACTATCGAATCCCCGCGAACATAAGCTCTCGATATATCCCTATCCTGAGCTGATGTTTTCCAATCATTTCCTCAAATCATGGTTAATATTATTCTCCCACCTCATTCTTGGTCTACCAACCGGGCGCTTTCCTTCTGATTTCCCTATAAGAAGCTTCCATGCACCTCTCATTCCCCATTCGTGCCACATGTCCTGCCCATCGTAGTCTACGATACTTAACTTTACAGACGGCGGAGATGAGGTTCCTAAGACATGTAAAAGGATGTACAAGACTTGATAGAATAATAAATGAGGATATAAGAGAAGAATTGAAAGTACAGCCTTTATTGGATAAGGCCACGAATTACAGACAGAAATGGATTGATCATATGGATGGAATGAGTAAGGAGAGATAACCATTGTTAGCAAGAAAATTATCAAGTAAGAGGAAGACGTGATGTTGGAAGACCTAGAAGACGTTGGGCTGATGCATTATGAAGTCGGAACGGGCAGTTGCCTAATCCCTGGAGTGATGATGATGATGATCATAGCCATAGCAAGTCCACGAATTTAGGTAATTTTCTTACCTGTTTAGATCTCAATAGAAGTCTTTTGAGTGGACGTCCTAGTCTTCTTCTTCCTGCAGATTGATAGCCTAACAGCTGCTTGGACGAGATATTAAATACATAATTTTTACCTGGTAAGTCTATCGTCCTCAACGAATTTATTAAACTTCAAGTTATTATAATATGGAGGCCTTTCGAAAACAATGTTCCATCTTCTGCGTTTTCTTAACTGGAACTACTGGTGTTATATAGGTTGTATAGCGGATTTATGTCTGCGGTTATGTTCTCGTTGAGTAGTTCTTTATTCCTTGCTTCTTTTAGAATCTCTATGTCTTCAAGCATCCTTTTGCAACTTGTTTACTCTAGTGTCAAGCATCCTTGAAGATAGAGATTCTAAAAGAAGCAAGGAATAAAGACCTACTCAACGAGAACATAACCGCGGACATAAATCCGTTATAATAATAATAATAATAATAATAATAATAATAATAATAGTTTATTTATTCTGGCAGAGTTAAGGCCATAAGGCCCTCTCTTCCACTCAACCAGCACAAATACAAATAAATATTCGACAAATATAGATATACACTATACTAATTATAAACAGTTAAAGATACAATAAATGTAGCAATGTAAATGTCATGTACAAACAACATTTTATAGGGTAATAACAATAATGATACGATAATAATAATAATAATAATAATAATAATAATAATAATAATAATAATAATAATAATAATAATATGAATATGATACATTATACGGGAAACACCAATTAATATATATATCTTACACTGGATAATAATGAAGTCGAGTTTAGAGCAAATATAAATTCAGATTTCTTTTAAAAGATGCCAATGTCCGGCAGCCCCTTATTTCTTGTGGTAGGGAATTCCAGTTGCGAGAAGTGGAGATGGTATATGACATGGAGTGATGTGATGTCCTATGTTGCGGTATATTAAGTAAGAGACTATGTTGTGATCTTGTGTTTAAGTTATGGTTTGAGGATAGATACTGGAAACGGGATGATAAATAATTGGGAATCAAGGTATGTAGGATCTTAAATAGGAGAATTAGTGCGATTTTCTTCTCTCTTTTAGATGTAGCCATGACAATTCGTGGAATAATGGAGAAATGTGATCGTATTTTCGAACATTAAATATGAATCTGATACACATATTATGGACACGCTGCAGTTTGTCCGACAATCCGTCACTTATGTCAGTTAGTAGAACGTCACAGTAGTCAAAATGCGGCATCACTAAAGTTTGGATTAAAATTCTTTTAAGAGTTGTTATAACACCATCAGTTCCAGTTAAAAAGCAGAAGATGAAAAATTGTTTTCGAAAGGCCTCCATATTAGAATAACTTGAAGAAGTTTAATAATTTAGTTGAGGACGACTGATTTACCAGGTAAAAATTACATAATTAACATCCCATTACATAACCTCAACGGTGCTTTAATATGGATTTCAAAAGTGTTGATAGGTATGTAGGATCTTAAATAGGAGAATTAGTGCGATTTTCTTCTCTCTTTTAGATGTAGCCATGACAATTCGTGGAATAATGGAGAAATGTGATCGTATTTTCGAACATTAAATATGAATCTGATACACATATTATGGAAATTTAGTTGACGACGACTGACTTACCAGGTAAAAATTACATAATTAACATCCCATTACATAACCTCAACGGTGCTTTTGATATGGATTTCAAAAGCGTTGATCTCCTTGGATATCATCTAATCCTACATTCTAAGAAACTTTGTTTTCCAAACGTTCCATGTGTAATTCTTCTAACATTTCTTCATTTTTTTATGATCTAGTAGTGTGTATCCTCAGAAGATACCTCATTTCAGCAGATCTAAGGCAGATACAATTTCAAACCACCTACGTTACTCGTATCTTACATAATAATAATTATCATCATCATCCGGAATCATAGCAGCTACCGCAGTCTTCCGGAAACCAAACGCCATTCCTCTCTGTCTATCCGTTGTTCTTCCTCCAATCCTCTGATATTCATATCTGCTTGTATCCCTTCTATCCAAGTTTCCTTCGTCCTTCCACTCTTCCTCCTTTCCATTGGGATCCATTCCGTAACACTTTTAGGCAATCTTTGCTCTGGCATTCTTTTGACATGGCCATACCACTGTAATCTTTTCTCTTCTATAATGTCTATGATGTCCGGCTCCTCTTGTACACCCATAATTTCCCATATTTCTTTATTTCGTATTCTACCCATTCTAGATTTTCCAGCTGATCTTCTTAAAACATCCATTTCTGTACTTAAAATTATTTTCGTTTCTCTGGTAGGAATTTGCCAGACTTCAGCATCATATGTTAAAATACTCTGAATTATGGTTTGATATATTTGTAATTTTATATTTTTTGTAATATTTTAGCTCCACCAAACAGAGTTTAGAGCACTTATTGATTGTTTTGTTTGTGCGATTCTATTTTTAATTTCCACTGTGTTATCGCCTGAATGGTCTAATTTTATTCCTAAAGTGCATTCAATACTAGGTTTTAGTTCTTCTCCATTGTTGAAATAATAATAATAATAATAATAATAATAATAATAATAATAATAAATACATTTATTTTGGAATTTATCCGCAATTCAATGGTTTTTCCGTCGCCCTAAAAGAGACTGATATTTAGCAAAACAACATACGGTTTAATTCATTATAACATAATTTTTAATAAAACTGTTAAAAATGTCAGGTAGTTACTCATGGAATGATTCTTGAGATTTGAATTGTGGGATGTTACTGTGCATGCCGCCACTGATCTAATATGAAGCCACGCCCCTTGTAATACGGTGTTCATTAATTCATGCTATACCTGCCATCAGTAATTCCAAATAATAGAGAAACTGAGGGGTTGCTTAATATTTGTGATGAAGATACATTACTTGCAGGGGTGGAGTAGATTTACAGTGGCGTGCAGCTAACTTCCAATTACCCTTTTCACTTGACATTGTAAAGTTCCGTTACTAAATGTGTTGTGTCGGTTTCAAATCGTATTAAGTAATCTAACTCACTGGCACTATCGAACCCATAGGTTCATGGCCGCTCGAACATAAGCTCTCGGTAATCCCTATACTGAGCTATTTTTTTTCATTCATTCCCTGTATAATCTACTTCCCTCAAATCATAATTAATGTTATTTTCCCTCCTCATTCTTGATGTAGCAACTGCGCTTTCCCTCTGGTCTTCCTACAAGAAGCTTCCGTGCACGTCTTTCATTCCCCATTCGTTCCACATGTCCTGCCCATCGCAGTCTACGAGACTTAACTGTTCTTATTATATCTGGATTCCCATAAAGACCATTCAGTTCACTGTTATGTAGTCTTCTCCATTCATCTGTCTGTTCATCTCTCTTTGGTCCAAAAATTCTCCTAAGAACTTTATTCTTAAATACCTGTATCTCCTATCCTCCCTTAAAGTAAGAGTCCGTGTTTGGCATCCATATATTATAACTGGTAGAATAATAGTTTTATATATTTTCAGTTTAACATCTTTTGAAAGGAGTCTGGACATCAAGAGTCTCTGCAATGCATAATAGCACGCATTTCCAGAATTGAGCCTATGTTTAATTTCTTTTTGCATCTCATTCCTATTTGTGATTATTGTTCCTAGGTATTTGAATTCAGCCACTTCCTCAAAATTTCCCTCATTTGTCATTAGCTGTCCATTTCCATTATATAATGTATTTATACGTGTGACCATATATTTAGTTTTATTGATAATTACTTCCAGTCCCAATTTCTTAGTGTTACTCAATAGTGTGTGCATGTTGGCCTTTAGTTATGAATTTCTAAAAGTTTACGCCTGACTCCATTAATTATATTATATTTTTTGATTGCACGCTACTGTTATTTTATTTATAGTGAAATCGCAGTAGAGTGTGCGATAAAACAATAAAATTTTAAGTGTTGAAACGCCACTGGCCATTATATTATTTGTGATATTTCTTGCTTGCACGTTACTGCTATCTTATTCACAGTGAATCAAACTGTAAGATTTTTTATCTGAAGTCACGCCACTGTTTATTGTAATATTTATGATATTTCCTGCTACACGCCACTGCTGCCTTATTTACAGTGAACACAGAGTAGAGGGTGGGATCGATATGAAAGGAGAGTTGTATTGGATGTATCACTTCCCCTTACATTGTCACACCCTAATATCTGCATAATGTTCCTAAGAAACAACCCCCTTCCTCAAGGGTTTGTCTACCCTTGGTCATTCAATACATTGTTTCCACTCCTTGCAAATCCTGCTCTGCGTTTCAGATCCCAACAAACAAACAGATTTAAACTATTAAAACATTTAATAATGATCCGTTGAGATAGCAGGGAAATAAGACCATAAGGAAAACATCAATTGAAATTTTAGAAAACAGTAGCCGTTCCAAATAGGAATGAGATGCACAAAGAAATTAAACATAGGCTCAATTCTGCAAATGCGTGCTATTATCCATTGCATAGACTCTTGATGTCCCAACTCCTTTCAAAAAAACGTTAAACTGAAAATATATAAAACTATTATTCTACCAGTTATATTATATGGGTGCGAAACATGGACTCTTACTTTAAGGGTGGAAAGGAGATTACAAGTATTTGAGAATAAAGTACTTAGGAAAATTTTTGGACCAAAGAGAGATGAACAGACAGGTGAATGGAGAAGACTACATAACAATGAACTACATGGTCTTTATAGGAAGCCAGATATAATAAGAACAGTTAAGTCTCGTAGACTGCGATGGGCAGGACATGTTGCACGTATGGGGAATGAAAGACGTGCATGGAAGCTTCTTGCAGGAAAGCCAGAGGGAAAACGCCCAGTTGAATGAGGTGGGAGAATAACATTAACTATGATTTGTGGGAGGTGGATTATACAGGGAATGATTGGAAAGCATTAGCTCAGGATAGGGATGTATGGAGAGCTTATGTCCGAGCAGCCATGAACCTACGGGTTCGATAGTACCAGTGAGTAAGTAAGTAAGTAAGTAGCCGTTCCAACGTTAACATACGGGTCTAAGACTTGGCCTTTAACAATCTCTGATAAACATAAAATTGAGACAATAAATATGAGATTTCTGAGATCCGTTACAGGTATGTCTTTCTGCTTCTTCTCTTCTTCTTCTTCTTCTTCTTCTTCTTCTTCGGCGTCCCCACTTATAGATTTGCCGTCTTCAGTTTCCATTTATCTCTATCATTCCAATCTCCCTCTTCCAAACTCCTATCCTCCATTATTGTTCTGATGTAGGTTTTCCATTTCCATCTTGGTCTGCCACGTTTATTTCTTCCAGGGGGTGACCATTGGTATATATTTTTTTGGCCATCTTTCATTTTCCGTTCTTAGTACATGGCCATACGATTTTAGCGTTTGATTTTCAATCCTCTTAACAACGGATGTGGTGACATTCATTTCTCTACAAAGGAATTCATTTCTTATTTTATCCTGTCTTGTTTTTTGGAGGCTTCTTCTAAAATAATCAAATTCAACTGTTCTAATTTTATTGTTTTGTAATTCCGTCAAAGACCAAGTTTCGCTTCCATATGACAAAATATTCTGTATTATGCTCTTATAAATTTTCATTTTAGTTTCCTTTGTAATATTTTTGTTCCAAATTACTCCATGTAATTTCTTAGTTACATTTTTTTGCCATTGCAATTTTAGTCTGTACATCTCTCTCACAGGTACCTAAACTTGTAATTATTGACCCAAGATATTTAAAAAATTCACATTTTTTTATTTTCCCTGTTTCAAGTATGAGTTCATCCACATCCTTTCCCAAACACATATATTCTGTTTTCTGTAAATTTATATTCTTTCATTAATTTATTTATCATATATTTCATATCATCTTCATCCCCTGCAAAAATTATTTGATCATCTGCAAACAACAATTAATGCAGTACTTTTCCTCCTATAGGAATACCCATTTCAGAACATTTTTTATACCACAAGTTAAGAGCCTGGTCTAAATAAATGTTAAAAAGAATTGGAGATAAACTGCATCCCTGCTTAAGGCCTTTATTCACTGTGAATTCCTCTGTTAAAGTATTCTGTATTTTTACTTTAGCTTTTGTATTACTATAGATCCTCCTAACAATATTAATCCATTTATCACAGATATTCATATTTCTCATTGCCATCCATAACAATTGTCGAGGTACACTATCATATGACATCTCTAAATCAATAAAAGTTCATATGTAGTTCTTTATTTTTTGCTAGAATTTTCTCTTTTAATTGTCTAACACAGAAAATATTATCAATACATGATCTTCCACTCCGGAATCCACATTGTTCTTTTAAGTTATATCTCCTTAAGTTTAAAATTTATAATTTTACTAAAACTCCTAGCTGTTGAAGGTATAACGCTTATACCTCTGTAATTGGAACACAGTTTTTTATCACCTTTTAAAAATAGGAGTAATGTACGATAAATTCCAGTCTTCTGGGATATCGTCTCCAATTTCAATTTTATTAAAAAGTTGTGTTAAAAATATTACTAAAATATCTCCTCCATGTTTTAGGAGTTCCGTCTGAATATTTTCAGGTCCTGGTGCTCTCCCATTTTTTGCCTCTTTCAAAGCTCTTTTAACTTCATCTTCTGTTATCTCTGGAGTGTCAAATTTATATTCTACATCCGTATCTTGAAGTTGAAACTCATTTATATTTTCTTGAAGTAAACCTTCATAATGTTGCATCCATTCTGATGGTCTTATCAACTGAATATTTATCTTCTTTCTTTCTGATTTCCTAATATTTTGTAATGTTTTCCAAGCTTCTTTGGATCTAGCATATCCAATCGAATGATCTATATTCGAGCATATATTATCCCAGTACTCATGTTTTGCTCTTCTCACTTCCGCCTTTGTTTTATGTTTTAAAGTGATATATTCATTTCGAGATGTTGTTGAGTGATCTGATAACCATTTCATCCGTGCTTTCTTTTTTTCGTCTACTAGTTTTTTTAATATCTTCATTAAACCATTATTTCTTTTTACTTCTAGATTTTCTGTCCCAAGTGCTTCTAAAGCTGCTGAATGTATACTTTCCTTTAGTTGATCATACATTTCCACTGCAGATTTATTTAAAATTAAATTAAGTTTTTGTTTTAATCTTGATTGAAAAAGATTTTTTATACTCTCATCATAGAGTAAACTTACTTTATATCTTTGTTCATTCAAAGGGGTTGTATTTATTCTTCTTCCGTTACTTCAATATTTTGTTTTTTCCTACTTGTTAATATGAATTTTCCCAAAAGCAATCTGGTTTTCTATACACCCTAACATCTTTCACCATCATATCACTTTTTTTTCACAATTATATAATCAATTAGTGATTTGAGACTTTTTGTTGGCTGTTCCCATTTGTATTTATGTATTTCCCGATGTTGGAAGAAACGATTCATTATCATATAGCCATGTTGTTTACATAAACTTATCAATCTATCTCCATTGTCATTTTCCAGTTTTTCCTCAAATGGTCCAATCTCTTCATCTTTCATTCTACTTCCTACTCGACTATTAAAATCTCCTGTTATTATTACTTCTTGATGTTTTTTTTATTTTGTTCTGACAGTTTGTCAAAAAATTAATTTTTCTCTACGGTTGTTGCATCCTCATTTATGGCATATACTCCTATTATTATAAGCTCTATCCCAAAAAGTTTGAGATTTAATTTAATAATTCTTTCATCAATTTCTTCCCAAGACACTATATTTTTTACCAACTTATTTTTTATCAAAATGGATATACCTCTTTTTGCTCTACTAGTTTTTGGTACTCCACTCCAGATATGTGTATAATTTCCTAATTTTTCCTGTCCTTTACCTTTCTCTTTTGTTTCTGAGAGCATCATAATATCTGCATTCATTGCTGTAATCTCATCTATTACTTCTTGTTCTTTAGTGTTCAAGCCTTGAACATTCCATGTGCCAATAGCAAAGGTCCGTTTTCGTGGCTTAAGCCTGTCATATTTAACCCTTAAATTGGCAAACACAAATTTCTTCTGTTAGTTATTTGAATGTGGCGGACCGTAATGAAAACGGTATCTTGTATAACTGTTATTATTAGCCATATTATATAATTAGACACAAATTTAAGTGGTTTCTTTTTGTTCGTTTTCTTCTGATTTATTTAAAATATTAAATTAATTAAACCAACTGATGTATCCAAAAGGACACATTACGAATTTAAGGGTTAAATCCATCCGGCTGACATATTTTCCTGAAGTACGTAGCGATATACTTTTTTCCAGGGCCAGGTAGCCAGCCTGACGCCTAAACCCCAGACACGGAGGACTTGGGTTTTTTTTTAGGGTTTGCTCCCTTAGCCGACAGGTCTCAGTTTTAAGGCGCTGAGAACTCGCCTTTCGCCCCATTCTGTTAGCTACAGTCTATTACGACTGCAGTCAGGGAACACGACGAGAACGCAGGATTAGGACTTGCTGACAGAGCTGCTAAATAAGTCGCAGTGGCATTACTCGAGATTTATTAAGCTATACATAGTCGGCATCTGTACCCTTCTCGAGGCCGTACCAAACATTTGCTCCCCAGGTATGTCTATAAGAGATCAAAAGAGAAGTCAAGATAACAGAGATGAATTACAAATATATAATTTAAACGGGAAAAATTTAAAACAGAAAAATATACAGATACTTAGATCTGCTGAAATGTACCTTTGGAGGACTGCAGGATACACACTACTAGATCATAAAAAAATGAAGACATCTTAGAAGAATTACACATGGAACCTTTAGAAAACAAAATATCTGATTATAAGTCAAGATGGATGCAACATGTTCATCGAATGGAAGATCACAGGATACCCAAACAAATGTTAAGATATCAACCTGCAGGAAGAAGAAGACCAGGACGTCCACTCAAAAGACTTCTGGATGGTGTTTCTCTTGAGGCCGAAACAGGTCAATAAATGGCCTAAATTCGTGAATGTCCTATGATGATGATGATGATGTTGATGATGATGAGAGAATACACAGAAATAAATGTAATTGGTTTGAGCATGTACAAAGAATGTCAAATAATCGTCTATCAAAACAGATTATTTAATCAGACCACTTTGTACACACGTAGCAGAAACTGGTGATACTCCACGCCTACTGGAAGCATGTGAAATGGAAGCTCTAAGAACAATAGAAAACATTATATCAAGAGATCGCGTTAAAAGTGATAAAGGAAAATTTACAAATAGAACAAATATCAAATTGGATAAACAATAGAAGGAAATAATGGAATGAACATGTAAATAAAATGTCAAACGATTGAAATAGTTAAAATACCTAGGGATAAATTCCCAACTGGGAAAATAAATATTGGACGCCCGAAAAAAAATGCAAATATACAATTGAGACAATACATTGATGAGGAACATTGGATGAAAGAAGAAGAAGAAGATGAAGAATATCCATCCAGAGTAATTCTGCCCCAGGGTAGGCCTTTCACTGCAATCATAGCATTTCCATGTTAAACTTTGCAGCTTTACTAGGGAATTGTAGGTGTGGTAGCTTCCCGTTGCTCTCCACACCGGTGAAGGATGATGATTATGATAATGATGTTGATGGCCGGATGATTTTCGGGGACCGTTGGGCCCTAAGCTTCCTGACATTCGTCTTACAGGTGAGGAAAACCCCCAAAAAAACCTCACCTAGGAGCCTGTCCCGACCGTGAATCGAACCTGGGTCCGCTGCGTGACAAGGCAGCACGCTACCTCTACACCACAGAAGAGTATAAGAATTCTAAATGATCTAATTTCAAAACTATAACTAACTAACTAACTCACTGGCAGTATCGAACCCGTAAGTTCATAGCCGCGCGGACATAAGCTCTCCATACATCCCTATCCTGAGGCAATGTTTTCCATTCATCCCCTGTATAATCTACTTCTCTCAAATCATAGTTAATGTTATTTTCCCACCTCATTCTTGGTCTACCAACTGGGCGTTTTCCCCTCTGGTTTTCCTACAAGAAGCTTCCATGCACCTCTTTCATTCCCCATTCGTGCCACATGCCCTGCCCATCGCAGTCTACGAGACTTAACTGTTCTCATTATATCTGACCATGTAATTCACTGTTATGCAGTCTTGTCCATTCATCTGTCCATCTCTGTTTGGTCCAACAATTTTCCTAAGTAGTTTATTCTCAAATACACTTAATTACTTCAGTAAGACGTGCGTGGAGAGCATTTTCTATACTTCTATGATTTAATCTATGGAAAAATAATTATTTAATCCCTTATTGGCAGTAATACAAATTTCACTGCATTGATTTATCGTATAGAATTTCATCTCATTCAAAAAATTTCCACAACAATCGAAGTTCATTTAAACGAAAAATTCTTTACTCTTTTGTTTCCCAGTCTAAAGAGATCGCCGCAAGGGGTCTCCATATGCGGCCGGAAGTGAGGTAGAATGACAGTTGAAAGAATTCCTGCGCAAATTAAAAAATGCAGACTTTCTTTTGTCCCTTAAAAATAAAAGTGGAATAAATATTGATAGGTGGCGATCTCTAACGGACGAATTGTGAATAACAATGCAGGCGGAACTGACGTCTGCATTTCAGCCGGAAGTGATTACCTGTTCTAAACCCATTTACCTTCTCTGGGCTTTTTATCCTAAGTTTTTTTTTTTCTTTTTCACAGGGATCCGATTGGTTTCGATTTCATTCCGTTGAAAAAAACGAAATAATTAGTATGGAACGAATTCCAGCTCACTGCGAATTCTGATTGTTCAAAGTTCATAAACTGTGGTTCTCAATTCTTCTTCTTTTTTCTTCTTCTTCTTCCTTTCCAGGATTAGGTCAATGCGACCTGTTCCGGTCTCAAGTCCATCGTTTCCTTGGCCGTCCCAAATATAGTTTTTTTTTTTTTTTCCATATGGTTTGTAGGTGTTGATCTTTTTGGGTAATCTTGTATTGTCCATTCTGTCTAAATGTTCTTTCCATTGGTATTTGTGCTCTTCTAGTTTATCGAGTATTGAAAATATATCCAGTTCATGTCTTATTGATTCATTGTGTAATCTATCCATGCGTGTACATCCTTTTACGGATCTTAAAAATTTCATTTCAGCTGCTTGAATGTGTGAGATATTATTTTTTTGTAAGTACCCAAGATCCAGATCCATATAAAAGAACAGTAACAGCCATAATGTTATAAAACCTGACCTGAGTTTCTCTTCGAGTCTTTCGGAGGGTTCTTCTTATGGTGCCACACATCATTTGATATTAGTTAAATTTATTATGTATATCCCTTTCGTAGCTATATGTTATATCTGAACCAAGATAGTTAAAGTGTGCTATCTGTTCTATTATTTCATTATTGATTACTATTTTTGCTCTGACCCCTCCATGGTATCTTTACCTTGTCGTGGTGGAGTGGCCTGCGTGTTTAAATGATCCTGAGAGCTATGCCGGAGGTAGCATTGCTGCCGATAGGGTTACCCATGCCGGACTGGTCGAAGGAAGTAAATATCAATAAAACTAAATATATGGTCACACGTAGAAATCTATTATATAATGGAAATGGACAGCTAATGAACAGGGAAAGTATTTTATTGCACTAAAAGTTAAGATTGCAAAACAGTTAGTAGGCCTATATATTATTCATTTTTTTCTGTGTCAAATCAAGACAAAAGACAGTCAGAAATCTTAAGTTCTCATTATACTGTAGTATTCAACTGTTTGTATGTGAAACCAAGATAAAAGACAGTCAGAAGTCTAACTTCTCATTATATTATTCAACTGTTCATATGTAAAACCAAAACAAAAGACAGTCAGAAGTCTAACTTCTCATTATATTATTCAACTGTTCGTATGTAAAACCAAAACAAAGACAGTCAGAAGTCTAATTTCTCATTATATTATTCAATTGTTTGTATGTGAAACCATGACAAAAGAGTCAGAAGTCTAATTTCTTCTTCTTCTTCTTCTTCTTCCTTCCTTCCAAGTATTAGGCCAAGGCCTGTTACGATCCTAAAGAAAATTTTCCCTCCAGCGTTTAACCTTCCAGGAAATTCTCGTATAAGACTTGAAAGCATAACAATAGTCCTTTCGATTGGTTGCTGGCCAAAGGAAGGCAAGACCAGTGATGGGGCTGCCATCTTATAGCCTCTGGTCAGGCTTTTCTGGAGAAGAAAAAAAATAAAGGAAAGAAGAAATGGAAGAAAGGAAATACTCCCTAGCCCTCGGATGCCCTAATAGCGTCGGGGTCGAAAAAACAAGAGTTAACCAAGAGAGGTTAGATAGTAAAGTTAAAAGAGTGCAAAACACAAGTAAGTGGAAGAAATGTTTTGCTCAGCTTGGGCACCTTGTGGTCGCCATCCACATATCCCCTAGATGAGGACCCCTGAGGGTTAATTATACTATATCGCATTATTAACTTTTACTGCATTAAAATTCTTGCTCTAGTAATGAGGCATAACTTGGAATTCTGTCTGATGGCATTTGTTGAAAATGGGTTATCTATGTATTTTTATTCTAGGCCTATATTATTTGATAACCATGTTTGTAGGAAATTTGTATGTATGATTATATGAAATTGGATAGGCACCCTGTATAATGTGAAATCGTTTAAATGATTGTTATTCCACTGAAGAGACACGAGTAGCAAAAAAGCGAATGCGATTAAACTTGATTGCACAGTGGACATTGTTTACATACATTATTATCGATAATGAGGGATCGATTAATTGATTTGGAAGTTTGTGTTAGTTTTCGATTTTGTTGTTAATGAGAGGACGCGGGGTGAATTTGGAACAGTGACAGTGCAGTGGCGGCACGTGCTGTGAATTGTTTACCTCATCACTGATACATACGTGATCTGATGTGTCTAACAGCCCTCGCTGTGTCCCAAATTAACATCTTGCAAAGGTTCTAAAGATTTCTAAAACACCTTTTTCCTTTTAACTTTCACATTTTTTATTCATTTTTATAAAATTATAATCGAATAGTTGCCCCGAAAAGAGATCTAATCCAAAACTACAAACTGCTGGGAAAACGAAAAAAAGTATAATATCCATTTTGAGGCTATTGCCTTTATTATATTATAATTTTTTTAAACCTCTCATCCAATTTGAATGCAAAATAACATGCTAATAACTAAATATTAATTTAATACAGAATTGAGTGCAAACGTGGTCTATCTCCATAGAGTGGAAACATTATCTTACGTACATATATAACTAAAAATGCTATAATAAGAACTATAAAATACATATTGAACACTGATTCAGTTAGAAACATTAATTTCTAACATAATACGTTTTCTGTATTTGTTTTCCATTTGATGTTATTTCTTTACATTCTTTGTGTCTTTCTTATTTTCACTCAATTTCTCTAAGATTCTGATTAGAATTCACGGAACTGTGGTGGAATGAATTTGCACATGTGCAATAATTGTTTTTCTGCACTGGTATTAGTGATTTGAATAACTGCTTCCGCCATTTTGTTATATATAGATCACTATTCGCTTGAAAGCCAACCTTTAAAAATAAATAAAACAGGTCTGGAAGAGAGTATGAATAATTTTATATGAACCATGCTGTTATACTCTCCGGTGCGCCGGTTCTGGGGGTTCCTATGTTGGTAATGAACTCCTATGCACGTTTGTGCGCTTTCCAATTATTATTAAATGTATTGATAATTTTCTACACGCTCCCTCACTTCTTGGGGTTTTATTGTTTTTAGTACATTTTAGTATTTTGGGCCTATTAATTCCTGCTATACCGGATAGATCACGAATCCATTGAAAACTCAACTTTCGAATTTTTGTGGTTTAGATCTCTTTTCGGGGTAACTATTCAATGATTCTTCAATGTTCTATAATGACGTAACAGCCCAATGTTGGGCCATAGCCTCCATTTTGATAGGAGTTGCTAGACCGAGTTAATTTTGTAACTCTCTTTACCCTTAGAAGTATTGAATAGTAATACTGACCCATGAGACATCTAGCAGGCAACTGATGTATTACTATGATGAAGGAGATCGGTAAATTTTGCTTAGAGGCCTCTTTATTCAGACTTAAGAATCTTTTACGAGTGTGAAAATCTTCATGCTCGGGACCCACGGTTTAAGCCCCTCCCGGAGGATCTGATGCTTTAAATTTTCTATCCTAAAAAATCCAACGACTCCGGCCGGATGATCAGAGGCAAGGAGCATACATAATCACTAGTCAACTAGATTATAACTTTAGGCGCTTTAACATCTAAGGTCATATTACGTCTATTGTATATCTGGCTTAACTTGGCAAAGAAAGAGATGGAGATATAAGGGCAGATCCCTGAACGCTTTCGTCCAGTTACAAAAGGAAGAACCCATCCTGTTGTCAGTTTACGTCTTTCCCCTATTAACATCTGGTGAAGAAACTCCGAGAACACTGATGCGATGAGAGAGGTGAGCACAGCTGTCTCTTTCTATAAATTTCTTGCAAAGTTATGCCAGACGTACAACAGAGTTTCTAGATGTGTTTATGCACATGCGCGTACACAAACCCATATAGGATGAAACAGTACTAGTAAAGTTTATGGTAGCAAAGCAACAATCAGCTGAGGATGGGACTGTTCCCGAAAGACCTACAGTGTTTTAAACGTTTTTTTAGTTGAGGAGATGTAAATTACAAGGATCAAATTTTATAATTTTAGTAGCAACCTCCATGCTTGGTTGTTCGCACTGTATACCAAATGATTTAACTTACCCTTAAATTGGCAAAGGGGGCGCGCCGTAGCGTAGTGGTTAAGGCATTGCGCTACAAGCCGGAATATGGAGGGTTCGAATCCTGGTGGGGTCAGGAATTTTAAACTGACCCAAACCTTCTAGCGGCACTATGGCACTGGGGTCGACTCAGCCTCTAATGGAAATGAGTACCAGACGCTTGTTTTGGGGGTAAAGGCGGCCGTCTCGCAAGGCTGACAACTCAGCTGACATCAAGTGCCGATTGTCCAGAAAAAGTGGGAGCCTTAACCTCCTACTATCCCAAAGGCCTTCTGAGGCCTGTAGTGAGATCATTTTACCTTTTAAATTGACAGAACACTAATTTCACGTGTCAGTTATTTGAATGTGGCGGACCGCAGTGAAAACGAAATCATGCATAACTGTTATCATTATGTATTCTGTGTAATTTGACACATATTTAAGTAATTTCTATTTGTTCGTCGGGGGTCCGTTTATCGGGCCCCAGCTGTGCTCACAACAGCAACAGGGCGCGTCCCCGGGTGGCGGATAGGGGAACGGTCGGTGGTTTGCTTGCACTCCTCCCGGCTAGGTCCAGACCGGACCCGCGGGCCATTTGTGAGGTCGTCAGGACTCGAGCGACCTGATGCACTACATAGCTCGTGCTGCGCCCACTTCAGCAGCAAATCGCGTCCCCTCGGTGGCGTAGTGGGGAAAAGGTCGGTGGATCTGCTAGTCAGTCCTCCCTTCCAAGTCCGATGGACTCGCGGACCATAAGTGGGGTCAACAGGAGACGAGCGCCCTGTTGCACTAAAGCTCAAATGTCCCGGCCCACAACGGGAGCAGCGGCCGTCGTGGCGAGGCGGTGGGAGATTGTGGAGATCAGAAGCTCCCTTCTCTTGGTTAATCCCGAGGACCTTTGTGGGGGCACCATGGGCGATGAGCTCCCTGGATGCCTACATTGCTCAGTGGGCTGACTCACAGCAGCGGCACGACTAGGCTTAGTCTTGCGAACGGGCTGGTTGGGACAATACCGGGCGTAATGCTGGGGAATTACCACCAGGTCGATAAGCTCGAGAAAGGAGGAAGCGCGGTCTTTGGCGTGGGACTTAGCGCCGACTCTGGAACCGAGTGACCCAAGGACAATCTGTGAGGTCGTCAGGAGTTGAGCGACCTGACGTACTATAGCTCAGGCTGGACCCACTTCAGCAACCAAACACGTCCCCAGCTGGGACGGCTCGGCTCGGACCAGTCCAGCGGGGAGCTACTGTACTGGTTCCTGGCTTGGCCTACGGGCCCGTCAACAAACTGTGGGGTCGCCAGGAGATGAGCACCTGGATGCACTAAAAGTCTCACACTGTTGGGCTTGTAGCCCTAGTCGGTCTCACAACGGCTGCAGGGCACGTCCCTGGAGGCAGAACAGGGGAATGGTCGGTGGATCTGCGACAGCAGTCCTCCCGGCTAGACTCATGGAGCCCGTGGACCAACTGTGGGGTCGTCAGGATTGAGCGACCTGATGTACTATGTAGCTCAGCAATTCCCAGAACTGCAAACTCCAACACTCTCTCCCTGGGGTGTTGGTTTAAGGACCGAGAACTTGAACGTGGACGCGAACATAGGATAGGGAGGACTAGAACTAGGACTTGGGAGTATGGTCATGACGACCGAGGTATCCCAAGGGGTGGATGGCTGGGCCTAGATGTTAGTTTTCTTCTGTTTTAATAAAAATAATAAATTAATAAAACCAATTGATGCATCCTGTAAGATATATTATTTTATTTTATTTAGAGCCCCACCACCACCCCCCGGGTTACCTCGGGCATAATGCCCTTATCCCCGGGTCTGCTCTATGTCCCTATCTATATCTTATCTTTATTGAAATACATAATAAATATACAATTCGGGTATTTGTAGTGTGTTGTTGTTACATAAAAATTAAAATGCTAATTTAAGGGTTAACCGTTAATTTTTATTTAGAAATATTCCACAATTTTCAGTGTTTCTCCTTCAACCCAAAGTGATTTGTCGCCAGATGTTCCTGTCTAAAGCATCTTCTTCCCTCAGATCTCTAGCATCCATACTTCTCTTCACTCTATCCATCGTTCTCTAGGCCTGCCTCTTCCACTTCTCCCATTACCTTTCCAAAGATCTTCTTTGGTATTCTCTCTTCTTCCATTCTTACGAGGTGTCCATACAATTTCAAACGTTTTTCTTCTATTTTTCCTAATATTTTTTTTTTCAACTTGCATAATTTCCCTTATTGTGCTGTTTCCGACCTTATCCCTTCTTGAAATTCTTGTCGATCGCCTCCAAAAAATCCATTTATACTGCTAACAGCTTGTTGGCTTGTTTTCTACTTACTGTCCAGGTTTTGGATCCATATAATACAATTCTTTGTAACAGAACTTGAAACATAGTTTTCTTCGTTCTGTACATTATATTTCTGTTAACCCTTATATTTTAATTTATTTAGGGGTAGCAGCGCACGCCGGGTACTAGCTAGTTATAAATAAAATAAATTGATCCATTGCGAACCCTAATTTTGTGGTCTCTGAATTTCCTATTTGGATAGCGAGTTTGGCCGCCCCTAGCTACCCGCGGGAGTGGAAAATATGAAACCAAACAGACTATAATGAGTACATAAATAATTTGTGGAGAGTTCATAAATAAACATAGATTAATATGTTAATATGCTACCATACACATGTTTGTCTATATTAATACTTTCATCCATCATGCACGCAACCCTACAGAGACATCACATTGTGAAATATATTACAAAAACAGCTGCAATACATAATTTTAAAAAGCGCCACCAAGTTACACCGTGGATTACATCCAAATGTGTCATTCCATCGTACATAACTTTATATTCAGGCTATGCATTCTCCATTCTTTGTGTATGTTTGAGAGCGTTTTATATTTTCAAATGTTCTCCTAAATTGTTTTGCTTTGTATTATTTCCTAATGTACAGGGTGTCTTTAAATCACTATCCATTTCCATGTAACCACTGCTATTTTTTTTCTTTCCCTCGTATACTCCATTAGCTTAGTACAACATGTTTAGCAGCAAGGATGGTTGCCGTTGTTTATACACGGGTTTTATATTATTTCCTTCTTCTTCTTCTTCCTTCTTGTAAGACCATGTTTCCCTAACAGAGATTTAGGCGCTCTCCCCCTACAGGGAAGAATTTGAACCATACTAATTTAGTTACACTTGTTTTCGTATAGATGTCATTTTGAGTGGTCCGTGGTCAGCGTTCCGCCTCATACTGACATCTAGGAAACCAAGGTAGTATTAGGACAGGAAAATTCGTTAAATTTTGCTTAGAGGCCTTTTCATTCAGGCTTAAGGATCTTTTACGAGCCTGAAAATCTTCAGACTCGGGACCCACGGCTTAAAGTCCCTTCCACAGGACTTGCTCCTTGGAGTTTTTCCATCCTAACAAAATCCATCGACCCCGGCCGGGTTTGAACTCGCGACCCTCGGACCAGAGGCAAGGAGCGTATCCACTAGTCCACCGAGGCCGATATATATTATTTCCTAATGTCTTTAATTGCTTTCTTCAGTCTGGTATTAATCGATTGTATATTTTTTGTCTATTTTATTTCCTCTTGTATTATTTTTTAATTTTTTTAAGTGCCAGAATTTACTTTATGTCTTGAAACTGGCCCCTAAATTAATATATTTTGTTTTCCCTCT
Organism: Diploptera punctata; assembly: GCA_030220185.1. NCBI lineage: Eukaryota > Metazoa > Arthropoda > Insecta > Blattodea > Blaberidae > Diploptera > Diploptera punctata. The sequence continues at coordinate 160,332 of JASPKZ010005700.1, forward strand.
CCCTTTAACCCAACAATGTAATGTAGGTATATATATATATATATATATATATATATATATATATATATATACCTACATTACATTGTTATATATATATATATATATATATATATATATAATGTCCACCGCTGTGGTCTCGAGGTAGCGTACTGCCTTGTCACGCAGCGGGCCCGGGTTCGATCCCCGCTCGGGACAGTTTTTCTGGGTGAGGTTTTTATCAGGGTTTTTCCTCGCCTGTAAGACAAATGTCAGGAAAACTTTAAGGCCCAAACGGTCCCCGAAATCATATGGCCATCGCAATCATCATCATTCATATTCATCTTATCATCATCATCCTTCATCGGTGTGGAAAGCAACGGGAAGCTACCACACCTAAAATTCCCTAGTAAAGCTGCAAAGCATAGAATAAAAATGCTATGATTGCAGTGAAAACCCTGCCTTCGGGCAGAATTACTATGGATGGATGGATATATATATATATATATATATATATATAAATTCTGGATGGAAAACTCCTCTTTGAGACCGTAACAGGCCACGTGGCCCAATACTTGCATGGATGATGATGATACATTATTCTATATGTATTATAAGTCCACAGCTCTGTGGTCTTGAGGTAGCGCGCTGCCTTGTCAAGCAGCGAGCCCGGGTTCGATTCCCTGTCAAGACAGGGTCCTGGGTGAGGTTTTTTTCGGGGTTTTTCCTCACCTGTTAGACAAATGCCAGGAAGCTTAGGGCCCAACGGTCCCCGAAAATCATCCGGCCATCATCATCATCCTTATTATTCTTCATAGAAATACTATGGATGGATGTATCATTACTCACTTGAATGAGTATTTGGTCGTCCGGGTGTCAACACTGTGTACAACATTTATTTGCCAATAAAATGTAGGCCTACCCTCATTAAAAAAATAATCTTCGTAAATGCGAATTGTGAAATCTATTTGAAATTTAAAAATAAATTCCATCACTGCATAAACTAAGTGAAAACCTCAGCAAATTGATGTTATGTTCCTACTTTAATATTATATCTATTTTTCTTTTGTTTGTTGCTTTATGTGACTGCAACAATGCGCCGTGCAGTGTGCCGATTCTAACATAGCTAGGCCTATACCTATTGACGGCTAATTTCTTTGTTTTGCTATCTGTGAGGGGTCAACTTCTAACCCTTCCCGGCAGGGGAGAAACTCAGCTAAACCTGTTCCATGTGCCTGACGCCCCATGGATTATACACTGCTCAAAACAATTAGAGGAACACTATGAAATATGCAAATATGTTTTCATTGGATAAAGGTACAAACATGAAATTAATAAAGTACATTATTTGTGGATATTTATTTATTTATTTATTTATTGCTCATGTCAGTAAAAACAAATGAATAACGCTGACAATTAACTTTTCAAATAATTCCGCTATGTAAGCGATTGGATCTTGTGCTTATTTTTTAAACTTAAACACTCGTTATATAGAGTTAGTATCGTGTATGGCCTCCACGACATTCGATGGCACTTTGGCACCTTCGTGTCATGCTCCCAATAAGATTCTGGATTTCCTCCTCTTGCGGGATATTCTCCCATTCCTCCTTCAGAGCATCTCCAAGTTGCTGCAGAGTTTGTGGAGCTTGATGTCGGTTCCTGACCTTCCTGTCTAGAAGATCCCACAAGTGTTCAATAGGGTTGAGGTCTGGGCTGACCGCTGCCACTCCATTCTCAATTTCATTCCTCCTCAGGAAATCGCTGGTGACAGCCGCAGAATGTGCCCTGACATTATCTTGCATAAACAGAAATCCAGGGCCTACTCCAATGGCAGCAGGTACTACATGCTCTTCCAGAACGTGCTCGATATACCGGACAGCATTCAGTCGCTGGGGAACAAGTACAAGGTCCGTACGATTGTTGTACATAACTCCGGCCCACACCATTATGGAACCTCCTCCGAATCTATCAATTTCCTGTACAGCCTCTGCAGAAAATCTTTCTCCTGGCCGTCCCCACACCCTCAATCGACCATCACAACGTGTAAGACGATACCTGGATTCGTCCGAGAAGAGCACAGACTCCCACTGGTTCAGGTTCCAATCACCATGGTTTTCAGCATACGTACGTCTTGCTGCCTTATGCCCATTTGTTAAGCGTGTTTTTTTTAACGGGCCTTTTTGGACGAATATTCTCTTTCCTTAATCTGTTCCTTATGGTTTGGTCTGAAACCCGGATTCCGGAAGCCATATGAAGGTCATTCTGCAGGTCTTTTGCAGTTTTTGTACGCTGTCGAAGAGCAGAAAGAACAACGTATCTGTCATCCTGGGGGCTTGTTTTAAATTTACGGCCCTGGCCACGTCTTCTACAATACTGACCTGTCTCTCTGTGCCTGTTGCGTAACCTGGACACCACGGAAGGAGAAACCCCAAGCTCTCTAGCCACTTGTCGCAGAGATTGACCTTTTCGTAAAAGATGTAGAGCATGATACACTTCAAACTCATTTAAATGCCTCATTTTGTCAGAGACTTCAATAAACAAGGCAATAATCAACATTCGTCACTATAGCAACATCAGGAAGCTTACCAATTAGAAGTGGCCAGTGCCTTCCAAAATAAAAAAAAATTCTCTATATTTGTTATTTGATGTAATTTCTCTGTATTTAGGCCATGGATCTTTAAAATTTGTATCCAATGATAAAAGTAATAATTCAGTTTACATATTGTCCAACTTTCAGCATCACACCTTTAAAAAACAATTACTTATTCAGTTTATTACAAGTGTTCCTCTAATTGTTTTGAGCAGTGATATCCATAAAATAGCCATCCAGAGTAATTCTGCCCGAAGGCACTGTAATCGTAGTCATGCTATGCTTGCAGCTTTACTAGGGAATTGTGTAGGTGTGGTAGCTTCCCGTTGCTTTCCACATCGATGAAGGATGATGATGATAATGATAAGAATGATGATGATGATAATGATGGCCATATGATTTCGGGGACCGTTTCGGCCTTAAAGTTTTCCTGACATTTGTCTTACAGGTGACGAAAAACCCCGATAAAAACCTCATCCAGAAAAACTGCCCCGATCGGGGATCGAACCCGGGCTCGCTGCGTGATAAGTCAGCACGCTACCTCGAGACCACAGCGGTGGACTATCCATAAAAAATATATATATATATATTACTGTATTATTAAGATGCAAGTACCAACTCAGTTGTTGAAGATGGAACTAATAGTCTTGAAACGCCTACACAATTTTAGTGAATTTTATTGTTGAGGATTGATTGATATCTTAGATAATAATTTTGTTATTTCAACTTATTGAATGCAAATGTTTACATAATTGAAGTTTTGCAAGTTGTAAAGTTGGTCACACGGGAGCGTGGGCGCCGAGTCAAGGCAACTTTTAACACCTGACGTTTAATTGAGAAAGTGGTAATTAAAGTACAGTCTATTCTCAAACTAGTTTACAATCAGAATTCCGCGCAGTTGCCACCAACATAAACAATATTAACATTTTACTCCTTCTTCTTGTTCTAATGGTATTATTACCTCGCAGTATATCATGTCGCTGCGTAGTGGGTTAAGGCAAGACGTTATAAGCGGCAGTTCGGAGGTTCGAATCTCGACGCTGTCAGGGTCTTTAAGGGGACCCGGAATGTCCTATACAATAATGTTAAATGTAAGGAACATTTTCTCCTGAACTATTAATATTGGTAAACATGGAATTATATCAACAATTGTACTGGATAACAAAATAATAGAACAAGTATCACATTTCCAATATTTAGGATGTGATATAACTTATAGAGAAAATAAAGACATAGAAAATAAAGTAAATAAATTTCAGGCTATTTGTGGAACCATAAAAAGAACCTTAGGTCGGAAAACAAGGAAAGATACGAAACTTAAATTATATAAAACAATGGCTATTCCTTTGTTGTTGAATGGAAGTGAAAATTGGATAATGAAATCAAGGGATAAAAGCAGGATACAGACTGCGGAAATGCTGTTTTTACGTAATGTGAAAGGATGCACAAGAGCGGATAGAATAAGGAATGAAACTATACGATAAGAATTAAATATATATAAAATTGAAGATACAATCAGCGAAAATAATAAGAAATGGACAGAACACTTAATTAGAATGAACAACGAAAGAATGCCAAAAAGAACCTTCCTGTATAATCCCAGAGGAACAAGAGATGTTGGCCGACCACGTAGAAGATGGACTCCACTTTTAACTTCGCCGGAACAGGCTGCATAGCCTAAACCTTGTAGTAGAAGAAATAGGAGACGAGTATTAATTCTATCAAGTTGAAATTTTTACAGTGGAAATGTTCATATATTTAGAGTCCTCTACCATAAGGATTTATATAGATATGCATTTAAGTACAGAAATGGATGTTTTAAGAAGATCAGCTGGAAAATCTAGAATGGATAGAATACGAAATAAAGAAATAAGGGAAATTATGGGTGTACAAGAGGAGCTGGACATCATAGACATTATAGAAAAGAAAAGATTACAGTGGTATGGCCATGTCAAAAAAAATGCCAGAGCAAAGATTGCCAAAAATTGTTATGGAATGGATCCCAATAGAAAGGAGGGAGAGAGGAAGACCGAAGAAAACTTGGATAGAAGGGGTATAAGCAGCTATGAATATCAGAGGAATGGAGGAAGATCAATGGATGGACAGAGAGGAATGGCGTTTGGTTTCCGGAAGATGCCGGCAGCTGTCATGATACCGGATGAGGAGGAGGATGCATTTATATCAAAAATAAAATTTGTTTTCTTTACAAATATGTTCTATCAGTTATTTACACTGTATTTTGCTACCTAAATTCTTTAATTACTGAGCTATCACAACATCATTATGGTAAAAATTGTATATGAGCGCTATATTGAAGCCCTGAACATTTCAGGTCTCTAGCTTTAATAGTTTAGAAGAAAATGTTCTTTATATTTTGCAAAAATGAATGCTAACTATGGGAGAGAGTTGACGGCTCACGCCCACATTTTCAAGGGACGGGGAATATTTAAAACAAATAATAAACACACTTATAAACAAGATACAGGCAAGATAATTATACCATATTAAAGAGGAATCTATCTAGTATTTTAATTGATAAAAAAATGAAAATGCATTTTTTCATCACATCTGCCCTTTCGGGTCCCCTAAAACTGGCCTAAACTTGTGACAGCACCATGGACATGGTTCGATTCAGCCTTTAATGGCTGCGGATAAATGTGGCTGTCACGCAGTGTTGTCAGCCCAGCTGATATTGTGCCGTTTGTTTAAAACAGTAGATATTTAACACCCTACTACTCCAAAGGCCACCTAAAGCCTGTGATGAGATTATCCTTACATTTTATATATATGTATGTATGTATATAATAGTCCACCACTGTGGTCTCGAGGTAGCGTGCTGCCTTGTCACGCAGCGGGCCCGGGTTCGATCCCCGGTCGGGACAGTTTTTCTGGGTGACGTTTTTATCGGGGTTTTTCCTCACCAGGTCCCGCGCCGTAGCCGAGTGGTTAAGGCAAGAAGCCTTGGCGCAGAACTACCGGACATGCGCTGGTTCGAGTCTCCATGGGGAAAGAAATTTTTCTAGTGGAATTTCGGCCAGTATGGAACCGGTGTCCACCCAGCATCGTGAGGCATTTGGGTAGCTACAATAAGTAGCCACTTCAGGTTGAGAAGACCAGCTATAACGGTTGGAGGATCCGACATGCTGACCACATGTCACCTCTACACTGGCTAGATGATCGTCTACCACTGTGATTAACACATGTGGATGTGAGGCCAGAAGCCGCTGTCAGCCAATGGCCTTCTAGGCCTGTAGCACTAGGATTTTTTTTTCTTCACCTGTAAGACAAATGTCAGGAAAACTTTAAAGCCCAAACGTTCCCCGAAATCATATGGTCATCATCATCATCCTTATCATTATCATCATCATCTTTCACCGGTCTGGAAAGCAATGGGAAGCTACCACACCTACAATTCCCTAGTAAAGCTATAAAGCATAGCATGAAAATGCTATGATTGCAGTGAAAGGCCTGCTCTCGGGCAGAATTACTATGGATGGATGGAGATATATATATATATATATATATATATATATATATACTAGCTATTACCCGGCATGCGCTGCTACTCATAAATAAATGTTAATGTTTTTTACCACCAGCCTTGAGCTGAACATTCTTAAAAAGCCCCATTACAATCGGTTGAACGGTATGACAAAGCACGCTTGCCTGGGTATCAACTTATCCGAATCTTCTTGGCATCAATGAAAGACAAAAATAGTTATTGTGAGTTATCCGTAAATGATAAACATATGCTGTCGCGGACTTTTTTGTAGAGTTTTTTTGAGATATTCAATTCTGTGTACATTAATTTGGTGTATTTGTTATGGTTTAGGCAGCGTAAGCAATTTAAGCGTCAAAATAGGGAATTTATTTCACGTTTTTCACTACAAAGGGTGATTTTTAGGGGTGAAGGGGTTGAGTATTACAACTCCCTTACAGCCTATGTTCATCCCGGGAATCTCCTGAACATTAAAAAAAATCAAAATTGGATCAACGGTACGGCCGCGCATAGAATACGAACAAACAAACCAACAAACATTAATTATATATATATATATATATATATATATATATATATATATATATATATATAAAAACAGAATAATAAAAAATAAAGATGTACTAGACAGAGTGAGTAAAGGACCAATAATGCTGGAACTCATAAAGAAGAGGAAAAGAAACTGGATTGGTCACTGGCTAAGAAGAAACTGTCTGCTGACGGACCTTAATACTAGCATCTTTAACCCTTATTGCAGTAGTTAAAATTATTAATATTTTTAAAGGACCACTCCGTCACATAACATATGAATAAACCTCTACGTGCCCTACAAGGAAGGGTAAACGGATAGAGAGTTAGAGGCAGAAAACATATCAGATGATAGACAATATTAAACTAATTGGTTTGTATGCGGATACAAAAAAGAAAGCTGAGTTAAGGAAAGAGTGGAGAATGCTGAGTTTGCAGTGAAAGATCTGCTCTTGGGCAGAACACTATGTATTTATATGTGTGTATATATATATATATATACATAACAATGAACTACATGCTCTTTATAGGAAGCCAGATATAATAAGAACAGTTAAGTCTCGTAGACTGCGATGGGCAGGACATGTTGCACGTATGGGGAATGAAATACTTGCATGGAAGCTTCTTGTAGGAAAGCCAGAGGGAAAACGTCCAGTTGGTAGACCAAGAATGAGGTGGGAGAATAACAGTAACTATGATTTGAGGGAAGTAGATTATACAGGGAATGATTGGAAAGCATTAGCTCAGGATAGGGATGTATGGAGAGCTTATGTCCGCGCGGCCATGAACCTACGGGTTCGATAGTGCCAGTGAGTAAGTAAGTATGTATGTAGGCCTATATATAAAGTAAAAGTAAGTAAAGTAAAGTAAAGTAAAGTAATCCCACTACAGGCCTCAGGAGGCCCTTGGGGCAGTAGGAGGTTAAGGCTCCCACTATTTCTGGACAATCGGCACTTGATGTCAGCCGGGTTGTCAGCCCTGCGTGACGGCCGCCTTTACCCCCAGAACAAGCGTCTGTTACTCATTTCCGTTAGAGGCTGAGTCGACCCCAGGGCCATAGTGGCGCCAGAAGGTTTGGGTCAGTTTAAAAATCCTGACCCCACCGGGACTTGAACCCTCGCTCTTCCGGCTTGTAGCTCAGTGCCTTAACCATATATATATATATATATATATATATATATATATATATATGTATATATGTATATATGTGTGTGTGTGTGTGTGTGCATACGTGCGTGCGTGTGTGTGTGTGTGTGTTAGGTTTAAGAAAAACCTTTCCATTAAAAACAACCTCTATTAAAATAGGTTACAATACGATATGGTATATAAAATAAAATTTGTATGATCATTATTGTTCTCGAAGCAACCTCACGGCCTACTAGATGTGTCGCTTTTTCCCACAGTGAGTTGGGTAATCGTTTCCGATACGTCGCTAATAGCTCGGTGTCGGGTTCCTCTTGTAAGACCCTCCGGCGATCGATAGAACAACCTCGTACCAAAGTGCAGCCGCTAGAAATCAAAATTACGTATCTCCTACTTCTAAGAAAGACGCCATTTCAAATTCTTCGCAACATAAAATGGCGCTAGTTGGCACACAATATTCAGTCTGCATTGTTACACCATAAACTAACTTAACTATCTCACGCAATCGATAGCAAAAACAAATTCTAAACAATCGACCTAATTTGATAATTTTTATTATTTCGTAACAATAATACTTAAGGCACGCCGCCTAGCGTAATTGGTTAAGGTAATAAGTTACCACTGTAAGGTCTCAGGTTCAAGTCCCGATGGGGTAAGAATTCTTAAACTCTTGTAACATTTCTGACGGCATCTGGTCCTGGGATCCACTCATCCTCTAACGTAAATTAGTATCAGCTCTTGGTACATGCTGATCATCATCATCAAATTAGGGCACTACAACTTCAGAATTGAATGTTTTGGCCTTCTCAATAATCTTCCGCCAAATTCTTCTATTTTCTTTCAATTTCAAGTTTGTCAGCCTCATATTCTTCAGATCCTCCCAAACATCGACATGTAACCTCATCTTAGATCTGCGAAAAGTTCGGAAAAATATAAATGACATATTTACATCATAGAACATTAAATTATATATAACGTTGGTTATAAATTTCTCCACTAGAGTGCGTTCTTACAACATTGTGATCCTTTGCAATAAATAGCATTATGATCTGGTTGCAATGATGAACAAAAGAAGCGTACCAATCGTTTCTCATTTGTTTTCAAACATCGCCGTTTATATTAAATATATAAATATTTTAAAATAACTATAGTTAAATAGAAATGTCAGGGAAACTTTAAGGCCCAAACGGTCCCAGAAATCATATGGCCATCATCATCATCATCATCATCATACATATCATTATCATCATCCTTCACCTGTGTGGAAAGCAACGGAAAGCTACCACGCCTACAATTCCCTACTAATGCTGCAAAGCATACCATGAAAATGCTATGATTGCAGTGAAGGACCTGCCTACGGGCAGAATTACTATGGATGGATAGTTAAATAATGATTTGTGAGTAAACAGCTTAATTTTATTCGTTAAATAGTCCTAACAAATGCCACTCTTGATTTCCAAATTCTCTAGATAAATTCACTCCTCACTTATGACAAATGAGATGCAAAAAGAAATTAAATTTACGATCAATTCTGAAATGCATGTTATTAGGTATTGCAGGGACTCTTGTCGTCCTAACTTCTCTCTTTCAGTTCTATCTCCTTTTTTTTTTTTTTAGAATTTAGATTTATTTATTTAGCCTGGTGGAGTTAAGGCCACGTGGCCTTCTCTTCCACTCTCCAGGGAAGACACATATTACATCAGAATATAACAATCACAATGAACTCTAATATTAAATACTAAATAAAAATTTGATCAAACAGATAATATCTATTATATTACGATTTATAATGCAACTAGTTAATGTTAGTTAAAATTAAGACTAAAACTAATAATAAAATGTATACAATCAAGACATATTAAATTGTCCCTGTCTAACAAAAACAAAGAAAAATAATGAGATATACAAAACTAATTTTACGTTTGTACAATGTATAAAACAAAATAAAAGAAAATATTTGTTAATCTTAATATTATTTTCATAAATAATTAAATTTATTAATTGTTAAAAGAATAGACTGGTAGATGATTTCCATGTTGTGCTCTTAACAATAAGATTCTTTGATGTGGCAAAGGTGACTAATCTGACCCATCGGGACTAGAAATCCCAACCTTCCAGCTTGTAAGCCAATCACATCACACCATAATATTTATAATGTAAACAATTGTGAGGTAAGTTAGAGACAGTTTGTTGCTTAGCAACAAGAGAACGCATTTGAATTGCATGTTAGAGATTGACAAGATTTGGTTAAGAAAACAAATGACAGTTAATGTGATTTGTATTCATGGCCTCCTGTAATTACGTAGCGCGCAGTACATGTGATGTGTCCACACAATAGAGGGTTAATTTATCAGCCCCTGACATGAGGGGGATGATGTTCTTCCTGCTGTACTGATAACACGCAATTAATAGCCTATCCACCCTCCACAACTCTCAATTTTTTAACTTCTCATTCGTTTTGTTAATTTTATAGCGTCCTCTATTTTCAACTGCTACACTGATTCCCACCATATAATTACATCCATGCTCACGCATCAACAATCTCCAAAACAAAACTCCAAGCGCGACAGGCCTAGAAGGCCTTTGGCCTACCAGCCTACTGCTGGTCTCACATCCACATGTGTTATTCGCATAGGTTAACGAACATCTAACTAGTATAAGGATGACATGTGGTCAGCATGTTGGGTCCCCCAGCCGTTATAGCTGGTTTTCTCAACCTGGAGTCGCTAGTTATTGTAGCTACCCAAATGCCTCACGATGCTGGGTAGGCACCGGTCCCATACTGGCCGAAATACCATGAGAAAATTACTTCCCCATGGAAAAATTGAACGAGTTTCACAATTTAAATATCATGGTGAAATAATTCAGGAAAATGGAATTGAAACCAAAGCCAATAAAAGTAGATGCCAAAAAATGGAAACAGCATTTCGGCTTACTCACAACACTTATAATAAAAAATGTATATCTTTACATACAAAATTACGACACTATAACACTGTAATTAAACCAGAGTGCCTCTATGGAGCAGAAACATTAATTTTGAACAGAAAAAAAGATATCGAAAATATAGTGAAAAAAGAATGCAAAATTATAAGAAAAGTTTTAGGTCCACCAGTCATAGGTGAAGCATTTAGACTCAGAAGTAAAAAGGAAATAAAAATATATACAGACATTCATAGTGATATTAAACGAATGAACTCAAATAGGCTTACAAAACAGATAATGGAATTCTACGAAAACAGAAGTAAAGCTCCAGTGGACACTATGAAGTGGATTGATGAAGTCAAAAAGGACTTAAAATGGGCAGGAATTACTAAAGAAGATATCTCAAACAGAGATATATTTAGAATTAAGGTGAATAAGTGGCAAGTTGAACAAGAGGACAAACCGAAGAGAAAAAAACTGGAACAACTTGGACAGATGATAGAAAACAAGCTCATAGCAAAAGAATGAAAGAAATTTGGGCTCAAAGGAAACGCCTCTAAGTACTTTGCGTAGTCCTACATGGGCTCATCCGCAATCAAAAAAATATATTTAATTTACTTAGGCCTAGCAGCGAACATCGGGTATTCGCTAATTGTAATATAAAATTATAGTAGATTTGTCTTCTGAAATTTTAAAATGCTTGATTAAATTTTATATTATAACTAGCGTATCCGGCAGACGTTGTCCTGCCCGAACGTTCAATTCTCATGTCATGGGCGGACGATAAAAATATGTTACTTTTTTACCATAAAATTCAGAAATTATGACATAATTAGATATTATAAAATACGTTCGCAAGAAACCCTCTTACAGCCTTCTGTTGTGGCTCAAGAAGTATGAATGATGACGTCACATAGTCATTAACATTAGAATTGTAGCCTCCTTTGCAGATAAGTTAAGAACCGTCATATAACAATTGTAATAGAGTGAAACAAAAAGATAGATTGATAAATTGATGAGAAAAATTTCTTCCCCCATAGTAGAGACTCTTAACTAGCCTAAGTCCCGTAGCTTTGCGCCAAGACTTCTTGCCTTAACCACTCGGCTACGACGCGAGACTCTTGGTATCAATGAAAGACAAAAATGGTTTTTGTGAGTTATCCGTAAGAGATAAACATATGCTGTCGCAGACTTTTTTGTAGAGCTTTTTGAGATATTCACTTCTGTATACTTTAATGTCTGTGTATTTGTTATGGTTTAGGCAGCGTAAGCCATTTAAGCGCCCAAATAGCTACTTCTTTCACGTTTTCCACTACAAAGGGCGATTTTTAAGGATGTAGGAGTTGAGTATCACAACTCTCTTATAGCCTATGTTCATCCCGGGAATCTCCTGAACATTTTGCAAAAACCCCATCACAATCGGATCAACGGTATGGCCGCGCATAAAGTACGAACAAACAAATATACAAACAAACAATTTTTATATATAAGATTTTAATTTGTGACAAATGGAGTTTTATCATGAATTTTATTAATGTTGACCAGCCATTCAACTCGTCACCAAACACTATTTACTTCCTCACATGGCTGAGTCAGACCTCTACAGTAATTGTCGTGACCAGTGTATATAAATTATCATTTGGCTTATCTCCTATATTTAAATTAACTGTCATGTGAAGGTTACATCAATCATTACGTCATAGGGGGATTGGGACTCGAACCCGTGCTATCTATAGTCACGCTCAGCTGAACTCTTAATACATCAAACTGACAAAGGGGTGCATAATATTTATTTTAATGCAGTCCCTAATGTTCTTTACTCTATGCCAAATTTATTAAAGACTTGAAAAAAACTTTCATTTTGTTGTATTTCAATATATATATATATGTCCACCGCTGTGGTCTCGAGGTAGCGTGCTGCCTTGTCATGCAGCGGGCCCGGGTTCGATCCCCGGTCGGGACAGTTTTTCTGGGTGAGGTTTTTATCGGGGGTTTTCCTCACCTTTAAGACAAATGTCAGGAAAATTTTAAGGGCCAAACGGTCCCCGAAATCATATGGCCATCACCATCATCCTTATCATTATCATCATCATCATCATCATCCGTCACCGGTGTGGAAAGCAACGGGAAGCTACCACACCTACAATTCCCTAGTAAAGCTGCAAGAATAGCATGAAAATGCTATGATTGCAGTGAAGGACGTGCCCTCGGGCAGAATTACTATGGATGGATATATATATATTCCCGTTGCTTTCCACACCGGTGAAGGATGATAATGATAAGGATGATGATGATGGCCATATGATTTCGGGGACCGTTTGGTCCTTAAAGTTTTCCTGACATTTGTCTTACAGGTGACGAAAAACCCCGATAAAAACCTCACCCAGAAAAACTGCCCCGACCGGGGATCGAACCTGGGCCCGCTGCCTGACAAGGCAGCACGCTACCTCGAGACAACAGCGGTAGACTATATATATATATATATATATATATATATATAAACTAAATATGGTGCATTTATAAATATATTTTTTTAATTACAATGAACTCACTGGCATAGGTTCATGGCCGCGCGTACATAAGCTCTCTATATATCCCTATCCCGAGCTAATGTTTTCCAATTATCCTCTTATAATGTACTTCCCTATTATCACAAAATAAATTTTTAACTAAAAATGTATAAAACAACTATTCTTCCAGTTGTATGGATGCGATACGTGTTTTTTTTTTACCTCAGAATCATCATCATCCATGCAAGTATTAGGTCGTGTGGCCTGTTACGGTCTCAAAGAGGAATTTTCCATCCAGCGCTTTTTTGGACGTCCCAGCGATCTTTTGCCTTGGGGGGCAGTAAGGAAGCATGGCTTTTGGAATTCTAAGAGACGGCATCCGTTGAAGATTGTCTTTCCAGTTGTTCTGGTAGTTTTGTATGTGGTGAAGAATGGGTTCTACATCCAACTCTTCCATAATTTCCTCATTTCTTTTATGGTCCCACTTTGTGTAGCCTGCTGTACGGCACATAAACGGCATCTCATTTGCTGTTATTCGGCTTTCATCTCTTCTTCGTACTGTCCATGCTTCACTACCATATCTTAATACTGGTCTCGCGAGAACCTTCGAAAGCCGTAATCTTGTGTTCTTCTGTACTAAAAATGGTTTCATTATACTGTTAATTATCCCCGTTGTTTTTGTGAAATTTGTGATTTTCTTTGAAATATATCAGCTTCATCTTGAAATGTTAAATTATAACCCAAATAATTAAATTAATTTACTCGTTCTAAAATGTCATCGTCCAAAACAATTTTGCTAGGTATAGGGTATTTCCCACAAAAGGCCGTCACTTTAGTTTTCCCTGTATTGATTTCCATATTGTACCTTTTTGCAATTATATTAAAATTGTGTACGGTAAATCTGTTTCTGTTGGAGCTATTAATACCAAATCATCTGCAAAAAGCAAGGAGTCTACTTTTCCCAGTCTTCTTGGCATCAATGAGCTGAAAGACTAAAGTTATTATTGTGAGTTATCCTTAAAAGATTTAGAAATGCTGTCCCGGACTTTTTTTAGATTTTCTTCTTTTTCTTCTTCACTTCACGGGTTAGCCAAACTGCCTGTTCCTCCTCATAGTTGTTCTGGCCATCTTTTCACTGACCTTCCTACATTCCTTGAACCTCTTGGCTTGTCCTTAAATGCTGCTTTTGATAATCTTGTTACATTCATTCTTTCTACATGTCTGAACTATTTATTTTTGTATTGTTTAATATTTTAACTACTAATTTTATTACTAAAGTGACGGCCTTTTGTGGGAAATACCCTGTACCTAGCAAAATTGTAAAGAAGATATAGAATATATGATAAGAAAGTTGGTCGATGCATTTGAGGTAGGTGGACTGAAGATAAATTATATTAAAACAGAATATATGGTAATCGGAGGAAATTCAGAAGACCTACAAATAAATAATATGATAATTAAACGTGTTGAAGAATTTAAATATCTTGGATCTATAATAGATAAATCTGGTACTTGTGAAAAATATATTATTAACAGAGTAAATTGTGCAAGGAAGGCGATTAGATCCCTGAATGGTCTTTTATGGAATAGAAATTTGACCAGAAAAACAAAAAAAAAACAAAAAATAGATTATACAGACAATAATAGAAAGTATACTTACATATGGATCAGAAAGCTGGACAATAAATGAAAGGATGCAGAAAAGAATCTTGGCGACAGAAATGGATGGATTACGGAGAAGTATGAGAATATCCAGGCTACAACATATTCGAAATACATATATCAGACAAGAAATAGATGCACAGGAAACTGTTATCAATAGGATAACAAAGAGAGCTCTACAATGGTATGGACATGTACAACGGATGCCGGAAGACCAATGGCCTAAACAGGTGTTGGATTGGATGGTACCAGGCAGAAGGAGAAGGGGAAGAAGTAGAAGAACATGGTATGAGGGAATATATGATGCCATGATGAAGAGGGGTATGGAAGAAGGACAATGGGAAGATAGGAATCTCTGGAAAGCAGGAATCAAGGGCAAACTGCTGTAAAGTGGAAAGCCTGTATTAAGTAAGTAATATTTTAATCCACTGGATATGTATTTAACTTTGTTATATTTTCATTCTTTATCTGATCCAATCTTGTGCAGCCTTTTGTTCTTCTAAGGAATTGAATTTCTACGCTTTGTATTCTACTTTGCAATTTTTTGGTCATTACCCAAGTTTCACTCCTATAAAATGATGCAGTATATATTTTTTTAGATAGTCAATTCTCTGTACATTAATGTGGTGTATTCATATAGTTTAGGCAGCGTAAGCCATTTAAGCGTCCAAAAAACTATTCTTTTAGTGCACCGATGCACTATTTTGTTAGCTCCGGCCCTATAGTACATAGGGTAATATGTTATATATAGGGTAATATTGTCCCAGAAAAATTCCCTAAATGATGGTGAAAACCCATTGAAATCGGTCAAGTACTTTTTGAGTTCATAAAGGACAAACGCTCATTTTATATATAAAGACAGAATACGTTAAACAACTGGTCAAAAGCATGAAGAGGTGAATAAATTTGTTACAACGATGTGTGAAAGCCATTAACATTCCACTAGAATTGAACTTGGGGCTGTTTTGAAACTTTCCGCGCAATATAATACAATTTTATTGGATACCATAATGTCCACCCTCAACTGGACGATAGAATCCCACCCTTTTATATACGTAAATCTTTTAGAAATGGCTTCACTCTTACATCTTCAGCGCTGTTGGTCTGATTTTCAAACCCAGACCGGAATACGAGACTTAAATGTCAATTTATTTTAAAACAAGATCTAGGTTTACAATAAACCTGTAATTAATTGCTTTACAGTTATATAAATTGATACAATCTGAAAATTAACCAACAGAATGTATTGCCTTCTAGTTTTATTTTATTAAACTCCATGGCGAAGCTATTCCATGACATTGAGCCACCTGTGATTATTCGATCAGAGAACTAGTGACTACTGTCGTTATGTTGGCCTATGTGATAACACACTTTCCTTCTAGAGTAAATTTCCAACATGTTTACTCACTTATCAGGGATTCTATCCCAAGAATCCACCTAAATTAACTAACTAACTCATTGGCTGTATCGAACACGTAGGTTCATGGTCGCACGGACATACGCTCTCCATACATCCCTATCCTGAGCTATTTTTTTCCAATCACCCCCCTGTATAATCTACTTCCGTCAAATAATGAATAATTTTATTCTCCCACCTCATTCTTGGTCTACCAACTGGGCATTTTCTCTCTGGTTTTCCTTCCATGCACATCTTTCATTCCCCATTCGTGCGACATGTCCTGCCCATTGGATCGATTTTAATGAAATTGTAATGTGTTTCAGTGGATAGTTTAGACTCACAGTGGGACTCGGTACGTGGCGCTGCAATCAGGTTATAGGATTGTTTATGTCAGATGTGTAATCATCTGCATTATCGACATATTCCGCGCAACAACAATGTGACGTCATCATGCACGCTTAACAGGTGGCAGTGAGGAGTTTTCTTGCGAACTCATTTAATACGTCTTAATTGGTGAATTTTATTGTAAAAAAGTAACATATTTTATCGTCCGGTCATGACATGAGAAATTAATGTTCGGGCAGGACAACGTTTTATGTACGTAAATCTTTTAGAAATGGCTTCACTCTTACATCTTCAGCGCTGTTGGTCTGGTTTTCAAACCCAGACCGGAATACGAGGCTTAAATGTCAAATTAATTTATAACAAGAACCGGTTTTACAATACATCTCTAATTAATTGCTTTACAGTTGCATAAATTGATACAATCTGAAAATTTATCAACAGATTTTATTGAGATAGCGTTGTCTTCTGCTTTAATTTCATTAAAATCCATTGCGAGACTATGCTATTCCATAGTGCCACCTGTGAATATTCGATCGGAGAACACGTGACTGCTAGCGTGATGTTGGCCAATGTGATAACACACTTTCCCTCTACAGCCAATTACCAACATGTTTACTCACGTGTAAGGGATTCTATCCCAAGAGTCCACCTACATTAACCAACTAACTAACTAGTTCTATCGAACTCGTAGATTCATGGCCGCACTGACATAAGCTCTCCATACACCCCTATCCTCAACTAATGTTTTCCCCATCATCATCAACAACAAGAATTAAGCCCAATGGCCTGTTCCGATCTCATTATAGATCGAATTGGTCCTTCCATCTCTTCAATGGTCTTCCCAACAATCTTCTCCCTTTTGGTTTATAATTATACATTCTTCTTGGTATGCGCTGTTCATTCATTCGTAATACGTGCTGAATATAAGCATTTTGATAATATTTTATTCTTTCACAGAGATTAAATATATTAAGTTCTGTTCTTATATCTTCGTTTTTCTTTTATCGGTCCTTTGGTATTCTGGTATTGCTCTCAACATCTTCATTTCTGCAGCCTCTATTTGTTTACTGTCTGCCTTTGTTAATGTCCAGGTTTCACATCCATAGATAAGAGATGTCACTGCCAATAATTTGTAAAATTTTAAAATAGTTTATTTTATAGTTTTATCCAATAAAGTTCATTTAATTGTGTCAAGATATCAGAGATGAATTATATTTACATAATATAAACCAGAGAATATACATAAATAAATAAACAAGCCTCCGAAAGACTCGAAGAGAAGCTCAGCTGAGGTTTTATAAAATTATGGCTGTTCCTGTTCTTTTATATGGATCTGAATCTTGGGTACTTACAAAAAAAGATATCTCACACATTCAAGCCACTGAAATGAAATTTTTAAGATCCGTAAAAGGATGTACACACATGGATAGATTACACAATGAATCAATAAGAAATGAACTGGAGATATTTTCAATAGTCAATAAACTAGACGAGCACAAATACCAATGAAAAGAACATTTAGACAGAATGGACAATACAAGATTACTCAAAAAGATCAACGCTACAAACCACATGGAAAAAGATCTTTGGGACGGCCAAGGAAACGATGGACTTGAGACCGGAACAGGCCGCATTGACCTAATCCCGGAAAGGAAGAAGAAGAAGAAATATAAATGGTTTGAACATGTACAAAGACTGCCAAATAATCGTTTATTAAAATAGATACTTCATTATAGACCTGAAGGCAGAAGAAATGTAGGAAGGCCAAAACGACGTTGAAAGGACGACCTGCAGCATATTGTGCAGCGGGGAGCCGAACGGGTCAACAGGTCCATACCTTGAAGATGATGATAATGTTGATATTCCTAAAGTAATATTGTTTTTTAATTAAATATTTGAAACAAAAAAAAATTAAGTAAATGAAAATGAGGAAAGAATAAAAACAAAAGAGAAATGATATGAAGTGACAGTTGAGTTACGTTAATTTGGTTGTTAGATAATGCAGAGGGCTGGAGAAATGGTTTCGCTGTGAAAAAGAAGTGAAATTGAGTTTACCACAAGCACAAATCAGAGAGTGGTGTGCGTTTAAATTGCTGCATATATTTTTTTAGTTGTGTGCTGTACCACGAGGTAGATGACTCGACTCATAACTTTCCTCTTTTTTTAAAGTGTGCAAGTGGCTCTTTCTGGTGGCACTTAATTGAAGCTTGTAACATAGGTTCTGGATATATTCTACCCGCACAACTTTACATAGCTTCTTAATTAAAATCTCCTGGATTGTTATACATCCAGCTAGACATGTGAAGGTTGTCTTTATTACAGATTTCAGATGTTAGTAGACTTGTTACTGGCAAGGGAACTGTCAGCCATTGCATGCCGGAATCAATATTGTAATTTCTCTCAAAGAAGCGTTGTGATGTACCACGGATGTCAGATGACAGACCTAAGATGATATTAAATTTTGAAGCGGAGGGCAACAGAAGAAAAGAGAGACCAAAAGAACAGTGGGTTCAAGGAGTTCATAGGAGTACGGTGTCGAAATGATTAACAGAGAGTGATGCAGAGAATAGGGGTGTATGGAGGAGTAAAATTTACAATGAGATGAGAAAAATCTACAATGGTATGAGAAAATAAGAAATAGAAATAATATACGAAATATTTGCAATTGCTTGCCTCAATGGAATATTGGAGGGCTGATCCTAATTGGGATTTCCGGTACTTTGATGTGGTCAAAAACCCTGATGGAACTGATATTTAACGTTTAGGGTGAATTTCGGTGAAGTCCAGAGGGTCTAACTTAGCCAAATCCACTCTCCTCACCTCCACGTTGGGGCCCCTCGGGGCCTTCTTAACATCTTTTAAGATTTTAAGATGCTAAAGAGAGAGTGGGATGTGGAAAGAAACGGGAAGCTACCACACCTGTATGTCCCTAATAAAGCTGCAAACATTGCTGAGTTTGCAGTGAAAGACCTGCTCTTGAGCAGAACACTATGAATGAATGAACATGAATGGAATATTGTGGGATAAATAATTAATATATATCATACAATTGTTAAATGCATAATTACTTATGGAGCAGAACTTTAGTCATTAACAAGGGAAACAAATAAGTATATTTTGGCAACGGAAATGGATTTTATATGAAGGGCAGCTAGGATTTCAAGATGAGAAAAAATTATTAACTCAGTTATAAGGGAGAAAATGAAGATTGAAGACACTATTTTAGATTATATTAAAACTCAGCAATACAGATGGTACGGACATGTCCAGCGAATGGAAAAGGATCGACTACCAAAATCTGTTTTGGAATGGAAACCAGAGGGAAGACGAGGCAGAGGAAGATCTAAAACCACCTGGAGTAGGAAATATATTTATACATGAAGGAGAAACATCTACAACCAGATTGGATGGACGACAAAATTGGCTATTAGGAATCGGACGATGTCAAAGACATTATCTGTCTATCTGTGAAGGAAAACTACTTAGTGTAGAGAAATTTCTAATAAAAAATATAACAATGTAATGCAACATTCTTCTAGTTATATTGTATGGATGCGAAACATAGACTCTTACTTTAAGGGAGGAGAAAATATTATGAATATCTGAGAATAAAGTTCTTAGGAAAATTTTGGATCAAAAAGAGATGAACAGACAGGTGAATGGAGAAGAGAATATAACGGTAAGCTACATGTTATTTATAGGTAACCAGAGATAATAAGAACAGTTAAGTCTCGTAGACTGCGATGGCAGGACATGCGGCACGAATGGGAATGAAATAGATGCATAGAAGCTTCTTGTAAGAAAGATAGAGTGAAAACTCCCAGTTGGTAGATCAAAAATGAGGTGGGAAAATAATATTAACCATGATTTGAGTGAAGTAGATTATACAGGGGATGATTGGAACACATTCGCTTAGGATAGATTTTTTAAGATTTTAAGATTTAAGATTTATTTAGCCTGGTGGAGTTAAGGCCATGTGGCCTTCTCATCCACTCACCAGGACAAACATATATTACATAAGAATATAACAATCTTAATTAACTCTAATATTAAACACTAAGTAAAAATTTGAGAAAAAAGATAATATCTAATATACATATTACGATCTATAATACAACCAGTTAATATTAGTTAAAATTAAGACTAAAACTAATAATAAAATGTATACAAGCAAGACATATTAAATTGTCCCTGTCTAGTGTATATAAAAAACAGGAAAATAATGAGATATAGAAAACTAATTTTACGATTATACAATATTTAAAACAAAACAAATACAAATATTTGTTATTCTTAATATTATTTACATAAATAATTAAATATATAATATTGCTAAAAGAATACTATCAGTGAGGTGTATAAGTTAGTTTGTTATTAAATAATTCTTTAGTTTGTTTTTGAAGGATGTTATAGTTTGACAGTCTCTGACATAGGGTGGAAGGGAATTCCATGTTTTGGTAAGTGACACCGTAAAAGATAATGAATAATATACAGTGTGATGAGGCGGGATATAAAGGACAATGTGCTGATGGGATCGAGTGTCAAGATTATGTGTGTCGGATAGTCTGATGAAGCGGCGTGATAAATAATTAGGCGATGATGTGTGAAGTATTTTATAGAGAAGGGATAGGGAATGGACAGTTCTACGATCTCTTAGACGAAACCACGATAATTGTTCCAGGGACGGTGTAACATGGTCAAATTTGCGAATACCACAAATAAAACGTGCGCAAGAATTATGAAGGGATGTAAGGAGAGCTTATGTCCGCGCGGCCATGAATGTACGAGTTCGATAGAACCAGTGAGACTTGCATTTCATTACCGAAGTAGTTCCCATGTATTATCCGAAAAAGCTTCACCTCGGTTTTTTTTTTCACAAATTAGGATTATAACTAAGTAACTAACCAACTCACTGGCACTATCGAATCCGTAGGTTCATGGCCGCGCGGACATCAGCTCTCCATATATCCCTATCCTGAGCTAATGTTTTCCAATCCCTGTATAATCAACTTTCCTCAAATGATGGTAAATATTATTTTCCCACCTCATTCTTGGTTACCAACTGCACGTTTTCCCTCTGGTTTTCCTACAAGAAGCTTCCATGCACGTCTTTCATTCCCCATCCGTGCCATATGCCCTTCCCATCGCTGTCTACGAGACTTAACTGTTCTTATTATATCTGGCTTCCTATAAAGACCATGTAGTTCACTGTTATGTAGTCTTCTCCGTTCACCTGTCTGTTCATCTCTCTTTGGTCCAAAATAATTCCTAAGAAGTTTATTCTCAAATACTCGTAATCTCATTTCCTCCCTTAAAGTAAGAGCCCATATTTCGCATCCATATAATATAACTGGAAGAATACCTGTTTTATATATTTTCAGTTTAACGTTTTTTGAAATTAGTTGGGACATCAAGAGTCTCTGCACGCATTTCCAGAATTGAGCCTATGTTTAATTTTCTTGTGCATCTCATTCCTGATTGTGATTATTGTTCCTAGGTATTTGATTTCAGGTCCTCAAAATTTCCCTCATTTGCCATTAGCTGTCCATTTCCTTATGTAATCTATTTCTATGTGTGACCATATATTTAGTTTTATTGATATTTACTTCCAGTCCCAATTTCTTAGTGTTACTCAACAGTGTGTGCGTGTTGGAAATGGGATACACAACAGTGTGTTAAAGTTTTTGAAAATAAATAAGAAGACATTTTGTCTGAAATGGATATTCAAGATGACTTACAAAAATGTTTTAGTTAAGTGTTAAGTTTCTTAACCAATCAATTGATGTTTGTATTTACTTCAGGAGATGTACTGGTTTCTTAGTAAACAGCTAGCCTTCTCTTGTTGACAACATATTCCCAATGAATGTGCGTTGAATGAACACACACCTGGTCTGTAGACAAAGACATGTCTGTCACAACCTGAGGACTTCCCTCTTCACATTTCGTCTTTTGTCTGCACAACTGTAAACAACATCTACATTCCGTCCTAATTTTTGCCCAAAATGCTTAACTAAATAAAACAGAATGTCATTTTATAATAACAGTAGTGGTAATAATAATAATAATAATAATAATAATAAAATAATAATAATATAAATAATTATTTATTAGGAATTTCTCTACAACTCATTGCAAATTATTATCCTCCTCTATAAATCCTTATTCTCTGCATCACTCTCTGTTAAACCTCTCCACACCATACTCCTCTGCACTCCTTGAACCCACTGTTCTTTTGGTCTCCCCTTTCTTCTGTTACCCTCCGCTTCAAAATTTGATATTTAAGTATCTGACATTCTCTAATAATAATAATAATAATAATAATAATAATAATAATAATAATAATAGGATAATATTTTTATTGTTATTATTATTAGTATTTATTATTATTATTATTATTATTATCTATCTTTGGGTTTTTACAGGTGTTGCCGTCTTCCCGTGCCATACCTCCAAAGCCTACGATCTTGGGCACCTTTAATGCTTAGCCCTCTAGCTTGCATTGCCTATCATCATGTTTTCCTTCCACTTTTGTCTCCCTTTTTTGTTATTTCTGGTCGGTTGCCATTGATATAGTTGTTTCGGCCATCGCCCATCTTCCATTATTAAAATATGTCCTAGCCATTTTTTCTCCTCAATTCTTTCAATTATGCTTGCTTTCTTCTGCTTCCATTATGTTTCTAATTTCCTTATTTATGACATGTAATAATAGTATAATAAATATCTAAGTGGCACTCGAAAGAGCATTAAGTAATAATAATAATAATAATAATAATAATAATAATCTGAAAAAGACCCAATACAATTAAAAACTACATAAAATGCACTAATCAATCTAACAGCTAAATTAATTATCCAATATGAAAACGTAAGGTTCCAAGATAAATCTAAATAAAAATCCAAACATATTATCTCGGAAGAAGAGAGGTAAACAAGATCAGAAAGAATGTAAAAAAATGGGCACTAAAAAAGGAACAACACACAGAGAAATGATTGATTTAAACGTAACCCCAAAGAGGGCGAAATAAAAACAAAATTAATATCTAACTTTCTGGCACTATGGAACCCATAGGTCCGTGATCTATGTTACATAAGCTCTCTATATTTTTCTATCTTGAACTAACGACTTCCAATCTTCCACTGCATAATCTACATTCATCAGGTTAATTTTATTCTCCCAACTCATTCTTGGTCTACCAACTGGGCGTTTTCCCTCTGGTTTCCCTACAATAAGTTTCCATGCCCTCTTTCATTCCCCATTCGTGCCACATGTCCTGCCCTTCTCAGTCTACGAGACCTACTGTTCTTGTTATATCTGGTTTCCTCATCATCATCATCATGAACAAATTCGTTTTAGGCCATGTGGCCTGTACGGTAAACCTAGCGAAGTTGGTCTTGATCTTTCCACCGATGTTTTGGTCTTCCTTGGTCCCTATGTCCAGTTGGGGTATATTGGAATGCCAATTTTGGAAGTCTATTTCTTGCCATTCTTCTCAGATGATTTTTCCATTCTTGTTGGTATCTTTGGATATCTTCATTTAAACTTGTTACTCACCTGCACGTGGTACACCCTGCTTTTAACTAACGAGGTAATTGGGAACCGAGTCACGGCGGTATAACCGTTCCATCGAATATGGAGGAAATTCCATATTTTGAACGCCTGACTAGAGGCTATAAGGTAGCAGCCCTACCACTAGTCTTGCTCTGCGGATGGCTGGTAACCAACCCAGGGGACTTCCTACTACTCGAAGAAACTTAAGCAAAGACTGGAATCTGGTTTCCTATAGAAATAATATAGGTCACTGTTATGCAGTTTTCTCAATTCGCCTGTCTGTTCATCTCTCTTTGATCCAATTTTGTTTTCCGAAGAACTTTCTTCTCAAATACTTATAATTTTTTCTCCTTCCTTAAAGAACGAGTCTCTTTTCTGAACCCGTATAATATAAATGGGGGAATAAGAGTTTAATTTATTTTCAGTTTAACGTTTTTTATTAGAGAAGATGGGAGAAGAGACCCTATAAAACTTAATAGCATGCATTTTCAATATTGAGCCTACATTTATATAATCCACTAGCCAATACCCTGCGTGCGCTGTTACACCTAAATAATTGAAAATGAATGTGCTTTAATGTTTAGTTGAATAAGTAAAGGGGAAAATAATTATAAATGTATATTTCTTAGATACCCCATGCTGATTACCAGGCGTTACCCGGGAATCTACTTATCCCGTTCTTCTAGACATAAATGAGCTGAAATACGAAAATTAATGTGTTTTATGTTTAATTAAATAAGTAATTGGGAAAATGTATATCGTAATTATTTTTAGATACCCCGTGCTGTTACCCGGCGTTGTCCGGGAATCTACTCATCCTGATCTTCATGGCATAAATGAACTGAAAGACAAAAGTAAAGTACTTATTGTGATTAGTTGAATAAGCAAAATTAAACATAATTATAAATGTATATCGTAATTATATTAAGATTTCCCGTGTTGATTACCCGGTGTTGCCCGGGAATCTACTTATCTCGATCTTCTTAGCATAAATGAGCTAAAAGATAAAATTCGTTATTGTGTGTTATCCGTAAAAGAAACCCGCCATGTGCTGCTATGCTTGCACAGGTATCTACGTACTTGTCTCGATCTTCTTGGCATCGATGAAAGACAAAAATGGTTATTGTGAGTTATCCGTAAGAGATAAACATATGCTGTCGCGGACTTTTTTGTAGAGCTTTTTGAGATATTTAATTATGTTTACATTAATTGTGTATTTGTTATGGTTTAGGCAGCGTAAGCCATTTAATCGTCCAAAGGGCTATATTTTTCACGTTTTCCACTACAAAGGGCGATTTTTAAGGATGTAGGAATTGAGTATCACAACTCTTTTATAGCATATGTTTATCCCGGGAATCTCCAGAACATTTTGCAAAAAGTCCCGTCACAATCGGATCAACGGTATGGCCGCGCATAAAGTACGAACAAACAAACAAACATTTTATACAGTAGATAATAATAATAATATTATTATTATTATTATTATTATTATTATTATTATTATTATTATTATTATTATTATTATTATTATTATTATTATTATTATGAAGATGGAGTAATTTCATAAAAATTTGAATTTATATATATGAAGGGCTTAGGACAATAACATGATAAGCCACATATTGTTCTTTCTGAGATATAAGGATTTTAATGTTTCAAAAAAATATAAATACTAATTGTGCAGTATTGTTGTTAATACATTGTGTGTCTATATGTTTTAACTCATCACTGACAAATGATTTTATGGATATTTCAGTACATTTATTTGATGTCATTGTAATAAATGGCATTTCTTAACAGAATATGGCTTATCATGTTACTGCTCTAATCCCTTCATACATGAATTTATACATATAATATAGACAAATTGGCAGAAACATTATAGAATGGCGATAGCAGCCCTAACTTGTTAAAGAGTTTGTGATTTTATGATGAGAGTTAATTTGTCCTTGGGAATCAGTAAGAAGGTCATCTGGTCAAGAGAACAAGATCTCTGGACAACATTCCAGCGCTGGACCAGTTAACAATGTGCACTGCAACAATAACACTAATATCAACCCCAGGTCTAGTTGTCAGCATTCTTGTCAGCGGATCCAAGTTTCTTCAGTTCCCACTTCGTCAGGGTCTATTTTTTATCTTATGCAATTCAAGTAAATTTTTAATTAGAAGATAAATGAAGCAGTCGGTCCTATGCCTTAGATTTATGAACAAAGCCTGAAATAACAGAGTTGTAAACAAAATTTGCTGGCACTTGATCACCAGCCTTTGAAATGTTGTCTTGGCTCCGATTGGAAGACAGGCGAAAGACACATTGCCTCTGATTTTTATACAACACTTTGTCCATCTCATCCATCCATCCAATGGCTAATTGGCTCAAATTCGAGCTTCGGCCACCCTTAACTTCTGCCTCCAATAATTTCTATTTTGCGCAGCAAGCCTTCAGTTGCGACACTTAAGTAGCTTTGCAGCATCTTCCTTAATACCACCCTCCCATCGTTTTTTTCAGTCTTCCAACCCGTCTACTCCCCATTTTGGTGCTCGGTCTGTTGAGAGCCGTTGTACATGGCCAACCCATTCCAATTTATATAGTTTAATAAAAGTGACAAGGTCAGGTTCATTGTATTTGTTGTACAATTCTTTGTTGTATCGTATTCTACAGTGACCATTAATATTTATCGATCCAGATATTTCCCTTAGTACTTTTTTTTTCAAAATTATTTAGGGGTTCTACTTGTGAAAAATATATTATTAACAGAGTAAATTGTGCAAGGAAGGCGATTAGATCCCTGAATGGTCTTTTATGGAATAAAAATTTGACCAGAAAACCAAAAAAGAGATTATACAGACAATAATAGAAAGTATACTTACATAATTATGGATCAGAAAGCTGGACAATAAATGAAAGGTTGCAGAAAAGAATCTTGGCGACAGAAATGGATGGATTACCGAGAAGTATGAGAATATCCAGGCTGCAACATATTCGAAATACATATATCAGACAAGAAATGGATGCACAAGAAACTGTTATCGAAAGGATAACAAAGAGAGTTTTACAGTGGTATGGACATGTACAACGGATGTTGGAAGACCAGTGGCCTAAACAAGTGTTGGATTGGATGGTACCAGGCAGAGGGAAGAGGGGGAGGAGTAGAAGAGCATGGTATGAGGGAATATATGATGCCATGATGAAGAGGGGTATCGGCCGCGGTGGACTAGTGGTTATGCTCCTTGCCTCTATCCCGAATGTCGCGGGTTCAAACCCGGCCGGGATCGATGGGTTTTTTTAGGACGGAAAAATCCAAGGAGCAAGTCCTCCGGGAGGGACTTTAAGCCGTGGGTCCCGAGTCTGAAGATTTTCAGGCTCGTAAAAAATCCTTAAGCCTAAATGAAAAGGCCTCTAAGCAAAATTTACCGAATTTTCCCGTCCTAGTACTACCTTGGTTTCCTAGATGTCAGTACGAGGCGGAACGCTGACCACGGACCACTAAAAAAGACTCTATAGGAAAACAAGTGTAACTAAATTAGTATGGTTTAAATTCTTCCCTGTAGGGGGAGAGCGCCTAAATCTCTGCAAAGGGAAAACATGGGCTTAGAAAAAAAATTATGAAGAGGGGCGTGGAAGAAGGTCAATGGGAAGATAGAAATCTCTGGAAAGCAGGAATCAAGAGCAAACTGCTGTAAAGTAGAAAGCCTGTATTAAGTATTAAGTAAGTATTTAGGGCTACCTCTGATCTTTTAGTGAGTCCCCATGTCTCACTACCATAGGTCAAAACTGTTCTTATTAAAACTATAGCCTTATTTTACTTGCTGAGTTATTACCCTTCATTATTTTATAAGTAATAAGCTTTGTTGGCCAGTTTCAGTCTTCTTTGCACTTCAATGTATTGGTCGATATTATCTCTGTGGTACATCAGCCGAGATAGTTATATAACATTTTCACAATGTTAAAACCTAATTATTTTATGCAGTTAGATTGCCGTTCTGTCGTTGGTTTAACACCTGTCTCTATCATATGTCCAGCTCATCACCCCTTCATATTTTCTACTCGCATCTGTTCAGAATCTTCCCACCAAAACTTAAACACGCGATCGAAATAAAATTTAACTCTAGCTGTATATCTCACTATTCCTCATCCTTCCTTGTTTCATCCACCCGACTCTGGATTTGTTTTTTAACTCCAGCCCCTATAAGTAGTTACGCTATATGTTATACAGGGTGAAAATTATTTAAACCGACAAATTCTGGGAGGTTGTAGGGGGACACCAAAAAAAAATATATTTTTTCCTAATGCCATTTTTTCCTATGAGGATTATTTAAACCGGTAGAGGGCGTATTACGCTCTTCAATTGTCATGACTGCTACTGCTGTTGATGGTAGGAATTGTTTTGTCCACCAGTGTAGTAGTGAATTGTATCTGTTTACTAATGGAGCGATACATCTGGAGTGAGTACACTGATATGTGTGGGCCGGTGTTGTTGGGGACTGTTTAATTGGGACATATCTCCTACCTTGGCCTTGGCAGCACTATTACAATTTTCTCGCCAGAGCATTGCCAGAATTGCTGGAAGACAACGCATGTGGTTCCAATATGACGGGGCGCCGGCACATTTCAGTCGTCGTGTGCGTCGATTCTTGAACCAACGGTTTTCAGCAAAGTTGATTGGCAGAGGTGGTCCTGTACCATCGCCTGCTCGATCCCCAGATATGACCCGTTTGGATTTTTTTGGGGGGGGGGGAGAGATGCGCAACCTTGTTTACACAACTCCTGTTGCATCAGAAAAGAATCTGGTTGCCCGGTTAGTAGTAGCAGCAGGAGCAATTAATGATACTCATGGAGTTTTTTGCACGTGTTAGACAGAACATGATCCGCCGATGTAACCTTAGTTTACATGTCAATGGAGGCATTTTGGGATCTCTACTGTAATTTAAGCAAGTGCGTTGTGCTAATGTGTTGTCTCTTGGTAATAAAAATGATGCAAAAATGTTTGTTGGTTTAATTAATTTGCCGCCAGAGAAATCTTCCTCTACCGGTTTAAATAATCCTCATAGGAAAAAATGGCATTAAGGAAAAATATTTGTTTTTGGTGTCCCCTACAACCTCCCAGAGTTTGTCGGTTTAAATAATTTTCACCCGGTATACAGGGTTCTTCATTTATAACCTAACGGGCACACAGCATCTCGCCTCTCCCGAGCTGTTGCTAGAGGCAAAACGCCGTGTGCCCGTTAGGTTATAATTGAAGAATCCTGTACGTGTTAATTGTCCAAAAAAACCTCTAAATAATGGTAAAAAAACCCCATTCAAATCCGGAAAGTAGTTTTTGAGTCCATGAAGGACAGACAAACTCACAAACTCGGTAAATTACAGACGATCATTTTTATGTATGAAGATAAACAGAGATTTTCATTGTCATGTTAATGAGTAAAATAAACAGAATTTATTTTATACTAATCTTATTTGTCTAGGAGAACAGCCTTATAAAAATTAGTCATGTTATATACATAAAAAGAAAAAAGTGAAATATTGAGGTATAAATGGGATATTAATCTGCCCTGGGTTGGCAACACTTTGAAGCACTTACAAGTTCAATAATATCAAATGACAGGGATATAAAACGTTGTAACTCGTAAATCAGTGCAGCCAACACAAACTTTTTTTATTTGATTATGTAACAACTCAATACTGTTAGTTTGATATCTCGCCACCAGATGTCGGGCCCTGCCTTAGCCGTGTTATTTTCTTATTGGTTCTGGCTTGATGCCAATTATTCAAATGTGGATCCAATGTTGTAATTATCGCTACTATTTTAATACACGCAGTTGGCAGCCTTGCGGATATTCACCGCTACATAATCATCGTGCTACAGTCATTTTATTTCTGTCAGAGACATTTCAATATTTTCAGGGCTGTACAGTCAACAAATTCTACAAGGTGTTAAAGCACGTATTTATTTTTAATCAATGGCACCAGGTTTTCATACGACATTTTTGGTATTCTCTCCTGGCATTACGTACTTATAACCCACTTCAGAGGTTGGGGCGCCTGGAAGGCGGGATATGAAAGGTGTTTGATGATGGCAATGATGCGCCAGGAGAGTCCTTAAACTAAAACGTAATTTCGCTGAAACTAAGCGAATTCCTCAGTAAGTCGAATTTATGTTTCGAATATATTTTTTTCTTTTCTTAATTAAATCGTATGTATCCAGTTTTGTTGAGAGAAAACAAAATATGGCGTCCTATAGAGCGATTTTTTTAAACGTAGGCTTTCATATCAATTGCCACTTCTAATAGTCGCATATCGATTATGTTTCAAGAATATTTTACTCATTTTATATCAGTTGCTTACACCAAGTTTCGTTGCGAAAAATAGAAAATTGCAGCCGCTAGAGCAATTTTTATATTTTTTCTACTCTTCATTGTCCGATTTTGTTTGTTTACCGTTTCAACCTTATCTTACTTATTTGATTGATATATCCCCCGAATTTGGTTTTAAAAAAGAAACAAAAATTGCGGCCAGTTTAATAAACACCCATACACATACATATATATATTAGTGCGTTTATTAACAAGCTTGCTGCACTGCAATACTATATGCTCTTCTTCTTCTTCTTCTTCTTCTTCTTCTTCATCATCATTTCACGGGCTAGGCAAATTGCCTGTTCCGCCTCAGAGTTGTTCTGTCCATCTTTTCACTGGCCTTCCTACACTTCTTAGGGTCAGTTTCACCAACAGAGGTAACTGTATTAAGGCAGTTTAAGCTATGCATTATACATGGGGAAAACTGGCGTAATACAGTTACCTCTGTTGGTGAAACCGACCCCAAACTTCTTGGCTTGTAGTTAAATTCTTTCTACGTGTTTAAACCATTTGTCTCTATATTCCTTGATTTTATCATTCAATGGATATATATTTAACTCTGTTCTTATATCTTCATTCTTTATCCGATCCAATCTGTGCAGCCTTTTGTTCTTCTCCATCCATACTAATTCTGCCCGAAGACAGGTCCTTCACTGCAATCATAGCATTTTCATGCTAATGCTTGCAGCTTTACTAGGGAATTGTGTAGGTGTGGTAGCTTCCCGTTACTTTCCACACCGGTGAAGGATGATGATGATGATAATGATAATGGTAAGGATGATAATGATAAGGATGATAATGATAAGGATGATGGCCATATGATTTCGGGGACCGTTTGGGCCTTAAATTTTTCCTGACATTTGTCTTACAGGTGAAGAAAAACCCCGATAAAAACCTCACCCAGAAAAACTGTCCCGACCGGGGATCGAATCCGGACCCGCAGCGTGACAAGGCAGCACGCTACCTCGAGACCACAGCGGTGGACATGTTTTATGTATAGTTCCGCATATCATTTGCAATTTCGACAGTTTTATATTTATGTCTCTTTCAGTTTTGTTTTTTTTTTGTGTTTATAGTAAAATTAATACTAAATGTTTAATATTTAAGTTTACATTATGCATTAATTTCCTTCATATACTTAATTTGTTGGACCTACAAAGTCTCCCATGCTATTTACAGATTTCTGAAACTATAGTTTTTATGAAGTTAACAAAATGTCTCTTACACGGCCAGTTTAAGTTAACTACCCATTACAGAACTGCTCTTGAGAAAAATGAACTACAAACTTTTCAAAATATTTTTATAGACTTTTTAACTCATGCCCCAAATGGGAGTCAATGACCAATCACATTTCAATGATTTTTTATTTACAACCAATCGCAGTCGTGTTTCGCTTAGAATTTACCAACTAAAGTTTATCATAATAAAGAAAGCACCTCCTTTTTAACATTCTGAATAGGTCATAGCATTATTTTGCAGTGACTGACTATCTAAGAAATACGGCTACCAGATTGTATATATAGTGCATGAATGTCAACAGAAAGCGCATGCGAGAGATAATATAAAACATTTGTAACAAAAACAAACACTGTTTTCACTTTTTTAAACGTTGCAGAAAAATATAATTGACATATTTACATCATACCTATAACGTTGGTTATAAATTTCTCCACTAGGGCGCATTCTTACAACATTGCGATCCTTTGGCAATAAATAATATTATGATCTGGTTGCAGTGATGAACAAAAGAAGCAAATGAAGCGTACCAATCGTTTCTCGTTTGTTTTCAACATCGCCGTTAACATTAAATATATAAATATTTTAAAATAACTATAGTTAAATAATGATTTGTCAGTAAACAGCTTAATTTTATTCGTTAAATAGTCCTAACAAATGCCACTTTTGATTTCCAAATTCTCTAGATAAATTCACTCCTCACTTCGTGAGTCGTGAATTTATCGATAATTTGAAAATCACTCGTGGCATTACTTATGATAAATTTAATAATAAAAAACTTTAGTTTTAGATAAAATGATGTAATAAATCGCGACTTTTACATAAACTATAACCCTAGTGTACCTTAAGTGAAATAGGGTTAATAAATTTCGGATAACATGATAAGATCATGGAAGAAAAATGACGACTGGGGAAATTAACTTACGGAATATAGTAATAAAAACAGTAGCCTTTGCAGATGACCAGATGTTAATAGCAAAAACAGAGGATGAACTACAAAGAATGCTATATAAACTAAATGAAATATAAAAAAAACATGGAAATATCATCAGAAAAATAAAAAACAATGGCCTTCAAGGGCGCTCATCCAGTTCGGACAAAGATAATATTAGAAAATAAACCAATAGAACAAGTGGTAAGATATAACTTCCTAGGTTGCGAAATATCATACACAGCGGAAACAGATATAAATAACAAAATAAATAAGTTTAATTATATAACAGGAACATTAAAAATAACTTAGAAAAATAAAGCCAGGAAAGACTCTATAATGAAATTATACAAGGCAACAGCAGTGCATGTTATTACTTATGGATCCGAAACATGGACAGTGACAACACAACAATCTGCCAGAATAGAAGCTGCTGAAATGAGATTCCTCAGACCAATAGCAGGATATCAAAGAAAAGAAAAAAACATAAAACAGAAATAAGACAACAACTAAAAGTAAAGGAATTGAACACAACAATAGAGAAATACAGAATAAACCGGAAAGACCACTTGGCAAGGATGACTGAGAGTAGAATACCAAAAGCAGCATACAGCTATTCACCACGAGGAAGAAGAAGTTTGGGAAGACCAAAGAAAAGATGGAAACAGCATCAATTTGGAGCCGGAACAGGCTGGTAAATAAACCTAAACCGTGAACAAGAAGAAGAAGAAGGAGGAGGAGGATAATAAATAGAATATATTGTATTCTCTGTTCATTATTTCGCATTATTCGTTAATGAATCTTAACTATTCAGATGGAACAAACTATTTACTAGTTCAAGAAAGATTAGTTCTCGCAAAACAACTAAACAGCTGGATATTTCATTATTCAGATTGCCCTTTAGAAACTAGTGGTCCGTTACAAGATTCATAGACCGTAATGTAACAGAAAATAACAGAACTTTGAACTGAGACGTGAATAACCCTTTTACAAAAGGTATACGTGGATTATTGACAAGATAATGATGTTTAAAACCCCGGAGAGAGATATGAATGCCCCTGTATTCATGATATTTCGTTCTCTGATGCAACTCTGTAAAACGATTAGTGACTTCTTTAGAATGAACGAACAAAAGAAGAAAGGAGTGAATTACATTTTTTAGCTTTATGAATGACAGCACTGACATCTATCTGTTGTGACGGCCATTTCCAAGATTAATTTGTCATTTTTTTAAACTACTTTCAACTGTCCAGTTCATTCTTTATTAAAGTTCCTCGCTACCGTCAACAGACGCCGAGACTTGAGTATATTGGACTTAATCTTACCCTGTTCCTCCCCCCCGCACTAACTGATACGACACCCTAAGTGAAAATGTTTCCCACAATGCCCTTCTCTTATTACGCCAGATGGCCGTTATCTCATAAACTTACTAATGGAATAAAAAATATAACATTATAGAACAATCCCATAAATTTAAATGATATTTAACTAGAAAATTGTGTCTGTTAAATTTAACCACACCCCCCCTTAAAATTATATACTTTGTTCCACTTAATAACTTAATGGTTTTAACGCATCATAATGCCCTTTTTCCTAACATTAAAACGAAACATATAAAACGCATTCTTTCTCAGAAGCTATTTATACAAAAACTTTATACTTTTCCCATAATAAAGACTATAGTCTGTCCGCTGAATCTTTAGAAAAGCAGGAGGCGGACAAAAATACACGGCCAATGAGACCAAGGAAGGAAGTACAGGAGGGAGAATAGGTCACGTGACATTATTCATTTCGCTCTTGAACTTCAAGCGAGAAAGATGTCTAATGGGAGAGCCCGCGAATTTCTCTACACGTTCCACGTCAGAATATAGTAATGTACTTACTTCCCGAATTGCGTATATAATTTTGTTCACTCCTATACTAATCCCATCCGTAGTAATTCTGCCCGAAGGCAGGTCTTTCACTGCAATCATAGCATTTCCATGCTATGCTTTGCAGCTTTACTAGGGAATTGTAGGTGTGGTAGCTTCCCGTTGTTTTCCACACCGGTGAAGGATGATGATAATGATAAGGATGATGATGATGGCCATATGATTTCGGGGACCGTTTGAGCCTTAAATTTTTCCTGACATTTGTCTTACAGATGAGGAAAACTCCCGATAAAAACCTCACCCAGAAAAACTGCCCCGGCCGGGGATCGAACCCGAGCCCGCTGCGTGACAAGGCACCACAACGCGATCTCGATACCACAGCGGTGGACCCTATACTAATAATTATGTTTAATTTTATATTTCTTGTGAATTTATATCTTGGTTTGAAGAGTTCAATTGTTTGATAGCAAGGGAATGTTGATAAAACAACTGAAATTGTTTATTGTTGTCTGAAGTAGTGGCAGACATTTTAAATAACAGTTTCAGACTGCATATTAATTACATATATGATTAATTGTGATGTAGAGGAAGCGGCGAATGCTGCGGTTCATTTTCTATTATCAACAAAATCGAAATACAGATATGAAAAAGTGTACATAATATTTAAAAATGTATTAATCAACATTAGAGAAACATATTGAAATAAATAAGATAAATACTAAAGAAAATAAACCAAATTTTGATGCTAATATTAATAATAATTCTAACAACTGTTCAATCATTATAATTTTTTTGCACTATGTAACTAATATTGTATACTTACTGTTATTGTTGATGTGCCTCGTAATTTGACATTCACACATACAATCTTGGTTGCTATGAAAACAAAATAAATCTCAATACTTTAAAAATGACCAAAAGCACTAGTACGGTAAGAAAAAAACATTTATTTTTGAATTATCCATAGTGTTATTTGTATTAATTTGGTATTAATTCATAACATTTAGTTTTCCACGCCTCTTCTATTTCATCATCACTGCACACATCGTCTAAAACTTTCTCCACAATCAGAAATAAATCCCAAATCAAATTGTTTTTACAGTTTTAACAAATATAAGATGGCGACATGACCAACATTACTTATTATTTCTACATAGCAACACATGTAGCCGATTCACCTTCTGAAATCTAACATTTATCTTCAATTATATTTATTAATATTTTAGCTAATGTCTTAATTACTAAAATAAATCGGCCGCAGTGGACTAGTGGTTATGCTCCTTGCCTCTGGTCCCGCGGGTAGCGGGTTCAAACCCGGTCGGGGTCGATGGATTTTTTAGGATGGAAAAATCCAAGGAGCAAGTCCTCCGGAAGGGACTTTAAGCCGTGGGCCCCGAGACTGAATATTTTCAGGCTCGTAGAAGATCCTTAAGCCTGAAAGAAAAGGCCTCTAAGAAAAATTTACTGAATTTTCCCGTCCTAGTACTACCTTGGTTTCCTAGATGTCAATATGAGGCGGAACGCTGACCACGGACCACTCAAATTACATCTATACGAAAACAAATGTAACTAAATTAGTATGGTTCAAATTCTTCCTTGTAGGGGGAGAGCGCCTAAATCTCTGTTAAGGGAAACGTGGGCTTACAAGAAGATACTAAAATAAATACACATAGTGCAAAAAATAGTATGCAATACTCTTGTGGTAAAAACATAACGGAATTTCTCGAACTGTATCAAGTGTTTACCACACTCGTATCGCAATATGCTATGAATTATCAATGTGAGAATAACTGTGATACAATAAAATTGTATTGTATTACTCAATAAAATTTTAAGTTTATGGAAGAAAAAGAGGTTCATTTGTTTTTCGCACTTTACCACCGATTTTTCTCACATTTATTCTTTTTTTTTATTCAACTATTTATAATATTCAATTTCTTACCAAGAATCTTCAGTTTTTTCTTGTTCCTCTAGGCTATTTCAACTATTTTTCCTTCCTTGATTCGGGAAGACGTAACAATGTTTAAATTTCCCACGTAACGGCAAGAAGAAAGAAAAAAAAAACAGGTGACAGTCTCCCTGGGGAGGTACTAATCTTGTCCCCGGCTTGTCAATAATCTCGAGCGAGGTGTAGAAAAGAGACCGCAGACTTCTTTATGTCGAGATGTCTTACCTGGGTGTCTCTATTTTATAGTGAAGAAACTAACTTACAAAATATCATACAAAATATCTGAAAATTCATATATGTAGTCTGTATTTTAAATGCTAAATGCTAGAAAGTGATTTTTTTCTTATATAAATTTGTGTTGCTATGCCTGAATAAATGGAATAACTAACTAACTTACTATCGAACCCTTTAATATTATCGAACCCACTATCGAAACTTTTAATACAGAATATGAGGATTTGCATTTTTTTTGTTTGAATATATAAGACTTCTATTTATAAGATTATTTTGTGTTATTTTTCTTCGGATTTGATGTAAATTCATTATTTTTATTTAAAACTAGCTACACCCGGCGTGTGCTGCTACACCTAAATAAATGATAATATGTTTTTGCATTTAGTTGAATGAATAAAAGGAAAAATAAATATAAATTCATATAATTATTTTAGATACCCCGTGCTGATTACCCTGCGTTGCCCGGGAATCTACTCATCCCGATGTACTTGGCATAAATGGGCTGAAAGAAAAAATTCGTTATTTTGAGTTATCCATAAAAGAGTACCCGCCGTGCGCTGCTATGCTTGCCCAGGAATCTACTTATCCCGATCTTCTTGGCATCAATGAAAGACAAAAATGGTATTGTGAGTTATCCTTAAAATATAAACATACCGTATGCTGTCGCGGACTTTTTTGTAGAGGTTTTTGAAATACTCAATTCTGTGTACAATAATGTTGTGTATTTGTATGGTTTAAGCAGCGTAAGCCATTTAAGGGTTAAAAAAAGGGACTTTTCACGTTTTTCACTACAAAGGTTATTTTTAAGGGTGTAGGAGTAGAGTATCTCACCTCCCTTATAGCCTATGTTCATCTCGGTAATCGCCTGAACATTTTACAAAAAAAAACATCACAATCGGATCAACGGTATGGCCGCATAAAGTACGAACAAACAAACATTCATTTATATATGTTAGATTAAGATTTTTTATATTTATTTGTACATTCTTGACCGCTCTCCACACATCCCTATCCTGAGCTAATGTTTTCCAATAACCCCCTGTATTGCAAGGAGATGCATTACTACACAATTTTGTATTAGAGCATACCACCAATCTTTAGAGGATGCAGAAGGGCTAAATGGCATCTATAAGCTGTTAGTTTATTTTGACTATTTAACTCATGCCCCAAATGGGAGTCAATGACCAATCACGTTTCAATGATTTCTGTTTTACAACCAATCAGAATCGTGTTTCACCAAATATTTATCAGTGTTATGATTACCATATTAAAGAAAGCTCCTCCTTACAATATTGCGTTCCTTTGGCAATAAATAGTATGATCTGGTTGCAGTGATAAACAAATGAAGCAGTAGAAGCGTACCTATCGTTTCTCATTTGTTTTCAAACATCGCCGTTTACATTAAATATATAAATATTTTAAAATAACTATAGTTAAATAATGATTTGTGAGTAAACAGCTTAATTTTATTCGTTAAATAGTCCTAACAAATGCCACTCTTGATTTCCAAATTCTCTAGATAAATTCACTCCTCACTTCGTGAGTCGTGAATTTATCGATAATTTGGAAATCACTCGTGGCATTACTTATGACTATTTAACTCATGCCCCAAGTGGGATTTAATGACCAATCACATTTCAATGATTGTTTAATTACAACCAATCACAGTTGTGTTTCACCTTGAATTTAACAAACAAATTTATCATAAGTAATGCCACGAGTGATTTCCAAATTATCGATAAATTCACGACTCACGAAGTGAGGAGATAATTTATCTAGAGAATTTGGAAATCAAGAGTGGCATTTGTTAGGACTATTTAACGAATAAAATTAAGCTGTTTACTCACAAATCATTATTTAACTATAGTTATTTTAAAATATTTATATATTTAATGTAAACGGCGATGTTTGAAAACAAATGAGAAGCGATAGGTACGCTTCATCTGCTTCTTTTGTTTATCACTGCAAACCAGATCATACTATTTATTGCCAAAGGAACGCAATATTGTAAGAATGCTCTCTAGTGGAGAAAAAATGAAACACATCAAATGTATATTAATTCATTTCTGATGTCGTATGATGTAAATATGACAATTATATTTTTCTGGATTGTTACCTGGGAAAAAATACATTTAAGAAAGTGCAAACAGTGGTTTCTTTTTTTGGTGGTATAATCAATTGCTACAAATGTTTTTATATTAACTCCCGCATGCGGCATGTGTTGACATTCATGCACTATATATACAATCTGGTAGCCGTATTTCTCACAGGCTCAGTCACTGCAAAATAATGGTCAGACCTGTTCAGAATATTAAAAAGGAGGAGCTTTCTTTAATATGGTAATTATAACACTGATAAATATTTCGTGAAACACGACTGTGATTGGTTGTAAAACAGAATTCATTGAAACGTGATTGGTCATTGACTCCCATTTGGGGCATGAGTTAAATAGTCATATTAAAGAAAGCTCCTCATTTTTAACATTCTGAATAAGTCATAGCATTATTTTTGCAGTGACTGACCCCCTAAGAAATACGGCTACCAGATTGTATATATAGTGCATGAATGTCAACAGATAGCGCATGCGGGAGATAATATAAAAACATTTATAGCAATTGATTATACCACCAAAAAAAAGAAACCACCGTTTGCACTTTCTTAAAGGAATTATTTTCCAAAACATAGCGTTGCAGAAAAATATAATTGACATATTTACGTCATAGGACATCAAAAATTCATTAATAGCCTACATATAATGTTGGTTTTGAATTTCTCCACTAGGGTGCATTCTTACAATATTGCGTTCCTTTGGTAATAAATAATATGATCTGGTTGCAGTGATGAACGAAACAAGCAAATGAAGCTTACCAATCGTTTCTCATTTGTTTTCAAACATCGCCGTTTACATTAAATACATAAATATTTTAAAATAACTATAGTTAAATAATAATTTGTGAGTAAAAAGCTTAATTTTATTCGTTAATTAGTCCTAACAAATGCCACTCTTGATTTCCAAATTCTCTAGATAAATTGGAAATCACTCGTGGCATTACTTATGATGATATAGTATTGTTAGGCGATAGCGAGGAGATACTATGGGCCAATATGCAGACTCTACTGAGAAACACTTAAGTAATTCGGACCGGAAGTAAACATCAATAAAACTAAATATATGGTCATACATAGAAATACATTATATAATATATTTGGATACACAATGACAATTCAGGAAAATTTTGAATAAGCGGCTAAATTCAAATACCTATGAACAATAATTACAAACAGGAATAAGGTGCACAGAGAATACATAGGCTTAATTCTAGAAATCAATGCTATTATGCATTACAGAGACTCGTATCCTCCCAACTTCTCTCTAAAAAACGTTAAACTGAAAATATATAAAACTGTTATTCTCCCAGTTATATTATATGGATGCTAAACATGGACTCTTACTTTAAGGGAGCAAAGGAGATTTGCAAGTATTTGAGAATAAAATTCGTAGAAAAACTTTTTGGACGAAACAGAGACGAACAGACAGGTGAATGGAGAATACTAGATAACAGAGAGCTACATGATCGCCATGGGAAACAAAATATAATAAGAACAGTTGAGTCTCGCAGACTGCGATGGGCAGGACATGTGGAGCGAATGGGGTAATGAAAGAGGGGCATGGAAACTCCATGTAGGTGAACCAGAGAGAAAGTGGCCAGTAGGCAGACC
Organism: Diploptera punctata; assembly: GCA_030220185.1. NCBI lineage: Eukaryota > Metazoa > Arthropoda > Insecta > Blattodea > Blaberidae > Diploptera > Diploptera punctata. The sequence goes on from JASPKZ010005700.1 coordinate 200,752, forward strand.
AAGAATGAGGTGGGAGAATAACATTAACCATGATTTGAGGGAAGTAGATTCTACAGGGTTGATTGGAAAACATTAGCTCAGAACAGGGATGTATGAAGAGATTGAATCCGCGTGGCCATGAACCTACGCGTTCGATAGTGCCAGGGAGTAAGAGTTTCCATTATTTTGTCTACCCCTGGGTGCGCGCGCTCCATGAACCAAAGGGTTCGACAGTGTCATTGAATAGCTCTGAAACTAAAATAATATCTCCGTAAATAAGGTAAATGCGTGAATCATTTATCTCTATCTGTATTAAAAACAGATATCTGATATCAGCAGAGATATACAGTTTTAATGATTTGTTTTCATAAATAAATGATTAATGAACACCATTTATACAAAACGCATGAAATGCCAAGTATTTTTAAACACTGTCAAAATGTTAGATTCATTAGCCATTCAATTGTTTTACGTTTACAAATATTGTGATATCATTGAAATTTATTAGCAAAACAAACAAATGCAAAACGGAATTGCGTCATCGTACAAAAGACAAACGACAGTTGAGTGAGAAGTGAAGTTAAAAAAAAACAGATGACATTCTTGTGGATTGGATATGTTAGAAATGTCCGTCAACTCTCTCAAATAGAGAATGACAAGGAGAGGGGAAGAGAGATTCGATATTTTTCCACTTGGAGATGACATTTGGCGTCCGATTTCCTGAGATGACGCATTTTACACTGACTCACGGACATAACTCCATTCACACAACTGTCATAAAACTGATTGATTATTGCTCCACGATTCAATGTGACTCCTGTTATTGCGACAGATGGCTTCAATTCAAACTCTCCTGATGTTAAGCAATATTTTTTAAGTGTCACGCGAAAGTAAAGTAAGCCTCTACCCTTGTCCGACATAATATCAGGTCGAAGGATGAGAGGGGATGAAGAATCCATTGTGTGTGATATACAGAGTGATTCAGAAATATGGCTATATGTTTGATCGCATTTTGTGACGACACTATTATTATTAAAGGAAGAAATATGATGTTATAATTGGAAAGAGAATCCTTCAAATTACAACAATAGAACAAAACAAAACAAATCACTACTCACGTGCAGCTTGGCGGGTTGATTTTTGTGGCCTAGCGTCGAACGCCGCCACAATTTTCTTCATTGTTTCTGCATCCGTGCTAATGCGAGGCCTTCCAGAAGGTTTGATTTTCTGCATCCTTCTCGTTTCCAGCAGTCGTTTTCTCTTCTTCCCCACAGTCGACGGCTGCAATGCTACGTTAAACTCACGTCTTGCCCGTCTTGCGGCCTCACGATCATTAGCATACGTTATTGCCCATGCAGCAATTGTAATTTGCTGTTGCATATTCAACGCCATTTTGTTTCATTCCACTGTTGTAATTTGAATAATTGCCTTTCCAACGGTAATTTCATATATCCTGTAATTGTAATATTTTCATCACATAACGCGAACAAACATATAGCCATATTTATGATTCACCCTGTATAAGATATGGGTTGACGAAGATTGTCGCCCCGATTCAGGTGCACATAAAAATAAGAATGCATTTTATTTAAAAAGTTATACACAGCATTGACACCCGAAGTGCAAGTGCTGGTCTTCGGGTGCAGTTCAGTTACAGAAATGATACATATATTACAATGTTTTAGTTAAAGGGAGGGGGGAAAGAATATATATAGATCATCGGTTGATTAATGTCTTTGACATCGTCCGATTCCCAATAGCCAATTTTGTCGGTCGATCCAATCTCCTCCTTGTAGATGTTTCTCCTTCATGTATAAACACATTCCCTGACTCCAGGAGGTTTTAGGTCTTCCTCTGCCTCGTCTTCCCTCAGGTTTCCATTCCAAAACTGATTTTGGTAGCCGATCCTTTTCCCATTCGCTGGACATATCCGTACCATCTTAATTGCTGAGTTTTAATATAATCTAAAATAGTGTCTTCAATCTTCATTTTCTCCCTTATAACTGAGTTCCTAATTTTTTCTTTTCTTGAAATTCTTGCTGCCCTTCGTATAAAATCCATTTCCGTTGCCAAAAGATACTTATTTGTTTTTGTTGTTAATGGCCAAAGTTCTGCTCCATAAGTAATGATGCTTTTAACAATTGTATGATATATATTCATTTTATTTTTATTACTTATATTTTTATCCCACAATATTCAATTGATATATATATATATATATATATATGTATATTCATTTAAATTTAGAAGTCAGTTTCCGATTGATTGAGGGTCTTTCCACTTTTCAGCGGTTGCCCTTTTACCAGCCGGCTGCTGGCCCTTCACATCCACATGTGTCAATCACAGAGGTAGATAATCAACAGACAGTGTAGGGGTGACATGTGGTTAGCATGTCGAGTCCCCCAGCCGTTATAGCTGGTTCCTCAACCTGGAGGCGCTACTTATTGTAGCTACCCAATTGCCTCACGATGCTGGGTGGGCACCGGTCCCATACTGGCCGAAATACCATGAGAAAATTTTTCTTCCCCCATGGAGACTCGAACCAGCGCAAGTCCCGTAGCTCTGCGCCAAGGCTTCCTACCTTAACCGCTCGGCTACGGCGCGGGACCAGAAGTCAGTTTCAAGATATAAAATAAATTCTGGCACATGAACATTAATTGATACAAGGGAGAATAAAATGAACAAAACAGTATAGAATCACTTTGGGTTGAAGGAGAAACACTGTATTGTGGAATATTCCTAAATAAAAATACGGTATATATAGAATAGAATAATACCAAAACTTAAGAATGTAATTAAAAACATTAGGAAATAACATAAAACAAAACAAATTTAGGAGAAAATTTCAAAATATAAAAGTCACTCTGACACACAAAGAATTAAAGCAAATGAGAATGATATAAGCAAAACATATAGCCTATTAGATTCATACCATGTAGCTCATCGTTAAGTCTTCTCCATTCACCTGTCTCTTTCATCTCTCTTTGGTCCAAAAATTTTCCTAAGAACCTTATTCTCAAATATTCGTAATACGTTTCCTCCCTTAAAGTAGGAGTCCACGTTTCGCAACCATATAATATACTAGGATGATAACAATTTAAATATATACAATAATCAATTGAGTTGGTGTTTACTTGATGAAAATCCATATTCATTAATTAAATAAAAATAAAACTTAGTTTTATTTGATTTTCATATTTATTGAGATATAATTCAGTGACAGCTGTTTCGGTACACTGTACTTTCTTCAGACATGTTAACAAATTATGAATTGTGTAATTGAAAAGTAGTAATAAACTGTTAAATTCTCAATTTGATTTGAATGAATCCCCTTTGTTAAATTAAAAAATATATATTGTTGTATGGTTGCTTAGATCAGTTGGAACACAATTCATAATTTATTGACATGTCTGAAGAAGGTACAGTGTACCGAAACAGCTGTCACTGAATTATATCTCAATAAATATGAAAATCAAATAAAACTAAGTTTTTTTTTGAAGAGAAAAATTATACGCTCAGACCGGGACTTGAACCCGGGACCCTTGGTTCTCTAGACCAAGTGCTCTACCAACTGAGCTACCTGAGCATGGCTTCACAGCATTTGGTGGATGGGAATTACAATGTATATAGAGAAAGATTTGCGTTTAGATCGGTACTTGCTCAGGTAGCTCAGTTGGTAGAGCACTTGGTCTAGAGAACCAAGGGTCCCGGGTTCTAGTCCCGGTCTGAGCGTATAATTTTTCTCTTCAAATATGATTTATCCATCATTGAGATGTACGAAATCAATAATAAAAAAAATAAGTTTTTTTTATTTAATCAATAATATATCAATTTAATGTTTTTTAGAGAGAAGTTGGAACGACAAGAGTCCCTGCAATGCATAATAGCATACATTTTCAGAATTGAGCCTATGTTTAATTTCTTTGTGCATCTCATTCCTACTTGTAATTATTGTTCGTAGAGATAATAATATAAGCAAAATAAATTTAGTAGTAAGTTTCAAAATGCTCTCTGGCACACAAAGATTTAATGTAAAGGTGAATGATATAAAGAAAAAACAATATATAATAGTCTCGAAGAAAATTTCCGGGCTGTAGGCCATGGTCTCGAGGCTTGAAGTCTCAAGACAACCCTTGAAGATGTCAGACGCAGTCTCTGGCGAAATGTCGGGGAACTTAAAGCCTGGAGACTACGGCCTACAGCTAGGAAATCTTCTTCGAGATCATCATAGCAACTCCGGCCGTGAAATCCTAAGTCAATAAAGAATTATGCCAAACTGAAAAGTAATTAAATGGATTCAATAATAATATAAACCAAAAGAGGTTACCACTTATGAATTATTTTAAAATATTTATATAATAGAATAAATGCGCACAAGTTGTGCAGAAAATATATGTTACATAAGTTTTGTCATTACTTTTTGCAGATGATTTGGTATTAATAGCTCCAACAGAAACAGATTTACAGTATTCTACACACAATTTTAATATAATAGCAAAAAGGTACAATATGGATATCAATACAAAGAAAAATAAAATGATGGCCTTTTGCGGGAAATACCCTATACCTAGCAAAATTGTTTTGGACGATGAAAGTTTAGAACGAGTAAACAAATTTAATTATTTGGGTTATAATTTAACATTTCAAGATGAAGCTGATATATCAAAGAAAATCACAAATTTTACAAAAACAACGTGGATAATTAACAGTATAATGAAACCAGAGGAAGAGGAAGACATGATGTTGGAAGACCTAGAAGACGTTGGGCTGATGCATTATGAAGTCGGAACGGGCAATTACCTAATCCCTGGAGTGATGATGAAACCATGTGCAGTACAGAAGAACACAAGATTACGGCTTTATAAGGTTCTCGCAAGACCAGTATTAAGATATGGTAGTGAAGCATGGACAGTACGAAGAAGAGATGAAAGCCGAATAACAGCAAATGAGATGCGATTTATGCGCCGTACAGCAGGCTACACAAAGTGGGACCATAAAAGAAATGAGGAAATTATGGAAGAGTTGGATGTAGAACCCATTCTCCACCATATACAAAACTACCAGAACAACTGGAAAGCCCATGTTCAACGAATGCCATCTCATAGAATTCCAAAAGCCATACTTCGCTACTGCCCCCAAGGCAAAAGATCGCTGGGATGTCCAAAAAAGCGGTGGATGGAAAATTCATATTTGAGACCATAACAGGCCATACGGCCTAATACTTGCATGGATGATGATGATGATGATGATGAAGTTTTGTCATTAATTGATTCAAATAGTTTGTTATTTGCAGAATTCTACCAGGGATATCCCTCGTTTTGTGCAGGTGGTTACATGGTAACAGTCGCATGGTTTCTCACACAGTTGTTCCCGGGATCGTGGAAACACTTCGTCTTGCATATCTTGTGGTGGTATTGAGTTCACCAGGTGTCGGAGTTCTTGATTGTTGTTGGTCCAGGATCTGTTTCTCATGGCTTCTGTTGTATAAAAGTCCAGCCAGCCATATGTCTTGTTTCTTCTTCTCCCTTTCCTGAAGTAGTTTATTTGAGCTGTCTGTGGATGGTAGCCTCCTATGCAGTTCTTCTGTGAAGAAGGGTTCCTTGGCGAGTTCACACTAGTGATAAATTTCAAAAACCTCTGAGTAATAGCCACGTACATAGAGCCACTAACGCCAATAGAAGACATAATAACAGCCATAATGACGCCAGGACAAAATACCATTATAGCCGGAGATCTGAACTGCAGGTTAGATGTCGCTAGTTACAGAACAAACGAGCTGCTAGACATGATTTTAAAATATTTAAATAATTAATTTAATTGTTTTCTTAAATTTATCTGTGTTTTAATTTGCTTAGCTCTTGATTGTATTTAATTAAATCAATCTACAATTTGGGTCCTAGATATCTACTATGTTAGATCCAGCAGTTGTGTTGAATTTAAGAACATTTATTTTGTCTCGTGCTGAAAAACTTGGATTAGGCCCTATTCTCTTTCAATTCATTTTTATTTTTATGCAACGTCCACCTCTGTGGTCTCGAGGTAGCGTGCTGCCTTGTCACGCAGCGGGCCCGGGTTCGATCCCCGGTCGGCACAGGCTCCTCGGTGAGGTTTTTTCGGGGTTTTTCCTCACCTGTAAGACAAATGTCAGGAAGCTTAGGGCCCAACGGTCTCAGAAAATCATCATCCTTATCATTATCATCATCATCCTTCACTGGTGTGAAAAGCAACGGGAAGCTACCACACCTATAATTCCCTAGTAAAGCTGCAAAGCATATCATGAAAATGCTGTGATTGCAGTGAAAGACCTGCCCTCGGGCAGAATTACTATGGATAGGTGGATATTATATATTATATTATATTATATTATATTATATTATATTATATTATATTATATTATATTATATTATATTATATTATATTATATTATATTATATTATATTATATTATATTATATTATATTATATTATATTATATTATATTATATTATATTATATTATATTATATTATATTATATTATATTATATTATGTTATGTCCACCGCTGTGGTCTCGAGGTAGCGTGCTGCCTTGTCACGCAGCGGGCCAGGGTTCGATCCCCGGTCGGGACAGTTTGTCTGGGTGAGGTTTTTATCGGGGTTTTTCCTCACCTGTAAGAGAAATGTCAGGAAAACTTTAAGGTCCAAACGGTCCCCGAAATCATATGGCCATCATCCTTATCATTATCATCCTTATCATTATCATCATCATCCTTCACCGGTGTGAAAAGCAACGGGAAGCTACCACACCTACACAATTCCCTAGTAAAGCTGCAAGCATAGCATGAAAATGCTATGATTGCAGTAAAGAACCTGCCTTCGGGCAGAATTACTATGGATGGATGTTATGTTGTTATATTACATTGCATTACATTACATTACATTACATTACATTACATTATCCGAGAAGAAATTAACTTCAACGAAACAATGATATAATTTATGGGAAATAAACAATTACAGTAGTTTGGACACGTGGAGAGGATCAGTGAAGATAGACTGCCAGTTAGGAGTTTTGAGTGTGTTCCAAATAGGAGGAAAAGAAGAGGGAGACCTAAGAAGACATGAATAGAAGGAATTACGAATTTTATGAAAGATCGGGGACTGCATGATGGTGACTGAATGAATAGATGAATGGAGAATAGAATCAAAACTTAAAAAGTTGGGCGCAGGAAGATGTATACATTTAAAACCTGTCGAATCGATATATTAAAAGTTAAAATATAAAATCGATACTTGATATATCAGTCGTCCCATCAAGATGACATGCTGTAAAATATGTTTGAGGCCTTTCGGAAACATATATTTCATCTTCTGCTTATGTATCTGTGTTGTGGTCATTTTCGATATATACTAAGGTAGGATTGGTGAAGATGTTTGAACATTTTTCAAGAATATTTTCATTAGAACAACCTCAATTGCTTCATTCCTCCGAATTACGCTAAAAGTGTGGTGTGCAGTGAGATTATTGAAATGTGTAATTGTTAAGATTGCGCGGGAAAACGTGTGGTTGCTAGGTAACGCAGGTAAGAGTTTCTGCAATGGAAGTTGATGCTTTCTTTTTCTCGCGAGGCCTTGGAATTGGAAGTTGTTTGGTGACTCAGTGTGGAATGTTGGCAACACTGTAATGCACTGACCACTACTTCGGCGAAATTCAATTTTACCAATGTCTGGCTGCATTATCCAGCACTGCTAGACATGCTGTCCCCAAATATCAAACAATGCCATCTGTCCAAACCATACAAAAATAAAATTGGAAAGGTGTGAATTATATCAGAAGAAATTGCGTATTTTCGTTTCCCCGTGTCGTTTTTCCCACATTCGTTTGTTATTATAAATTAAACTGTAATATCGTTGGTCTAACTTTAAATCGTATGTTTCAAAGATTATACAATTTAATTATTTATTATTTTTCGTTATATCCAATGTGGATGCGAAACATGGACTCTTACTTTATTATAATAATAATAATAATAATAATAATAATAATAATAATAATAATAATAATAATGTTTTATTTATTCTGGCAGAGTTAAGGCCTTCTCTTCCACTCAACCAGCACAAATACGAGTACAAATAAATATTTGACAATATAGATATACACTATACTAATTATAAACAATTAAAGATATATTAAATGTAGCAACATATATTTCATGTACAAACAAACATTTTATACGATGATAATAATAATACTTACGATAATAATAATAATAATAATAATAATAATAATAATAATAATACTTACTTACTTACTTACTCACTGGCACTATCGAACCCGTAGGTTCATGACCGCGCGGACATAAGATCTCCATACATCCCTATCCTGAGCTAATGTTTTCTAATCATTCCCTTATAATCTACTTCCCTCAAATCATAGTTAATGTTGTTCTCCCACCTCATTCTTGGTCTACCAACTGGGCGTTTTCCCTCTGGCTTTCCTACAAGAAGCTTCCATGCACGTCTTTCATTCCCCATACGTGCAACATGTCCTGCCCATCGCAGTCTACGAGACTTAACTGTTCTTATTATATCTGGCTTCCTATAAAGACCATGTAGTTCATTGTTAGTAGTCTTCTCCATTCACCTGTCTGTTCATCTCTCTTTGGTCAAAAAATTTCCTAAGAACTTTATTCTCAAATACTCGTAATCTCCTTTCCTCCCTTAAGGTAAGAGTCCATGTTTCGTACCCATATAATATAACTGGTAGAATAATAGTTTTATATATTTTCAGCTTAACGTTTCTTGAAAGGAGTTGGGACATCAAAAGTCTCTGCAATGCATAATAGCACGCATTTCCAGAATTGAGCCTATGTTTAATTTCTTTGTGCATCTCATTCCTATTTGTGATTATTGTTCCTAGGTATTTGAATTCAGCCACTTCCTCAAAATTTCCCTCATTTGTCATTAGCTGTCCATTTCCATTATATACTGAATTTCTACGTGTGACCATATATTTACTTTTACTGATATTTACTTCCAGTCCCAATTTCTTAGTGTTACTCAATAGTGTGTGCGTGTTGGCCTTTAGTATCTCCTCGCTATCGGCCAGTAGTAATAACAATAATAATACTTACGATAATAATATAATAATAATAATAATAATAATAGTAATATAAATATGATAAATTATACGAGAAACACCAATTAATATATATACTTTACCCTGGGTAATAATGAAGTCGACGTTAGAGCAAATATAAATTTAGATTTCTTTTAAAAGTTGCCAATGTCCGGCAGCCCCTTATTTCTTGTGGTAGGGAATTCCAGTTGCGAGAAGTGAAGATGGTATATGACATGGAGTGATGTGATGTCCTATGTTGCGGTATATTAAGCAAGAGACTATGTTGTGATCTTGTTTTTAAGTTATGGTTTCAGGATAGATACTGGAAACGAGATGATAAGTAATTGGGAATCGAGGTATGTAGGATCTTAAATAAGAGAATTAGACAGTGCGATTTTCTTCTCTTATTTAGATGTAGCCATGACAATTCGTGGAATAATGGAGAAATGTGATCGTATTTTCGAACATTAAATATGAATCTGATACACATATTATGGACACGCTGTAGTTTGTCCGATAATCCGTGACATTAAGGGAGGAGAAAAGATTACGGTATTTGAAAATAAAGTCATCAGGAAAAGAATTGGACCAATGCTATTATGCATTACATTTCCAAAATTGAGCCTATATGTAATTTATGTTTGCACCTGATTCCTATTTGTAATTATTGTTCCTAGGTTTTTGTATTCAGTCACTTCTTGAAAATGCCCCTCATTTGCCATTAACTGTCCATTTCCATTAAATGTATTTCTATGTGTGACTATATATTTTGTTTTATCGATGCTTACTTCCAGCCCCAATTTATTAGTATTACTCAATAGAGTGTGCATGTTTGCTCTTAGTATCTCCTCGCTTTTGCCCAATAATATTTCATCACCAGCATAATTTAACAGCACTAATACCAGTTAGTCGTAGGCCTTCTTCATGCTCTAATGATTTATTGACATAGTCTGGTACAAAATTGAATAGTAGCGGAGATAGTGTATCTCCTTGCTTTAATCCATTGTAGATTAAAAAATGTATATGAAAGCTGTTTACCTACTCGCACCCTACTGTACTTCTTTTCGCTATTTAGACACATTAGAATAAATATAACTTCATATATATATATATATATATATATATATATATATATATATATATATATATATATTATTAATGTCCACCGCTGTGGTCTCGAGGTACCGTGCTACCTTCTCACGCAGCGGGACAGGCTCCTGGGTGAGGTTTTTTCGGGGGTTTTCCTCACCTGTAAGACAAATGTCAGGAAGCCTTTAGCCCAACGGTCCCTGAAAATCACTCGGTCATCATCATCATTGTCATCCTTCACCGGCGTAGAAAGCAACGGGAAGCTACCACACCTATAACAATTAGCAACAAAGTATTTTTTTTTTGTCTCAGAAAGAAAAATATGTGATTCTGATAGTATTTTTTTCTCCTGAATTCAAATAGGGTATCGGTTTTTCTCCATCACGCAAGGTTTCTGGGAAACGGGCATTTATCATTTCAAACACTTTAATATTTTCTACATTCGTAACTACACAATATTCGAACATTCGGACTCAGCTAGAAAGTAAGAAATGACGATTTTCTTCTATATTTCGCCTGTGGAGCATCCCTCTTGATGGTCCAACAATAATCGGCCAGCATATTAGGATTCTATTTGCTTTGATATCTCTTTTCCATAGCTGAAATTTCCTGAGTTAGCTAATTTGGTTTTATTTTACAATGGACAAATGGACAAAAAAATGTTTATTAAACAATAATTATTTAAATCCATTAATTGAAATTGAAATAAAAAAACTGTGGATGATGCAGAAATTCCGAATACATATTTGAAAACACGATAAAAAACTGCATTAAGTGCAACCTTTGGTACTCATGAGACAAAATCATGTTGACCAGTGTTATTCCCTAGTAAAGCTGCAAAGCTTAGCATGAAAATGCTGTGAAAACGTGCCCTTGGGCATAACACTATAGAATATAATATATATTAATATTTACTAAATGAGTAAATAAACAGAACCAAAATGAAATTAAATGTTAAAAGCATATTAAAACAATAAATTTTCATTCCATATATGAGTGGCTCAATTTCCATACGAGAGTCTTAATTCTTCCTAAATTAATGTACGTACAAATGTCACAGTTTGCTATAGAACATTCTTTATGTCACTACAAACTTTCGTTAAAAATAGTTTATTGCAAACAAATTAACACTTGTTTACAGCTAAATAGCTTATTTAGTTTGTTACCCAAAGACAGTGATGTGGACTTTCACCGGTGCTTTTCATTATATACATGAATAAATTAATAAATGAATGGAGGAAAACGCAACGAGGATATATACCCATCAATAGGAACCTCAAACTCGATGCTATTCTTTTTGCAGACGATTTAGCTCTTCTGGCACTTTCCGAAAATGATTGCAACGATCAATTTATAATTTACAAAAAATAGGTGCCAAATTTAATATGGAAATATCAATTAACAAAACTAAAATTATGGCATTTCATGGGAAGGACCCCATACAAAGTAAAATCTGTCTCCAGAATAAAATTTTAGAGAGATCTAATCAATTTAAATATCTTGGATATTATCTCTCTATCTAGGATGAAAAGGATATCCCTGAAAAAGTTACTAGTTATAATAAAAGTTTAGGAATTATTAATCAAGTTATGAAACCATCCCTTGTACAAAAAAACACCAGATTACGTTTATATAACACTTTGGCTAGACCAGTGTTGACCTATGGTAGTGAAGCATGGACACTAAAGAAAACAACATGAAAGCAGAATAATGGCTTGTCAAATGAGATTCATGCGCAGAACAGCGGGTTACACCAGATGGGATCGGAAAAGGAACACCGATATCTTAAAAGAATTGAAGACTACGCCAATTTTGGAATATATTAAACAGTACCAATTAAATTGGAAACACTATCTTGAAAGAAAGAGTTCAAACCGGATCCCCAAAGCTGTTTATAATTATATACCAAGAGGAGAAAGATCACTGGGCCGTCCTATGAAACGCTGGAGGGAAAATTTTCTATAGGATCGTAACAGGCCTTGGCCTAATACTTGGAAGGAAGAAGAAGAAGTTTGTTACTCACAAATATGTGAAAATGGACAAGAGACATTTTGAGAATAAATACCTGCTACATTTAAGGTAGGTTCTGTAAGCAGGAGGTCAGCCTGAAGTTGAAGCAAGGAAGAGGCACGTACATCAGGCATGAAAACTTTATGTCGCCGCAACATGGGACTGTGCGAGAATTATTGAAATGGTAAGCGTGTTGCCTATCTGCCCCATTAATAAACACTCAGATACAAGTACAGTAGAAATTTTCACTTTTATTTTTTCAGAAGAGACCGGTAGCATTTAACACCATTATATCATGTAAACCTTGGTCTTTCTGATGCTTTCGACCCTAATAGTTCCTATTTTTACATTTCCAAGAATAACGTTTCGTTTGTATATCTACCTAAATTGCCGGACAACATTGTGATATATTTCTCAGGTTGGAGCGAGGGAGAGTGGCGTGTTGGGATCTTTTAGGACGGATCGAGAATGAATCGAAAACATGCAAATTTTTGGGTACAGTAAGGAAATTGAGATATAACAAAATTGTAGATTAAGGATTATGTATTAACAATAAGAAGAATCTCAATATGGTCTTTGTTTTCGATATTTAATTATATTATATAATAAGTAGGTCTGATAAGTTGAATAGTCTGATAGTGCATTTAATGTCTGTAGGGACGGGGGGAGGGGGGTATGAGCGTGCGGTGTGTATATGTGTGGGGGTGTGTGGGTGTATGTGTGTGTGTGTGTTTTTTTCTAATTTGTTTTCTACTTATTTTTTTAATATTAATAATAATAATAATAATAATAATAATAATAATAATAATAATAATAATAATGATTTATTTTAGCTGGCAGAGTTAAGGCCATAAGGTATTCTCTTCCACTCAACCAGCGAATAGTAGAATTATACAAAAATTACGTGCATATTACAATTTTAAGATGTTATTAAAATACAGACTAAACAAAATACAATGATGATGTGATCTAATACTAGCTAATACTAACAAAAACATAGAATATAATAAAATTAAAATGATATAAAATAAAGTAAGTAGCTTCCTAGATGATTATTAATGGAATGCTCTATATAGTTGTTATGCAGTTAATGTTTTCATTGTGTCGAATTGAAGATATCAGTTAATTTGGATTTAAATAATGAAAGCGATTGACAGTCCCTGACATGACTGGGAAGTGAGTTCCATGCTCTAGCCATAGATATTGTGTAAGATTCAGAGTACAGACAGGTCTTGTGCTGTGGTATCAAAAGTAAAGAAGAGTCTTGTGATCTTGTTCCTAAATTGTGATGAGCCGATAAATTTTGAAAACGTGTTGTTAAATAAGTTGGTAAATATGTGTGCAGAATTTGGAATAGTAAGGTATGTGAATGTACAGAATGAGATTTTTTTTTATTTATTTATACACATGGCCTTTTCATGGATGAGTGTAGATATGTATTATTGTGATGTAGTTTAGACATAGATTTTACTTATATGTAGCCTGTTATTGTTTTTTGATACAGGTGTATTTGTAGGTATTTGTTTGTATTATGATTAGTTTTATTTTTTTTATTCATGGAAAAATAATGCACGTACAGACAAGCAGGCCCGTTCGCAATGTAAATGCATATGTATTGTCTTTCTTCTGAAAAAAAAGGCAATAAATTCCATTATCTATCTATATTCTTCTGGCGGCACTATGGCCCTGGGTCGACTCAGCCTCTAATGGAAATGAGTACCAGGCGCTTGTTCTGGGGTAAAGGCGGCCGTCACGCAGGACTGACAACCCGGCTGACATAAAGTGCCGATTGTCTAGAAAAAGTGGGAGCCTTAACCTCCTACTACCCCAAGGGCCTCCGGACCTGTTGTGGGATCACTTTACTTTACTATCTATATTCTTAGTTTATTTCCATTTTAAATAGTAATAATTAAAAGGGAAAGTGATCCTTCTAGAGGCCTTAGGAAGCCCTTGGGGTAATAGTAGGCTAAAGCTCCCACTTATCTAGACAACTGCTACTTGATGTCAGCCGGGTTGTAAAGCCCTGCGTGACGGCCGCCTATACTCCCAGAATAAGCGTCTGGTACTCAATTAGTTTAGAGGTTAAGTCGACCCCAGGACAGTGGTGCCGCCACAAAGTTTGGGCTAGTTTAAAAATCCTGACCCCACCGGGACTCGAAATCTCTACCTTCCGGTTGTAGCGTATTGCCTTAACCAATTACGCTACAGCGTGCCCCAGTAATAGATAAAATAAAGTTTGAAGATGCGATTTGCAGGTCATTTGGCACAAAATGGCTGAACATGAAATTCCTAAGAAACGTACATCAGGAGACTTGAATAACTGGTTGAGTTCAGGGTTGTTACTTAATCCGCCACTCTCCCCGATCATATATATAGTTATATATTTTCTGGCTATCTCTTTGAATAGAATACCAAAAGCAGCATACAACTATTCACCACGAGGAAGAAGTTTGGGAAGACCAAGGAAAATATGGGAAGAGCAGCAATTTGGAGCCGTAACAGGCTAGAAAATAAGCCTAAACCGTGATGAAGAAGAAGATACTTTTCTGGGTATTTTGGTCTCAAAGGTCTTCAGTCTTAAAACATCACTCCTTTAGAGTGTCCAGTACGCTCACACTATACAAAGCGACACCTTTCTGCTACCTTCGATTTTTCGAGAAATACATATTTTTCGAATCGAAACCTCGCGAGGCCGATTCCTCAAGAATGTAATGTTTAGACACATCTGAAAGACTCCTTCTTTACAGTATCCAATACTCATACGTAAATGCATATTATAATAAGGCGACACCTTGCTGGAACCCTCGATCCTTCCATAAATAATATATTTTTATCAAATTGAAACCTCGAGAGGCCGACTACTCTATAAAGTAATATTTCGACACGTCTGGCAGACTTTATCTTGACAGTGTCTCGTACTCATACGTTATATTCATACTATACAGTACGACACCTTACCGAAATCCTCGAGCCTTCGGGAAATATATCTCTCGAATCGAAACTTCTAGGAACCGACTCCTCTGAAAATAAATGTTTAGACATATCTAGAAGACTCTAAGGGCCAGTTTCACCAAGAGAGGTAACTGTATTACGCCAGTTTAAGCTATGCATTATACATGGGGAAAACTGGCGTATTACAGTTACCTCTCTTGGTGAAACTGACCCTAAGTGCACATTTCATGACTCGTGAGTCATTAATATTATATCAGTGATAACAATGAAGTTGGGAATTATTTGACCATTAATGCTCCTGACATTTGTCTTACATATGAAGTAAACCCCGAAAAAACTTCGTCATTTTATCAATAATTTCAGAATAACTCATGTCATTATTAAAGATAAAACAGAATTCAGAAGAAAGTTGAAACAAAAAAAGAAAATATATGAAAAGAGCTTTCTAGAGTTTAGAAAGAAGCTCATTTCCTTTGTAAATATATACCATTGTGAACTCTGACCTTTGTATACAGAAAAAGGTGTGTAAGAGGCTGGATATAACCACAAGTGCGTGAAACGCATGAATAATACAGCGAGTTTAAAAGATTTACACCTTTTAAAGGAGGAGCTAGTTTCCTGCGAAAAACATTAGGTAGGTGTGGGAGCTGTGCTCCATTTAACCACAAGGCACAGAGTGGACCGTAATTGTACCACCTGCTCAGCGAAAAATTTCCTTCTCAATGTCTTCTTCCACAGCTACTTGAATTCAGTGATTTTATTCAAGTTACTGATGGAAGAAGAATCAGATGAAAATAGTACTAAATAAATTTCTCTTTAAGTCTAATTTATGGTCTGAATTTGCTGGTTTAGAGAATATGTGTGTGTTTTGTTACTTAAATCTATGGACGACACGCACACTCTATTGAGTAACACCAAGAAATTGGGACTGGAAGTAAACATCAATAAAACTAAAGATATGTTCACACATAGAAATGCATTATGTAAAGAATATGGACAGTTAATGACAAGTGAGGGAAATTTTGAGGAAGTGGCGTATTCAACTACCTGGGAACAATAATTACAAATAGGAATGAGATGCACAAAGAAATTAAACATAGGCTCAACTCTGAAAAAATGCGTGCTATTATGCATTACAGGGAGTTTGTCGTTCCAACACCTTTCAAAAAACGTTAAACTGAAAATATATAAAGCTGTCATTCTCCGAGTTATATTATGTGGATGCGAAACACGGACTCTTACTTTAAGGGAGGAGAAAATACTATGAGTAATTAAGAACAAAGTTCTTAGGAAAAATTTTGGACAAAGAGATGTGAACAGACAGAAGAATGGAGAAGATTACATGATATTTATAGGGAACCAGATATAATAAGAACAGTTAAGTCTCGTAGTCTGCGATGGGCAGGTCATACGGCATGAATAAAAAATGAAAGATTTGCATTGAAGCTTCTTGTAGGAAAACCAAAGGGGAAAACACCCAGTTAGTAGACCGATGGGTCAAAAACTGAGAATAGATTTGTTATCATTTTCAATTTATTATCTTAGAACTTACCTTCTTTCTTTCGGTAAATAAACAACTCTTACCTTTTGTTAGAATACAATGACAACATGAGCTAATATAAACTTACAAGATAGAGCGTCTCCAAGAGAAGTGGGAGAATATCAAGAATGAGATGGGAGAATAACATTAACCATGGTTTGAGGGAAGGGGGCACGCCGTAGCGTAGTGGTTAAGGCACTGAGCTACAAGCCGGAGGGTCGAGGGTTCAAGTCCCGTTGGGGTCAGGATTTTTAAACTGACCCAAACCCTCTGGCGGCACTATGGCCCTGGGGTCGACTCAGCCTCTAACGGAAATGAGTACCAGACGCTTGTTCTGGGGTAAAGGCGGCCGTCACGCAGGGCTGACAACCCGGCTGACATAAAGTGCCGATTGTCTAGAAAAAGTGGGAGCCTTAACCTCCTACTACCCCAAAGGCCTCCTGAGGCCTGTTGTGGGATCTCTTTACCTTCTATGGTTTGAGGGAAGTCGATTATACAGTAGAAGATTGGAAAACATTAGCTGAATATAGGGATGTATGGAGAATTTATGTTCATGCTGGCATAAACCTACGGGTTCGATAGTGCCAGTGAGTTATTTAATTATCCTTTAGGGTCAATTTCACCAACAGAGGTAACTATATTACGCCAGTTTTCCTCATATATAATACATAGCTTAAACTGGCGTAATACAGTTACCTCTCTTGGTGAAACCGACCCTTAATTTTTCATTTAAACCAGCAAAATCCTCCAATGAATTATTTGACTTGTTGAGTCATTTATTTATCCTACCGCATTTCCTACGTAATGATTTTTTTTTAAATTGTGTCTTCGAATTAATGTAAACTGCTATTTGCACTAGATTCCCCTATCACTTAAACGAGTTTCATTTATTTATGCTTCCCATGCAGTGTGTAAACACGGGACCTGAAGTAAGATAAACCCAGCGTTACGTTTTGGTATCAAATCTCCAGACGCTGTCTGGTTACTTGGTAGAAAAATTTCACAAAGTTGAGTCTGCCATATTCTTCAAGATAAGAATTCAGTGGAGTCGAAACTCTTTAAAAATAATGAGGCAGGGGGTTTCGCAGGAGGGTAATTTGTACGCACGAGAGGGTGGGTGTCACCACCAGGGCGGCACTGGCTCGGAATTAATGAAAGTCTTGTACCAGCAAAACTTTGAAGCACCCTTGAGTCCCCAACGCATATGGAGACTTATTTCTTTCCCTTTTCTTCATCTGTGCAATTGTACACTCATCTTCCATGCAAATAGAAGCGAGTTTCTCCATTTGAGCCATTGTACACTCATATTCTAGGCACATAGAAGCGCGTTCCTTCATGTGAACAATTGTACAATCGTATTTCATGCATATAGAACCGAGTTTCAACATCTGTATAATTGTACACTCATCTCCCGTGTAAATAGAAGCTAGTTTCTCCATCTGAGCAATTGTACACTCATATTCTAGGCACATAGAAGCGCGTTCCTTCATCTGAACAATTGTACAATCGTATTTCATGCATATAGAACCGAGTTTCAACATCTGTATAATTGTACACTCATCTCCCGTGTAAATAGAAGCTAGTTTCTCCATCTGAGCAATTGTACACTCATATTCTAGGCACATAGAAGCGCGTTCCTTCATCTGAACAATTGTACAATCGTATTTCATGCATATAGAACCGAGTTTCAACATCTGTATAATTGTACACTCATCTCCCGTGTAAATAGAAGCTAGTTTCTCCATCTGAGCCATTGTACACTCATATTCTAGGCACATAGAAGCGCGTTCCTCTCTGAACAATTGTACAATCGTATTTCATGCATATAGAACCGAGTTTCAACATCTGTATAATTGTACACTCATCTCCCGTGTAAATAGAAGCTAGTTTCTCCATCTGAGCAATTGTACACTCATATTCTAGGCACATAGAAGCGCGTTCCTTCATCTGAACAATTGTATAATCGTATTCCATACATATAGCCCTAAATAACTAATCTAAGCCTATATTAAAAACTACAGTACTTTCTGGGGTTTGAGAGAGAGTGGGAGTTGTGGAAGTTATACATCTACCCTAATCTACATGTTTAAAAATGTTATATCCCTTTTGAAAATTTAATATCAAAATAGTTAATTGTACTTGATTCACATCCTACCGTCCAGAATACATATTAAGAAAAAATGGTCGGTGACTTACCCTTCAGCACTTTACACAAAACAGACACGAGGACCCTCATTTCTCAAGTATTATATACTCAATTTGACCTCTAGTTACCCTAACTGTGCTCACTAACGTTCCAATAAACTAAATGTAGGGATTTTTACAGTTAGCTAAGCAAAACTTTGCTCTGAACTACAGTATATCATGTCTAAACTCTATTTCAACAGACTTTGAATGTCTAAACTCTATTTCAAAAGACTTTGCTTGAATAATTAAAATAATCTATAAAACAATTAAAAATCTATATAAAAGACTATGTATTCATAACAAGTAGGGACACTAGTGCTCCCTAGCGGGGATTTCCCAACGAGGCTAACTTAGTTACGCTTATTTACCTACAGGCATCAACGGTGGCATGTGGTTAGCACATCGTCTCAATGAAACATCTAGTAGAAAACTAAGATATTACTTGATGGATCAAGGTCGTTAAATTTTACTCAAATGCCTCTTTTTATATCGATGACAGTTCCGTACGCAATTCAATCATATGGCGGGTGAACGTAGCGCCACGGTTCTCCCAATAGACGGAGTAATACCTTATGCAAGTTTGTTTACAGTACAACTGGAACTTAGCTCGAAATAATTAATTCTTCTTCTTCGGCTTTCCCCCACTTATATGTTTGCCGTCTTCAGTTTCCATTTATCTCTATCATTCCAATCTCCCTCTTCAAAATTCCTATCATCCATTATGGTTCTTCGTAGATTTTCCATTTCCATCTTGGTCTGCCACGTTTATTTCTTCCAGGGGGTGACCATTGGTATATATTTTTTGACCATCTTTCATTTTCCATTCTTTGTGCATGGCCATACCATTTAAGCGTTTGATTTTCAATCCTCTTAACAACAGATGTGGTGACATTCATTTCTCTCCAAAGGAATTCATTTCTTATTTTATCCTGTCTTGTTTTTTGGAGGCTTCTTCTAAAATAATCAAATTCAACTGTTCTAATTTTATTCTTTTGTAATTCCGTCAAAGACCAAGTTTCACCTCCACATGACAAAATATTCTGTATTGTGCTCTTATAAATTTTCATTTTAGTTTCCTTTGTAATATTTTTGTTCCAAATTATTCCATGTAATGTCTTAGTTGCATTTTTTGCCATTGCAATTTTAGTCCGTACATCTCTCTCACAGGTTCCTAAACTTGTAATTATTGACCCAAGATATTTAAAAAATTCAATTTTTTTTTATTTTCCCTGTTTCAAGTATGAGGTCATCCACATCCTTTCCTAAACACATATATTCTGTTTTCTGTAAATTTATATTCAGTCCCCATTTTTTATATTCTTCCATTAGTTTATTTATCATATATTTCAGATCATCTTCATCCCCTGAAAAAATTATTTGATCATCTGCAAACAACAATAATTAGTAGATTAGTAAAGTTAGAAAATGTCAGTATCTTTGAAATGAAACATCTGACAATCACAAACTCTAAGTAGTGTATATTTCATGAGTTGAGATCGCTTTGTGAATACGGAGATGTTCCCCTTCATTAATTCTTGGTGAGATTCGGCACAAGTCCGTAGACATCTGACTGACACAACTTATTGGCAATGCTGAATGGCTCTTTGAACAATAAATAATTCCCTTTATGCTTTCAAATTTTGCATTTCACTCACGGGAACTCTGAATTCATACCCAGGGAGAACCGCTTTGATCAGTTCCATGTTTCAATCCCAATCCCATAATAAATAAATCTTTAAAAAAATTGAAAAGCAACGAGAAAAATTGCACCCGTAAGGAATTTGATCAGGAATTAAACTATTGCAGACAATCGCTGCCACATATGATGATACATTGTGTGCATGTAGACCTACAGTGCTTCTTATACAACACTTTGTCCACCTCATCACCCCTTTATATTTCTACTCGCTTCCATTCGCTACCCTCTCACCATAACTTAAACACATGATCGAGAGACAATTTAACTCTAGCTGTTCCACTACTCGAACAACTCACTATTCCTTATCATTCCTTGTTTCAGCCACCCGACTCTGGAATTCCCTCCCCTCGAATATCAAGGACTGCCCGAGACAAAAACAGTTCAAAACAAAATTTACTTTATATTTTCTTAGACAATATAATATATAATAGTGTTCCATGTATTCTTTTGTTATTCCTTTATATTTTAAACTTTTCTTACCAAGCGAATTACTTAAACTAATTATAGGTTATTAATATTATTATTATTATTATTATTACTATTGTATTTTCTTTCTTTTCCTTGTCAACTGTATATAGTGTAGCATATATATATATATATATATATATATATATATATATATATATCCATCCATCCTTAGTAATTTTTCCCGAGGGCAGATCTTTCACTGCAATCATAGCATTTCCATGCTATGTTTGCAGCTTTACTAGGGAATTGTAGGTGTGGTAGCTTCCCGTTGCTTTCCACACCGGTGAAGGATGACGATGATGATGGTCATATGATTTCGGGGACTGTTTGGGCCTTAAAGTTTTCCTGACATGTGTCTTACAGGTGAGGAAAAACCCGATAAAAACCTCACCCAGAAAAACGGGAATCGAACCCGGGCCCGCTGCTGACAAGGCAGCACGCTACCTCGAGACCACAGCGGTGGACATTATATAAAAGAATGCTTGAGTCGGGATTTGAACTCGAGTCTCTAAAGTCTGTACCTTTAGCGCTCTAACCAACTGAGCTACCCAAGAATTCCAATACAAGCATACAATTTTCTTATACATGTAGTATTCTCAATTCACACAAGAGGTAGCGGAAATTTATTCCAACTGCCATCTCGCGGCTAACGTAACAGTTAAGCAAATTTTTAAAGATAATATTTACTTTATAGCAGTAACGCTTTTATATATAGATATTATAAATATATTTTTGACATTTGGCAATGAAGGCAAATATGATATGAAAAGAAAAAAGAATGCTTGAGTCGGGATTTGAATATATATAAAGTATGACAGAAGAAATATTTGAGTCATGTATGTTGCAAATCACTAGAATTTTGTGCTTTATAAACGTTATTTATATTCATTAAAATTGAACTGAAATTAAAAGTATTATTTAATCGAATAATTACTCAAAAAAAACATCTAACCCACAAAAATTAGAAAGTTAAGTTTTCAGTGGATTAGTGATCTGTTCGGAGAGTATTACGGCCTGGTGGATGTAAAATTATCTTCCAGACTTGTTTTATTTATTTTTATAAGTTGGAATTCAAACGAATATATAGTGATCTATAGGCCTATGTTACAAAATGGCGGAAGAAGTTAGTCAACTCATAAGTTGCAGTTTATGGACTAGATCTGTTTTTGGGGCAACTATTCAATTTTTCTTATTATTCATATACTTCGTGAAATTAGGCCTATTGACCTGTTTTCACATCAAGTGGGATTTAATGAATCTTCCCATCTAGTAAATGGGCGTCCAACAGTCTTCTATGTCCTATTGGTTTGTACTTTAATAACAGCTGAGGGATTTTATCTGTAGGCATTTTTTTAACATGTTGATACCAGTTGTTTCTCATGTTGTCAATTCTATTTGTTAAATTAAAACTATTTAAATCCTTTCTAATATCTTCATTTCCTTTTCTGTCCAAACTTGTCACATCAGCTACTAAATTACTTCTTCTTTTTCTTCTTCTTCCTCTTCTTCTTCTTCTTCCTCTATGTATGAAAGCTGGCAGCTTGTTGCGTGTTCATTCACTACAGGTCCGGGGTATGGTGACGTCCTTCCATCGTAGTTTTGGTCTTCCTAAAGGCCTTTTCTGCTGAGGTGTCCAGTCACGTACTTTCTTCACTAATCTACTGTTCTCCATTCTATCTATGTGATCGTTCCAGTTTAGTCTTCTGTCATTTATCCAGAGGTTTATAGGTTCAATTTCACATTCTTCTCTAATAACAGAGCTGCGAATTTTCTCTCTCAGCGATTTTCCTATGATTTTCCTTAAAACTTTAATTTCGGTTGTTTCATTGATTTGTTTTGTTTTTTTGAGTTTCTGTTCGGCTGCTAAACGTAAGAACTTTATTTCTGCAGGGGGGCACGCCGTAGCGTAGTGGTTAAGGCACTGAGCTACAAGCCGGAGGGTCGAGGGTTTAAGTTCCGTTGGGGTCAGGATTTTTAAACTGACCCAAACCCTCTGCGGCATTATGGCCCTGGGGTCGACTCAGCCTCTAACGGAAATGAGTACCAGACGCTTGTTCTGGGGGTAAAGGCGGCCGTCACGCAGGGCTGACAACCCGGCTGACATAAAGTGCCGATTGTCTAGAAAAGTGGGAGCCTTAACCTCCTACTACCCCAAGGGCCTCCGGGCCTGTTGTGGGATCACTTTACTTTTTTATTTCTGCAGTTTCTATTTTTCTTCAGTTTATATTTTTTATTCAATTTAAATTGCCTTTTTTTTCGGAACAGGCAACTCTTGCCTAAACCAGGAAGTGAAGAAGAAGAAGAAGTTTTTTTTTTTCATTTTTTTGGTCTTTTTTTAGGATATTTTTAGGTCTTTTTGAAGGTGTTTTATAGGCATTTTATAGATCGTCAACTTCCGAGGCCCGGTTATTAGAGTTTGTTTACTTTATTCATGTTCATAACTGTACTTGATGTCTTGCTGCAGTAGTCAGTAAATTCGGTAGCTGTGAAGGTACGCTCTGTAGTACAATATTGGTTCAACTTCAAGCTACTGTTAAATAGTTTAACTTTTTTTAATAGTTTCCCACTTGTGGTGAATGACCTTCGTATCTTACTTACTCACTGGCACTATCGAACCCGAAGGTTCATGGCCGCGCGGACATAAGCTCTCCATACATCCATATCCTGAGCTAATGCTTTCCAATCATTCCCTGTATAATCTACTTCCCTCAAATCATAGTTAATGTTGTTCTCCCACCTCATTCTTGGCCTACCAACTGGGCGTTTTCCCTCTGGCTTTCCTACAAGAAGCTTCCATGCACGTCTTTCATTCCCCATACGTGCAACATGTCCTGCCCATCGCAGTCTACGAGACTTAACTGTTCTTATTATATCTGGCTTCCTATAAAGACCATGTAGTTCATTGTTATGTAGTCTTCTCCATTCACCTGTATGTTCATCTCTCTGTGGTCCAAAAATTTTCCTAAGAACTTTATTCTCAAATACTCGTAATCTGCTTTCCTCCCTTAAAGTAAGAGTCCATGTTTCGCACCCATATAATATAACTGGTAGAATAATAGTTTTATATATTTTCAGTTTAACGTTTTTTGAAAGGAGTTGGGACATCAAAAGTCTCTGCAATGCATAATAGCATGCATTTCCAGAATTGAGCCTATGTTTAATTTCTTTGTGCATCTCATTCCTATTTGTGATTATTGTTCCTAGGTATTTGAATTCAGCCACTTCTTCAAAATTTCCCTCACTTGTCACCAGCTGTCCACCTCCACCACATACTGAACCTCTACGAGTGACCATATATTTAGTTTTACTGATATTTACTTCCAGTCCTAATTTCTTAGTGTTACTCAATAATGTGTGTGTGTTGGCCTTTAGTATCTCCTCGCTATCGGCCAGTAGTACTACATCATCAGCATAAACTAACAGCTTATTAATACCATTGAGTTGTAAGCCTTCCTCATTCTCTAAAGATTTAATGGCATGCTCTAGTACAAAATTAAATAGTAGAGGAGATAGTGCATCTCCTTGCTTCAACCCATTCTGGATTTCAAAAGTGTCTGAAAACTGTTTGCCTACACGCACCCTACTCTTTGAGCCATTTAGACACATTCGTATAAGTCTAACTAACTTTTTAGGAATTCCGAACTCCAGCAGGATACTATATAACTTCTCCCTCTTAATTGAATCATATGCTTTTTTGAAGTCTACATATAGTTGGTGTACAGTATCGCTGGATGTAATTTCTGCTCCTGTCTTCTGGTCTTGAAGTCCTTGCTTCACATTGTAGCATAAGACATTCTTGAGATTTGTATATCTAACAATTTGACACTTATTAAACTGAAAAAATATATATATCTTCGGGTTTTTACAGCTGCTACCGTCTTCCCGTGCCAAACCTCCAAAGCCTACGGTTTTGGGCATCTTCAATTCTTAACCCTCTTGCTTGCATTGCTATCCTCACGTTTTCCTACCATGTTAACTTTGGTCTCCCTCTTTTTCCTATTTGAGGTCTGTTGCCATTGATATGGTAGTTTCGGCCATCGCTCATCTTCCATTCTTAAAATATGATCTAACCATTTTAATTCCTTCTCCTCAATTCTTTCAATTATGCTTTCTTCTGCTTCCATTATGTTTCTAATTTCCTTATTTGTGATATATTCTAATTTTGACTTTCTGGCACTTCTGCTTAAATAATCCATTTCTAGAGCTATTAGTCTATTCTTGTAGTACTTATTGATTGTCCATACCTCACTGCTATTCTCCCAGATATATTACATGGATGCGAAACACGGACTGTTACTTTAAGTGAGGAGAAACGGTTACTAGCATTTGAGAATAAAGTTCTTAAAAACATTTTTTGGACTAGAAAGATGAACAGACATAGGAATGGAGAAGACTACATAATAGTGAGCTACATATTTATAGGAAACCATACATAATAAAAACGTTAAGTCTCGTAGACTGAGATGGGCAGGGCATGCGGCACGAATGAGGAATAAAAGAGGTACATGAAAACTCCTTGTAAGAAAACCAGAGGGAAAGCATTCGGTAAGCAGCCCAAGAATGAGGTGGGAGAATAGTATTAACAATGATTTGAGGGATTAGATTATACAAGGGATGATTGGAAAACAGCGAATGGAAGAGGATCGGCTACCAAAATCTGTTTTGGAATGGAAACTTGAGGGAAGACGAGGCAGAGGAAGACCTAAAACCTCCTGGAGTCAGGGAATATGTTTATACATGAAGGAGAAACATCTACGACCAGGAGATTGGATGGACCGACAAAATTGGCTATTAGGAATCGAATGATGTCAAAAACATTAATAAACCGATGATCTATCTATGATTGGAAAACATTAGCTCAGAATAGAGATGTATGGAGAGCTTATGTCCATGCGGTCATGAACCTACGAGATCGTTAATGCCAGTGAATAATTTATTTAGTTAATAATAATAATAATAATAATAATAATTATTATTATTATTATTATTATTATAACAATTTTTGTAACAAATGCAAAAAACGCACCAACGTTATGAGAAAAAAGAACATAATTGAAGTGGTGAGATTAAAAACTAATAAAAATTAATATTAAAATTCAGTCCACCGCTGTGGTCTCGAGGTAGCGTGCTGCCTTGTCACGTAGCGGGTCCGGGTTCGATCCCCGGTTGGGGCAGTTTTTCTGGATGAGGTTTTTATCGGGAGTTTTCCTCACTTGTAAGGCAAATGTGAGGAAAACTTTTAAGGCCCAAACGGTCCTCGAAATCATATGGCCATCATCATCCTTCACCGGTGTGGAAAGCAACGGGAAGCTACCACCACACCTAAAATTCCCTAGTAAAACAGCAAGCATAGCATGAAAATGCTATGATTGCAGTGAAGGACCTGCCTTCGGGTAGAATTACTGTGGATGGATTAAAATTCAGTAGCAGATCATACGAAATATAATAAATTAAATTGGTAAGGGATGTACGACGAATACAAGAAGAAATAGTACCCAGAAAAACATTGGAATGGCGTCTGCCTGGGAGGAGAAAGAAAGGAAGATCTCGAAACTCATGGATGCAAGAAATAAGAACTGGAATGAGAACAAGAGGACTGGAGGATATGAAGTGGATGTATAGGGACGAGTGGAGAAGGAAAATAAAACTTTTGGCACAGAAAGATGTATAAACACTGTAAATCTGTACATAAGTAAATAAACGCCGATTACAAAAGAAGTGTTCCATCAAAGGGGCATAAGAAGAAAAGGTGACAGCTACCTTGGGAACGTCAATTGTAAACATCAAAGAAGGGAAGTGTTCAAAAAATAGATGATTCAAGGTCGACACCATTGACATTTGGCAACGAAAAGACAGAACTTAACTTCTATAATTCCATATCACAACAGATATTTTAGTTTTACGTAAACAAATAGTGTTATTTGAAGGAAATGAAGTGTGAAATATTAAATGATAGTGTGGTACTGCCTTAATTCTTCAACTGGCAACATTGCGTAAGACGGGGGTTTAAGTTTGTGACCGCTAGGTGGACTAGCGGTCGGGCTAGACACTCAGCGACTAGGAGGGGAGTGGGGAGAGAATCAGAGGGAAACAAACGAACGCTAGGCGGAAGCCAGTTCAGTTGGTTGCGAGTTGCACTGGAGTGAACTTTATTTTGTGAATTTCTTAGTGTTAGCTCCGCCTTCTTTCATTATTGCAATAATACGTAACAATCAAAACGTTACATAAACTATACAGTGTTGTGCATTTGTTTACATTTCAATATTATTTCTGAATTTCTTTAAAATTTGATCACTTTTTAAGTGTTCTCCTCTTTTTGAATGAGATTTAGTGAATGAAAATAACGTGTTTTGAGTGTTTACGTGTTACGTGTTTGGATTATTGAAGTTATCGAGAAAGTTGGAAAATTTTGTGGATATTTGTGGAATATACTATCATCA
Source organism: Diploptera punctata (assembly GCA_030220185.1). NCBI lineage: Eukaryota > Metazoa > Arthropoda > Insecta > Blattodea > Blaberidae > Diploptera > Diploptera punctata. Next base: position 228,214 of record JASPKZ010005700.1, read on the forward strand.
TATGAAGATGAAAATGTAAGTACGAATAATGGATTCATTATATACATATATTTATGCATTTATTAGAAATGGGGGTGCAGCTTAAAGTATTTTGAAATCAGAAATTTATAATTTTGATTTCTACTTTTAACATTTTCAGGCGTTTGTACATTTGTAATTTTTAATTTTATAGAATTTTGAAGAAGAAAAAAGAAGCTTAAGTTTTTATAAATTAATTGTAATGACAGGTAAATTTATATTTGTAAAGAGTTAATAGTAGGGAAGAACATGTGACACGAATGGGGAATGAAAGAAAGGCATGGAAGCTTATTGTAGGAAAACCAGAGGATAACGTCCAGTTCGTAGACCAAAGAATGAGGTGGGAGAATAGCATTGGCCCATGATTTGAAGGAAGTAGATTATACAGGGGATGACTGGAAAACATTAGGTCCGAGTAGGGATATGTGGAGAGGTTATGTCCGCGCGGCCATGAACCTATGGGCTTGATGGTGCCAGTGAGTTACTTATTATTTTAGGGGTTAATAGATAAAAATATGGTGCTAAAGTACAGGTTTTTGAAAACCCAACTAAAATAATTTTAATTTCCAACACGCTTGGGATAAAACTAAAGTGGTCAACAAAAAAATCATCTCCAACACATATAGAATAAAACTAGAGTTATCTACAAAAAAAAATTCTACCATCAAAAGCGTGGGGTGCTCTATATCAATTAATTTGATAATAAACAGATATTGGTGGAAGTAAAGTCTCTAAGAAGAAAATGTAAAACCCATAAAAAGCACCCCACGCTTTTGATGGTATTTTTTTTTGTAGATAACTCTAGTTTTATTCTATATGTGTTGGAGATGATTTTTTTTGTTGACCACTTTAATTTTATCCCAAGCGTGTTGGAAATTAAAATTATTTTTCATTTTTTTAGTTCGGTTTTCTAATAAAGCGTGTTTAAGTTTTTTCTAAATATTATTTTTTTATTTTATGTGCATTTTCGCCGAAATATGTTAGAGAGTTGGCGGTTATCAGGGAACCTTTTCTTCGCAACATCGGCTGTTTTATTGCCTAAGATTCCCCAATGTGATAGAATCCACTGTAGAATGACTTGTTTGCCGTAGTTATGGAGTTGTATCATGTCATAACATTGTTTGGAGTAATCATCACCTTCTTCTTTTTCTTCTTTCACGGATTAGGTTTCTGCCTGTTCCGATCTCACATTTGTTTAGCCTACCGATCTTCGTCCTCCAGGTTTAGACATCAATGCCATGTTCGGTATTCTATCCTCTGTTATTCTCTGCAGATGATTTATCTAGTTGTTCCTGTGTTTTTCTATTTGTTGAAGAAGTGGCTGTACTTTTAGACCCTCTCTAATATTCTCATTTCTAATATGTTCTTCTCTTGTACAACCTTTCACAGACGTCCACCGCTGTGGTCTTGAGGTAGCGTACTGCCTTGTCACGCAGCGGGCCCGGGTTCGATCCCTGCTCGGGACAAGTTTCCTGGGTGAGGTTGTTTTTCGTGGTTTTTCCTCACCTGTAAGACAAATATCAGGATACTTTAAGGCCCAAACGGTCCCTGAACATCATCTGGCCATCATCATCAATATCATATTCACCTCATTAGATTAAGTTTAGGTTTAAGGCCTCTCCTGACGCATCATTACCCATCATATCATTGGGGCAGCGTAACCTCGCCTTCCAGGCGCCCCAACCTCAGAAGTGGGTTACAATTCGCCAATGCCAGGAGAGAATACCTGAAATGTCGAATGACAAACAGGTGGCATTGAACAAAAAAAAACATTTCACAGACCGTAGGAAGCTCATTTCCGTTGCCTGTATTTTTCCCCCTCCCTTCACGATCCACGCTTCACTACCATACATCGCCATTGTTTGGAGTCGTGGACTCAAATGTACCGGTAAAATAATGAAATTGAGTAAGGTTATTTGAGGTATTGATGATATTTGTGTAAAATGTATGCAGGGACTTGTGTGTATAAACAGCATGTGGGAGGGATGTGGCTGTTTGAAGAATGTGAGAGTCTCCACCACAAGTAGTTTTCTAAAAATAACAGCTCACACTCAACTTTGTAATGTTTTAATATCACACAAATGATTCAAGCGAGAACCGACATTTTTATACTTAGAGTATCCTGAGGTAAAATAACTTAGTCTATGGAAGAATTACATCCAAGTCAAATACTAGATATAATATAACTCATTTGCCTATCTATCTATATATATACTTACTCACTGGCACTATCGAACCCGTAGGTTCATGGCCGCACGGACATAAGCTCTCCATACATCTCTATCCTGAGCTAATGCTTTCCAATCATTCCCTGTATAATCTACTTCCCTCAAATCATAGTTAATGTTATTCTCCCATCCCATTCTTATATATATATATATATATATATATATAAATTAAAAATACAATCGCTCAAACAAAACAAGCAATAAATGCTTTAAACTCTGTTTGGTGGAGCAAAAATATTACAAAAAGAAGAAAATTACAAATATATCAAACCATAATTCAGAGCATTTTAACATACGGTGCTGAAGTCTGACAAATTCCTACCAGGGAAACGAATATAATTTTAAGTACAAAAATGGACGATTTAGAAGATCAGCTGGAAAATCTAGAATTGATAGAATTAAGGGAAATTATGGGTGTACAAGAGGAGCCGGACATCATAGACATTATAGAAAAGAAAAGATTACAGTGATATGGCCATGTCAAAAGAATGCCAGAGCAAAGATTGCCTAACATTGTTATGGAATGGATCCCAATAGAAAGGACGAAGAGAAGAAGACCGAAGAAAACTTGGATAGAAGGGGTACAAGCAGCTATGAATACCAGAGGATTGGAGGAAGATCAATGGATGGACAGAGAGCAATGGCTTTTGGTTTCCGGAAGGCGGCATCTGCGATGATATCGGATGAATAATAATAATAATAATAATAATAATAATAATAATAATAATACTCACACTCACTCACTCACTGGCACTATCGAACCCGTAGGTTCATGGCCGCGCGGAAATAAGCTCTCCTATCCTGAGCTAAATGCTTTCCAATCATCCCCTGTATAATCTACTTCCCTCAAATCATAGTTAATGTTGTTCTCCCACCTCATTCTTGGTCTACCAGCTGGGCCAAACCTAACATTCCATGTTCCTAGGAACATGTCCCTGTGTTTGAGCCTTTGGCATGGGTTCCCTGAAGTAGTCCCCGACCGGAAAACCGAATGGGGGACTATTTGACCTCCGGAAAATTTTACCCCAGTTGAACCCATGTCCGCATTTCTTGACGGTTGTATTTTTATGGTGAAAGATCGTCACTCCTTCGACCAAAATAATATTATTAATAATAATAGTAATAATAATAATAATAATAGCCTATAATTAGTTTAAGTAATTGGCTTGGTAAGAAAAGTTTAAAATATAAAGGAATAACAAAATAATACATGGACCAGGGTTATATATTATAATTGTCTAAGGAAATATGAAGTGAGATTTGTTTTGAACTGTTTTTGAGTCAGGCAGCCCTTAATATACAAGGGGAGGAAATCCTTTAAGGACTCACGAACTACCTGACAGTTTTGAATGTGTGTTTTATTTCATTTTTTTTATTTAAATAATATAGAGAATTTTTCTGTCACAATTAAGTATATAACATGTTACCCTACCTACTATAGAGTCGAAAAAAGGGGTATCGGTGCACTAAAAAAAAAGTCGCGTTTGGTCGCTTAAATGGCACACCCTGCACAAGCCATAACAAATATACCAAATTAATGTACACAGAATTGAATATCTCAACAAATTCTACTAAACATCCGCGACAGCATATGTCTAACTTTTACGAATAAGTCATATAAACCCTAGCAATAGTTCCAACAATGAAATTTGTAATGGGAGCTTAGATGCGAGTCCTGTACTAACCAGATGTAGGTCTCAGCCAATAGGAAGTATGACCACACGTCATTGCTAACTCCCTCGCTAGCGAATATCAAATACAGTCACTGCTAAACATTTTTAAAATCTCACTACAAAAATTAATTAATATAGGTAATCTTTATCGTAGACTGCGATGGGCAGGACATGTGGCACGAATGGGAGATGAAATACGTGCATGGAAGCTTTTTGTAGGAAAACCAGAGGGAAAACGCCCAGTTGGTAGACCAAGAATGCGGTGAGAGAATAACTAACTATGATTTGAGGGAAGTAGATTATACAGGGGATGATTGGAAAACATTGGCTCAGGATGGGGATATATGGAGAGCTTATGTCCGCGCGACCATGAACCTACGGGTTCGTTAGTGTCAATGAGTTAGTTAGGAGGCATTGTGTAAATAAAAAAAAATCACAACTGTTAAGCAATTAACTAAATACACATTCACATTGCATTAACTTATAATTTTAAGACTTGAGGCAGCAAGTGTACAAAATATTATAATTAAAGTCTACGGTTTTAAATCTAAATTCAACACATCCGCGTCTCACTATAATTCTCTATACATAGGAACTGTTTTGTTTGTTCACGTGGCAGACAGGGAATTCACAGATCAGCAGTCTGGATAGGCTCTCCCGTTGGATTTACAGCCAAGGACATTGTTCAAAATCCCTTGCGCGACCTATAATAATCATTTTTATCTTCCAGCTCATTGATGCCAAGAAGATCGGGATCAGTAGATTCCCGGGCAACGCCGGGTAATCAGCACGGGGTACCTAAATATAATTACGATATATATTTTTTCTTTCTAATTATTCAACTAAACATAACACATTTAATTTATTTAGGCGTAGGGGTTTACCTGATATAGAAATTAAAAGTTGATTCTAGCAACCGCCATGTTTCGCTTGTCGCAAGGTATGGCATACAATTTAATATTTATCCGTAATTTTCTCTCAACTCGTTCAACTAAAAATAAAAACATATTTCAATTATGAAGGCGTAGCAGGTCACGCCAGGTACTAGGCCTTACAGATCTTACGCGGTTCTTGGGGTAATACAAAGTTAAGGCTCTCGCCTGCCGGGCGAGAAAGTCAGAAACGTTATAAAACACAACCTTCAACCTGTAGTGGCATTGAAGAAAAAAGTTGTTAACGGACCACAATATGAATTACCTCACATCTCATTTTGAATTTTCACATTATCTTCCTTTTAGACCGTATATATTCCCGATTGTCCACCGCTGTGGTCTCGAGGTAGCGTGCTGCCTTTTCACGCAACGGGTCCGGGTTCGATCCACGGTCGGGGCAGTTTTTCTGGGTGAGGTGAGGTTTTTATCGGGGGTTTTCCTCACCTATAAGACAAATGTCAGGAAAACATTAAGGCCCAAATGGTCCCCGAAATCATATGGCCATCATCATACTTCACCGGTGTGGAAAGCAACGGGAAGCTACCACACCTACAATTCCCTAGTAAAACTGCAAGCATAGCATATAAATGCTATGATTGCAGTGAAGGACCTGCCTTCGGGCAGAATTACGATGGATGGATATTCCTGATGCATTTTTGAATGTTTTAAATAATCAATTGAGTTGGTGTTTACTTGATGAAAATCCATATTTATTAATTAAATAAAAATAAAACGTAGTTTTATTTGATTTTCATATTTATTATATAATACAGTGACAGCTGTTTCGGTAGACTGTACCTTCTTCAGACATGTTAACAAATTATGAATTGTGTTCCAACTGATCTAAGCAACAATACAACAATATTTATTTAATTTTTTTAATTTAACAAAGGGGATTCATTGAAATCAAGTTGAGAATTTAACAATTTTTTACTACTTTTAAATTTATTAATTTCTACAGCCTCCAAAAGATCTAACTTCTTACCCTTATCACAAATATGTAAAATTTCAAAATTTGGATCGAAACAATGATTAAATTGGAATAGGTGGTTAGCATATTTTGAATTTTCTAAATTTCTGTTATATGCTCTCGTGTGTTCCTTTATCCGAGAGATAAAAGGTCTACCAGTTTGTCCTATATAGACATTGTTACATGTGCCACACTTCAATTTATATACACCTGATAATTTTTCTTTTTTTGTTTTGGTTTTATTGTTTTTTATTATATTTTGTAGAGTTTTATTAGTTTTAAATGCCACATTAATGTTCAACTTTTTAAAGTGTTTAGATATTTTATTTGAAAGTGGGCCTATGTATGACATTACGACATATTTCTTTATGTTTTCTTTGGGTAAAGGAAAAACTTTGTTAATTGCTTTTTTGTAATGAACCTTCTTAATTAAACATTTTATAATTTCAGGGTCGTAGCCATTATTAACAGCCAATTGTTTAATCATATTTTTTTAATGCTGATTTTTATATGGGAAAAAGATCTCACGTGCCATTAACAATATAATTTTCCATGCAAAACTCAAATTGTGGGGAAATGATGTTCAACATCTTGTTATGGGTAGGAATTCTTTGCAATGTAGGCCTAGTTACATTATTGTCATATAATTTTACCCATATATTATTTGCTGTAAACTCCAGACATAATTCTTATATATTGATTTTTTTAATTTTCAAAATGTAATGTTTCGTTTTTTTTTTACTGGGGCTGGAAATAAACAAAAATAAATATATGTTCACACATAGAAAAACATTATATAATATAAATGGGCGGTTAATGAGAAATGAGGGAAATTTTAAGAAGTGACTGAATTCATATGCGTAGGAACAATAATTACAAATACGAATCAGATGCACAAAGAAATTCTGGAAAATGCATGCTGAATAGAAAAATTCTTGGATCAAAGAGAGATCAACAGACAGGCGAATGAAAAAGACAACATAACAGTGAACTACATGATTTTTATAGGAAACCACATAATAAGAACAGTTAAAAGTCTCGTAGACCACGATGGGCAGGACATGTGGCACGAATGGGGAATGAAAGAGAGGCATGGAAGCTTCTTGTAGGAAAACCAGAGGGGAAACTGCCCAGTTGGTAGACCAAGAATGAGGTGGAAGAACGACTTTAACTATGATTTGAGGGAAGTAGATTATACAGGGGATGATTGGAAAATGTAAGCTCAGGATAGGGTTGTATGGAGAGCTTATGTCCGCGCAGCTATGAACCTATGGGTTCCATAGTGCCAGTGAATTAATTAATATATTGTATAATATTAGGGTAACAGAGTGGAACTCTTGATAGAGGTCCACTCCAGGGAGTAGGCGCCCCTGCCCTTTTGTGAGCTCCAGGTCCCACTCGCCCAGTGGGTAGTACCTGGGTAGGGCCCCGTCCACAGGGTTACGTGGGGAGAAGATAAGTCCCCAAAGCCGTAGTGAAGGCAACTTCTCTAGGAGACGAACACTCCAAAATTCCAGTTCCCTGCCCTCCAGGAAGAGGGGTTTGGCTAGAGGCTGGTAACCTCTACTAGTAAAAAATAACTTACTCATAAACTTCAGCAGAAGAAAAGCCGGATTGATAAACCTTATGACGACCACAGCAAGAAAAAGTATAAAAAGAGTTTTGGAATACACGATCAGCTTAAAATAGCGACTTGGAATGTCAGAGGCTTGGGAAGCAAAGAATTCGAACTATAAAATGGATACATATAGGAAAAAATGGAAGCAACACATAGACAGAATGAATGAAGATAGATATCCAAAACAAATAAAATACAAACCTAAAGGCACCCGAGATGTGGGCAGACCTAGAAAGAAATTGGCTAAAGTCGGAACGGGTCAACAGACCTAATCCATGAATGCAGATGATGATGATGAGTGTATAACATATTTTATCGCATTTCTCGAGCATATGAGAGGTTTGAAGTGATCTATGTAGGTTGGTAAAGTGTCCAATATCTCTCCTGAGGTTATTGAACTTTGTATGTATACGTAAGAGATTTATCTGAAAACAAACAATCAAGTTTATACATGGGAAGGGAGTGTTTTGACACCCTCCCGTATCTCGTCATCCTATAGTGACAAAGTAGATCGCTGACAGATGGAATGCAGCTTCGTATTTGTGTAGGAGAAACTCTCATTTTTCTTCCAACTATTTGTTACATTTCTTTAAAATTCTCACACATTGTTAATAAAATCAGTGGTTTACTTACTTACTTACTCACTGGCACTATCGAACCCGTAGGTTCATGGCCGCGAGGACATAAGCTCTCAATATGTCCCTATCCTGAGCTAATGATTTCCAATCATTCCCTGTATAATCTACTTCCCTCAAATCATAGTTAATGTTGTTCTCCCACCTCATTCTTGGTCTACCAACTGGGCGTTTTCCCTCTGGCTTTCCTACAAGAAGCTTCCATGCACGTCTTTCATTCCCCATACGTGCAACATGTCCTGAACCAACGGCAACAGTCTACGAGACTTAACTGTTCTTAGTATATCTGGCTTCTTATAATCTGGCTACTTATAAAGACAAGTCGTTAAGTTATGTAGTCTTCTCCATTCACCTGTCCTGTTCATCTCTCTTTGGTCCAAAAAATTTCCTAAGAACTTTATTCTTCAAATTATCGGAATATACTTTCCGCCCTTAAGTTAAGGAGTCCATGTTTCGCACCCCATATAATAAAACTGGTAGAAGAATAGTTTTATATATTTTCAGCTTAACGTTTGTTTTTGAAAGGGTGTTGTGGACATCAAAAGTCTCTGCAATGGATAATAGCATGCATGTTTTACAGAATTGAGCCTTAGTTTAATTTCTTTGTGCATCTCATTCCTATTTGTGATTATTGTTCCTAGGTATTTGAATTCAGCCACTTCCTCAAAATTTCCCTCATTTGTCATTAGCTGTCCGTTTCCATTATATACTGAATTTCTACGTGTGACCATATATTTAGTTTTACTGATATTTACTTTCTTTTTATAATTAAGCTCTTTTTTTAACAGTCTGCTCCAGTACATTTCTCAATACTTTTAACAGTTATGAATCACTGTTAATGTTACTAAATAAAGGGTTAAAATAATAGATAGGAAGCAGATATTTATGTGCTTAAAGTTAAGATTGCAATGTACAGAGTGTCACATTCAATCCTCCCACATTTTAATTAATCATAACTAATAAAGTATGCGGAAAACGGGATGGCGCTTAATTGGAAAGCTCGTGGAAGACGCATACCTAGAGAACGTTGGATAGATGGAGGGAGTAGAGATTTCAGGGAAGAAGCTGCTTCAGACAGGAACCTCTGGCGACAAATCACTTTGGGTTGAAGGAGAAACACTGTACTGTGGAATATTCCTGATAAAAATCAAATTATTTAATATATACTTTTTTTACACGCTTTATATTAGCTTGACCTGTATCTATCTATCTATCTATGTAACGGAATCTTTCAACGCGATTTTCACCCACTTAAAATTATTGGATCGACTTGAAACTTTGTATACTTGTAGAGGACAATACAATAATTTTATATTTATTTTCTAAAATCCTGGCCATAATCATCAGAAAATCAAAAAAAAAAAAAAAAAAGAACCACTGTTTGCACTTTCTTAAATGTATTTTTTCCCAGGTAATAACATTACAGAAAAATATAATTGTCATATTTACATCATAGAACATCAGAAATGAATTAATATACTGTTTTATGTGTTTAATTTTTTCTCCACTAGAGTGCATTCTTACAATATTGCGTTCTTTGGCAATAAATAATATGACCTGGTTGCAGTGAACAAAAGAAGCAAATGAAGCATGCCAATCGTTTCTCATTTGTTTTCAAACATCGCCGTTTACATTAAATATATAACTATTTTAAAATAACTATATTTAAATAATGATTTGTGAGTAAACAGTATAATTTTATTCGTTAAATAGTCCTAACAAATGCCACTCTTGATTTCCATATTCTCTAAATAAATTCACTCCTCATTTCGTGAGTCGTGAATTTATCGATAATTTGGAAATCACTCGTGGCATTACTTATGAAGAAGTACCGTGGCGTTTTTTGCATGCATCTGTGACATCACGTGATGTAGAAAGGACATTTTCATTGTATAAATCCTTCTTCACTGACAGACAAAGGAGTTTCACACAAGAAATCCTCATGAAAATCTTCCTTATCTACTGTAACAGCCAGGAATAAAGGCATGTTTACCCACAAAGGAAATAATTTATTTAATTTTATTACAATCTGTTTTTGCATATTTAGGGTGCATATTTTCAATATTTTTATGCATATTTGCATTTTATTTTGCATACAAATCCGTGCTCTAATAATGAATAATGCTGGGACTTTTATGTAATATTAACATAATGACCACCGCTGTGGTCTCCAGGTAGCGCGCTGCCCTGTCACGCAGCGGGGGTCGGGACAGGCTCCTGGGTGAGGTTTTTCCTCACCTGTAAGACAAATGTCAGGAAGCTTCGAGCCTAACGGTCCACAAAAATGATCCAGCCATCATCATCATCATCATCCTTCACCGGTGTGGAAAGCAACGGGAAGCTTTATTCCTAGTAAAGCTGCAAAGCATAGCATGAAAATGCTATGATTACAGTGAAAGACCTGCCATCGAGCAGAATTACTATAGATAGATAGATTAACATAAAAATTATGTACCCTTTTATGTAATATTAGGTGAAATATAGGTTCAATTATGGAAATGCATACTATTATGCATTACAGGAATTATTGTCGACCCAACCTCTCTAAAAAATTAACAATAAACTGAAAATATATAAAACGTTTATTTTCCCATATCCGTGAAGAACTGCAGATCTACTCCATAAAAAAAAGATATTTAACAACAAGATACAGTGGAAAGAACATGTAGAAAGAATGGAAGAAAGTAGATTACCAAATAAAATCTTCCATTATTTTCCAAGAGGAAGAAGAGATGTCGGACGTCCTCGGAAGAGATGGTCTTAGATCTATTAGTGAAGACGGAAGAGGCAACTCTTGCCTAAACCAGGAAGTGAAGAAGAATAAGAAGAAGTTTATTTTCCCAATTATATTATATGGACGGGAAACATGGGTTCTTACTTTAAAGAAGGAAAAACATATTACGAGTAGGCCTTTTTTAAGAATAAAGTTCTTAGGAAAAATTTTGGACCAAAGATGGTAAAACAGAGAAGTGAACGGAGAATGCTTACATAAGAGTTACTTACGTGATCTTTATGGGAAGCCAGATGTAATAACAGTTAAGTCTCTTGGACTCTGATGGATGTGTCATGCGGAACAAATGAGGAATAAAAGAGGGCATGGAAACTCCTTGTAGGGAAATCAGAGGGAAATATCCCAGTTGATAAGCCGAGGAATTTTACTCACATACAACAAAGGTCCAATTCATTATTTAATAATAAAAAGCCCGTTCGTGAAGTTGTTGATAATATCACTTGAGATAAGCAAATGAACACTTTGCTAGGAGCGGCCTTAGAATTGATAAAGTTTAGGAAGTTAAGTACTTGCTATATCAGTAAGTTAATCAGCAATCATTGTTATATATAGAAATTGTACAAATATTTGCTTCATCTTTCTTCATATCAGATATATTTTCTTTTTAACTTTATATTTTCCACTTTCATTACAAAGCCTTAATTTTATAGGTTACTAGCTAATACCCGGCGTGCCAAAGGAACGCAATATTGTAAGAATGCACTCTAGTGGAGAAAAAATTAAACACATCAAACTGTATATTAATTCATTTCTGATGTCCTATGATGTAAATATGACAATTATATTTTTCTGTAATGTTATTACCTGGGAAAAAATACATTTAAGAAAGTGCAAACAGTGGTTCCTTTTTTTGATGGTATAATCAATTGCTACAAAAGTTTTTATATTAACTCCCGCACGTGCTATGTGTTGACATTCATGCACTATATATACAATCTGGTAGCCGTATTTCTCGGAGAGTCAGTCACTGCAAAATAATGCTATGACCTATTGAAAATGTAAATGTGTTTTTACCACCAGCCGTGCGCTGTTATACTTGCCCGGGAATCTGCTTATCCCGATCGTCTTGGCATCAATGAAAGACAAGAATGGTTATTGTGAGTTATCCATAGAATATAAACATATGCTGTCGCTGACTTACTTGTGGAGTTTTTTTTTTTAGATATTGAATTCTGTCTACATTAAGCATCGAAATAAGGACTTTATTTCACTTTTTCATTATAAAGGATGCTTTTTTAGGGGTGAAGGGGTTAAGTATTACAACTCTCTTATAGCCTATGTTCATCCCCGGAATCTCCTGAACATTTTTCAAAAAACCCCATCACATTCGGATCAACGGTATGGCAGAGCACGCTTGCCCGGGGATCTACTTATCCCGATCTTCTTGGTATCAATGAAAGACAAAAATGGTTATTGTGAGTTATCCGTAAAAGATAAACATATGCTGTCGCGGACTTTTTTTGTAGACTTTTGCGAGATATTCAATTCTGTGTACATTAATTTGGTGTATTTGTTATGATTTAGGCAGCGTAAGCCGTTAAGCGTCAAAATAGGGACTTGATTTCATGTTTTTCTACAACAAAGGGTGATTTTTAGGGGTGAAGGGGTTGAATATCACAACTCTCTTATAGCCTATGTTCATCCCGGGAATCTCCTGAACATATTGCAAAAACCCATCAAAATCGGATCAACTGTATAGCAGCGCATAGAATACGAACAAAGCAACAAACAAACATTGATTTTTATATATTAGATTAGGAGTATTTGAGAAAAAAGTTTATTTTGAAAATTGTTGGGTCAAAGAGAGACAAATATACAGTCCGCTGATAAAAAGAAAGAAAGCAAGCAACAGGAATGTCTTATGCATCATATTATTAATACCGCGAGAGGGATTTTACTAACTAAACTTTTCCCTTTCATAAATTCAACGATCCAGTTGTCTATGAATGAAATAGTATAAATATCCACGGGATACGCCGTAGCGTAGTTGGTTAGGGCAATATGCTACAAGCCGGAAGATCGAGGGTTTGAGTCCTGAAGAGGTCAGGATTTTTAAACTGGCCTAAACATTCCGGTGACATTTGTCTAGGGAATCGGCTCAATCTCAAATGAAAATGAGTCCCAGACAATGTTCTGGGGTAAAGTCAGACATAATTGAAGTCTGACAACCCAGCAGATATCTTGTGCCGATTGTCTAGAAATGTGGGCTTATAGTGGATCACTTTATAGTAGAAATATGGCAACCATTCTGCAGTACCCCTTCACTCATTTCTTCAATATTGATCTAATCTTAAACTTAATGTGTAGTACAAAATGTATATATTCTTCTTATTTTTCTTCTTCATCCATACAAGTCTTAGGCCTAGAGGCCTGTTACGACCTCACAGATCAATTTGTGTTCAGCGATTCCTTGGACGGCCTAGAGATCTCTTCCCTGTTGGACAATAACAATACATTCACCACAAATGATTTAATCAGCTGTTCTGGCATTCTTGTATGTATTAATAACTAGTTCTAAACGTAATTCTAAAAAAGTTTAGGAATTATTAATCAAGTTATGAAACCATCCCTTGTACAAAAAAAACACCAGATTACGTTTATATAACACTTTGGCTAGACCAGTGTTGACCTATGGTAGTGAAGCATGGACACTAAAAACACAACATGAAAACAGAATAACAGCTTGTGAAATGAGATTCATGCGCAGAACAGCGGGTTACACCAGATGGGATCGGAAAAGGAACACCGATATCTTAAAAGAATTGAAGACTACGCCAATTTTGGAATATATTAAACAGTACCAACTAAATTGGAAACACCATCTTGAAAAAATGAGTTCAAATCGGATCCCCAAAGCTGTTAACAATTATATACCAAGAGGACGAAGATCTCTGGGCCGTCCTATTAAACGCTGGACGGAAAAAAAATTCTATAGGATCGTAACAGGCCCTGGCCTAATACTTGGAAGGAAGAAGAAGAAGAAGAAACGCAATTCCTTCAAGACATCATCATCACGTTTATAATCCCATTTGGTGTACCCTGCTATATATCCTTGCTGTATAAAATGTACGTAAAATTTAAATATCATAATCGTTGCCCTTAAGGATTAGGCCTTATAGCCTGTTTTGTCTCGAAGTAGTTGTTTACGCCATCTCTTCAATGTCAGCCTATATTTCTTTTTCCATTTGGGTTGTAGTGTCCCGCGCCGTAGGCGAGTGGTTAAGGCAGGAAGCCTTGGTGCAGAGCTACGGGACTTGCGCTGGTTCGAGTCTCCATGGGGGAAGAAATTTTCTCATGGTATTTCGGCCAGTATGGGACCGGTGCCCACCCAGCATCGTGAGGCATTTGGGTAGCTACAATAAGTAGCGGCTCCAGGTTGAGTAAACCATCTACAACGGCTGGGGGACTCGACATGCTGACCACATGTCACCCCAACACTGGCTGATGATCATCTACCTTGTGATTGACACATGTGGCTATTTATTTTTATTTATTTATTTTAGCCTGGTGGAGTTAAGGCCATGTAGCCTTCTCTTCCACTCACCAGGGCAAACATATATTGCATCAGAATATAACAATCACAATGAACTCTAATATTAAATACTAAATAAAAATTTGATCAAAAAGATAATATCTATTATATTACGATCTATAATTCAACCAGTTAATGTTAGTTAAAATTAAGACTAAAACTAATAATAAAATGTATACAAGCAAGACATATTAAATTGTCCCTGTCTAATGTTTATATAAAACAAAGAAAAATAATGAGATATAGAAAACTAATTTTACGTTTGTACAATATTTAATTCAAAACAAAAGAAAATATTTGTTAATCTTAATATTATTTGCATAGATAATTAAATTTATTAATTGTTAAAAGAATACTATCAGTGAGGTGTATAAGTTAGTTTGTTATTAAATAATTATTTAGTTTGTTTTTGAAGGATGTTATAGTTTGACAGTCTCTGACATAGAGCTGAAGGGAATTCCATGTTTCGGTAAGTGGCACCGTAAAAGATAATGAATAATATACAGTGTGATGAGGCGGGATATAAAGGACAATGTGCTGATGGGATCGAGTGTCAAGATTATGTGTGTCGGATAGTCTGATGAAGCGGCGTGATAAATAATTAGGCGATGATGTGTGAAGGATTTTATAGAGAAGGGATAGTGAATGGACAGTTCTACAATCTCTTAGACGAAGCCACGATAATTGTTCCAGGGACGGTGTAACATGGTCAAATTTGCGAATACCACAAATAAAACGTGCGCAAGAATTATGAACACGTTGAAGTCTTTGAGTGCAAATAATATTTAAGTCTGTAAAAAGAGTGTCACAATAATCAAAATGGGGCATTGCAAGTGTTTCTACTAACATTTTCCTTAGAGCGAATGGCAGACAATTTCTTACGCGATTTAATGAATGTATTTTAGACCAGCAGCCGGCTGGTAGGCTAAGGGCCATCTAGGCCTGTCGCGCCAGGAGAGAGTAGGGCAGCTTTTGGTATCCTGGTGTCTGGCATTCGTTGAATGTGATCTCCGCAGTTTGTTCTGTATTTTGAACTATAGATTTAATAAATTATATATTTAATTATTCTATAATATCTATATTCATTTTGTAGTCTAGTAATTTATAATCTGATACAAATTGCAGAAATCTCATTTCAGATGATTCAGTTTGACTTAATTGATCTGATGATTCACTTCCAGATAATAGCACAGGTAATGCAATTACTTTTTGAAGTTTTAATTATGTCTGTTTATGTGCATTTGTTTTAATTCCCTTTGTATAATTCCGCAAAACTGTCTAAATCTGTTCAGTTTTATTTGTACGTCTTCAGATTTAATTAAATTTTAACGAGTTTAATCTAATATATAAAAATGAATGTTTGTTTGTTTGTTTGTTTGTTTGTTTGTTTGTTTGTTTGTTTGTTTGTTTGTTTGTTTGTACTTTATGCGCGGCCATACCGTTGATCCGATTGTGATGGGGCTTTTTGCAAAATGTTCAGGAGATTCCCACACCTTTAAAAATCGCCCTTTGTAGTGGAAAACGTGAAAAAAAGTAGCTCTTTGGACGCTTAAATGGCTTACGCTGCCTAAACCATAACAAATACACAAAATGAATGTACACAGAATTGAATATCTCAAAAAGCTCTACAAAAAAGTCCGCGGCAGCATATGTTTATCTCTTACGGATAACTCACAATAACCGTTTTTGTCTTTCGTTGATGCCAAGAAGATCGAGACAAGTACGTAGATTCCTGTGCAAGCATAGCAGCACATGGCGGGAAATTCTTTTACTGATAACTCACAATAACGAATTTTGTCTTTTAGCTCATTTATGCCAAGAAGATCGAGATAAGTAGATTCCCAGGCAACACCGGATAATCAGCACGGGGTATCTTAAAATAATTACGATATACATTTATAATTATTTTCATTTGACTTATTCAACTAATTATAAGAAGTACATTAATTTTCGTCTTTCGGCTCATTTACGCCAAGAAGATCGGGATGAGTAGATTCCCGGGTAAACAGCACGGGGTATCTTAAAATAATTACGATATAATTTTTTCCTTTTACTTATTTAACTAAACATATTAGATTACTTTTCGTATTTTATCTCATTTATGTCAAGAAGATTGATAAGTAGATTCCCGGGCAACGCCGGGTAATCAGCACGTGGTATCTAAAAATATAAATGTATAATTATTTTTCCTTTCACTTATTCAATTAAACATAAAAGCACGTCAATTGTCATTTATTTAGGCGTAGCCGCGTAAGCCGAATATTAGCTAGTGTTATATATTTTAAGAAATTCTCATGTATTCTTATCTATTTTAGCCAATATTATTACATAAATACATATTTTGGATGTTAATATTTACTTACTCACTGGCACTATCGAACCCGTAGGTTCATGGCCGCACGGACATAAGCTCTCCATACATCCCTATCCTGAGCTAATGCTAATATTTACAAATAAAATTGAAGCTGTGTATATTTGTTCATTATAGATTTTCTAAACCGCTCAATCGATTTCATCAAAATTTGTTTATAGGCGTACATGTTTTAAGGTACGGTGAGTGTTTAACCACTATCTATTATTCTCTAAAACCGTTAGGTGTAGCGGTTCCCCAGAAACGAAAATTTCAAAATCGCTCTAGCGGTCGCAATTTTCGATGTTTCACAACGAAACTCAGTATATATTATTAAAATAAACCGAGATAGGTATTATCAAAAAGTCAACGAAATCTGGCCATTAGAAATGGGAGTTTACCTGAAATCAGAAATAAAAAATTTACTAACAATCACAATGTTTGGTTTATTTCATTTTCTGACGCACGGAGTTTGTAAAAATAATTACGATATACATTTATAATTAGTTTTATTTACACGTATTTAACTAAACATAAAAACACACATTTAATGTATTTAGGCACGACAAGTACACTAAGCAACAAAAAAGAATTTTTTTTTTGTCTCAGAAAGAAAAATATGTGATTCTGATAGTAATTTTTCTCCTGAATTCAAATATGATATCGATTTTTCTCCATCACGCAAGGTTTCCGAGAGACAGAAATTTATAATTTCGAACACTTTAATACTTTCTACATTCGTAACTACATAATATTCGAACATTCGGACTCACCTAGAAAGTAAGAAATGACGATTTTCTGCCATATTTCGCCTGTGGAGCATCCCTCTTGATGGCCCAACAATAATCGGCCAGCATATTAGGATTCCATTTCTTTTGATATATCTTTTCCATAGCTGAAATCTTCTGAATTAGCTCATTTGGTTTTATTTTACAATGGACAAATGGACGAGAAAACGTTTATTTAAAAAATAATAATTTAAATCCATTAATTGAAATTGAAATAAACAAAACTGTGGGTGATGGAGAAATTCCGAATACATATTTAGAAACAAGTTAAAAAACTGCATGAAGTACAACTATTGGTACTCTGAGACAAAAATCAGGTTGGCCAGTGGCATTAGCTAGTGTTACAAACCAAATCCTAGCTTTATATATAATGTGTGAACCATGATGACGTAGTCTGTCCATGGTGCTCTAACGATCATTTCTGTACAAAAAAAGCATTAATTTAATTGTGATTTATTTTTGCTTTGCAATTTGTTGACATGACAGTTGTTTTGACGAACATAAATAAGGGGATTGACAGTTAGTGCCCTCAATAAGAGCAGTTAAATATTAATCACGATTACGTATGCAGTAATGACAGTTAATCCACGGTTAGCTTTAATAAATCAGATCAGTTAGTAAAAGTTTTTTTAAGAGGAAAAGTTGAAATGACATTCATCAGTGAATTTCAAGTTCTGACTTGTGTACATAATTTATAACGTTTCTGTTTACACTGCTACAGTATGTCTAGAAATTATGTTCACTTATTTCCTTTAATACCACTACAACTAACTGTTGTCAAGTTGAGGTACAAAAAAAGAAATTAAATATAAGCTCAGCTAACTAACTCACTGGCACTATCGAACCCGTAGGTTCATGGCCGCGCGGAAATAAGCTTTCCATATATCCCTATCCTGAGCCAATGAATTCCCATCATCCCCTATATAATCTCCGATTGATTGAGGTTCTTTCCACTTTTCAGCGGTTGCCCTTTTACCAGCCGGCTGCTGGCCCTCCACATCCACATGTGTCAATCACAGAGGTAGATGAACAACAGCCAGTGTAGGGGTGACATGTGGTTAGCATGTCGAATCCCCCAGCCGTTATAGCTGATTCCTCAACCTGGAGCCGCTACTTATTGTAGCTACCCAATTGCCTCACGATGCTGGGTGGGCACCGGTCCCATACTGGCGGAAATACCATGAGAAAATGTCTTCCCCCATGGAGACTCGAACCAGCGCAAGTCCCATAGCTCTGCGCCAAGGCTTCCTACCTTAACCGCTCGGCTACGGCGCGGGACCCTATATAATCTACTTCCCTCATTCTTGGTCTACCAACTGGGCGTTTTCCCTCTGGTTTTCCTACAAGAAGCTTCCACGCACGTCTTTCATTCCCAAAGTCCTAACATTCCATGTTCCTAGGAACATGCCCCTATGTTTGAGCCTTTGGCATGGGTTCGCTGAAGTAGCCCTCGCCTGGAGAACCGAATGTGGGAGTATTTGACCTCTGGAAAATTTTACCCCAGTTGAACCCATGTCCGCATTTCTTGACAGTTGTGTTTTTATAGCTCTCGGGATCATTTAAGCACGCAAGCCACTCCACCACGACAAGGTAAAGATACCATTGAGGGTATTGTTTTATATTATTTCAAATAATGTTCAGTTCATTTAAAATGCAGTGATTTGTTTCGTATAATGTATATTAACACTACCTTTTGGATATTTTCTGTATATACATTGTATGCAGTATACATAGAGGGCAGTGGTTTTACTTCTCGCACGTGGGTGTAAATGTAATATTACAGTATAGTTATTTAGGTTGGCAATCCCGAAATGTAGGAAGTTGAACTTTCAATAATGGTCGCCATTGCTGTAAGTACGACAAAACGCACCATCGCGCAAAAAAATATTTTGTCCAACTCAATTTATACATTGTAAATTACCTCAATCGGCCGCGGTGGTCTAGTGGTTATGCTCTTTGCCTCTGGTCCCGAGGGTCGCGGGTTCAAACCCGGCCGAGGTCGATGGATTTTTTAGGACGGAAAAATCCAAGGGGCAAGTCCTCCGGGAGGGACTTTAAGCCGTGGGTCCCGAGTCTGAAGATTTTCAGGCTGGTAAAAAATCCTTAAGCCCGAATGAAAAGACCTCTAAGCAAAATTTACCGAATTTTCCCGTCCTAAGTGGAAGCCTTAACCTCCTACTACCCCAAGGGCCTCCGGGCCTCTTGTGGGATCACTTTACTTAGGGGGCACGTAGCGTAGTGGTTAAGGCACTGAGCTACAAGCCGGAGGGTCGAGGGTACAAGTCCCGTTGGGGGTCAGGATTTTTAAACTGACCCAAACCCTCTGGCGGCACCATAGTCCTGGGGTCTACTCAGCCTCTAACGGAAATAAGTACCAGACACTTGTTCTGGGGGTAAAGGCGGCCGTCACGCAGGGCTGACATAAAGTGCCGATTGTCTAGAAAAAGTGGGAGCCTTAACCTCCTACTACCCCAGGGGCCTCCGGGCCTGTTGTGGGATGACTTTACTTTTTTTTTAGTACTATCTTGGTTTCCTAGATGTCAGTATGAGGCGGAACGCTTACCACGGACCAATCAAAATGACATATATGAAAACAAGTGTAATTAAATTAGTATGGTTCAAATTCTTCCCTGTAGGGGGAGAGCGCCTAAATCTCTGTAAAGGGAAAACATAGGCTTACAATACAATACAAATTACCTCATAGTTTTGATTAAATAGAAAATCTTGTAAATTACCTCCCCCTGGTGTTGGGCAGCTGATCCTCACATTCCAATCATTCTTCTGAGAATTTCAAAATTCATTATATTGTCTACGTTCCAAGGGACAGAGAAGTTGTGTTGCAACGACTCAATATAAGCTCAGCTATGGAAACTAATGCTATTATACCTTGTGTGGGCTCTTGTCTTCCCAAAATCTCTCAAAAATATCATCATCATCTTCATCGTCTCTCCAAGGATTAGGCAATTACCCGTTCCGACTTTATAATGCATCAACCCAATGTTTTCTAGGTCTTCCGACATCACGTCTTCCTCTTGCTTGATAATTTCTTGCAAACAATGGATATCTCTCCTTACTCATTCCATTCATCTGATCAATCCACTTTTGCTTATAATTCGTGAATGTTTCATAAGTAATGCCACGAGTGATTTCCAAATTATCGATAAATTCGCGACTCACGAAGTGAGGAGTGAATTTATCTAGAGAATTTGGAAATCAAGAGTGGCATTTGTTAGGACTATTTAACGAATAAAATTAAGCTGTTTACTCACAAATCATTGTTTAACTGTACTTATTTTAAAATATTCATATTTATATGTTTGAAAACAAATGAGAAACGATAGGTACGCTTCATCTGCTTCTTTTGTTTATCACTGCAACCAGATCATACTATTTATTGCCAGAGGAACGCAATATTGTAAGAATGCTCTCTAGTGGAGAAAAAAATGAAACACATCAAACTGTATATTAATTCATTTCTGATGTCATTATGATGTAAATATGACAATTATATTTTTCTGGATTGTTACCTGGAAAAAAAATACATTTAAGAAAGTGCAAACAGTGGATTCTTTTCTTGGTGGTATAATCAATTGCTACAAATGTTTTTATATTAACTCCTGCATGCGGCATGTGTTGACATTCATGCACTATATATACAATTTGGTAGCCGTATTTCTTACAGGCTCAGTCAATGCAAAATAATGGTCAGACCTGTTCAGAATATTAAAAAGGAAGACGAACCAAATATGGATTAAAAAGGAGCTTTCTTTAATATGGTAAATTTAATATTGATAAATATTTCGTGAAACACGACTGTGATTGGTTGTAAAACAGAAATCATTGAAACGTGATTGGTCCTTGACTCCCATTTGGGGCATGAGTTAAATAGTCCAATAAAGTCCACCACTGTGGTCTCGAGCTAGCGTGCTACCGCAGCGGGCCCGGGTTCTATCCCCGGTCGGGGCAGTTTTTCTGGGTGAAGTTTTTATCGGGTTTTTTCCTCAACTGTAAGACAAATTTACAGAATTAATGTGATTGTTTTCATTACAATCATTCCTTTTTCTGTCATCAGACATAGAAATTTAACATTTTTTTTAATAATAGGGCTACTGTAACTTTCTGAGAATATCTGTAACATGTATGAACATGATATGCGTCTCCAAGTATAGATATGAACCTGGTACTGTTGTTGATAAGCATAGCAATGTGACTCTTGAAAATTGTAACACAATCTGCTGACAATGACAAAACACTTGACTCACTTCCAGCATATGACGTCACGTCACACTAGAACTTTGATTACTTCAACAGTCATACGTGCTACATGTTGTATTCCAAACCGCTTACCTCATGTCAAGCTAACTGCATTTTTAAGTTACCAGTTTATCTCTATGCAAAAGATAACAGAAAAATACAATCTATTAAAATCTTAGTCCGATTACACATCAACATGATTTTTGTCTTATTCTTCTTCTTCTTCTTCTTCTTCTTCTTCTTCTTCTTAAACTTACGTTTGTAGGATTTTCATCCTGTTTATTTCCAAAATCACTCCTCGGAGGAAGACGTATTGGATGTGCATTCACTGTCTATCCATCTCTTGGCTGGTCTTCCTCTTGTTCTTCTCCCGTCCATTGTTCTTATCTTCTTTAGCTCTTTTTGCAAGCCGGTTTTCTTCCATTCTTTCTATATGACCCTTCCAATATTTTCGTCTATCTATAATAAATTTGGTTATGTCTTGAATATGGCATTTGTCCCTAATGTCTGTGTTGTGTATTTTATCAAATAATGTTTTCCCCTGAATAGTTCTTAAGATTTTCATTTCGCATGTACTTAATGCAGTTTTTTATCGTGTTTTCAAATATGTATTCGGAATTTCTCCATCACCCACAGTTTTTTTATTTAAATTAATGGATTTAAATAATTATTTTTTTTAATAAACGTTTTTTCGTCCATTTGCCCATTGTAAAATAAAACCAAATGAGCCAACTCAGGAGATTTCAGCTATGGAGAAGAGATATGAAGGAAAATGTAATCCTAATGCTGGCCGATTATTGTTGGACCATCAAGAGGGATGCTCCACAGGCGAAATATAGCAGAAAATTCATTTCTTACTTTCTAGGTGAGTCCGAATGTTCGAATATTGTGTAGTTACGAATGTAGAAAATATTAAAGTGTTGAAATTATAAATTCCTGTCTCTCGGAAACCTTGCGTGATGGAGAAAAAACGATATCATATTTGAATTCAGGAGAAAAAATACTATCAGAACCACATATTTTTCTTTCTGAGACAATTTTTTTTTGTTGCTCATTGTTATTAACAGTAATCTAAAGTTGGATTTGGAGCGACTATTTAGCGAATAATTCAACATCAGTAACTAAAAATAATTATAATGTTTAATGTTTACCAAATGTGAGGTTATGTATTTCGATCTTACTTCCGGACGATTTTTAAGCCGGCTGTATAGTTATAAATATCATATCTTTATTGTTAAATATCTTTGGGCTTGGGAAAAATCAATAACAGATGATTATATGAGAAATAACTATTAACAATAATGCAGATTCATTATACAATATTTAATAACATTTTAGAGCAACAGAACAATTTTTTTGTAATTTTTTCAGTTGTTTTCTTTTGGTATTTCTTGCGGTACCAAATCGATCGTACGTTGTTGAATCTATATTCTTGGCAAATAAGTTAATTTTCAGAGATATCTCACTACGAATAGGAAGAGGCAATTTTATCAACCGGAAGAGGCAATATTATCGGTCTATGAGTTAAATAGTCAACATCCTTGTCATGTGGCTTTCAGGGAGTTAGGCCGTTTTGATCTTAAATCAGATGTTAATAGATTCTTCATTGATCTTCATTGGTTTCTTGTAGCTGAAGGAGAATAATTTTCTAGTGATCTAGTAGTAGTAGTAATAATAATAATAATAATAATAATAATAATAATAATAATAATAATAATAATAATAATAATAATAGCTTTGTCTTAATACCTTGTCTGTCACTCAACCAGGTTTTAAAAAAAATTAAAAAAATAGTTTTACATCTAAATTACAATATACTGTTTTTACGTAATGTGAAAGGATGCACAAGAGCGGATAGAATAAGGAATGAAACTATACGAGAAGAATTAAATATATATAAAATTGAAGATAAAATTAGCGAAAATAATAAGAAATGGACAGAACACTTAATGAGAATGAACAACGAAAGAATACCAAAAAAAAAAACCTTCCTGTATAATCCCAGAGGAACAAGAGATGTTGGCCGACCACGCAGAAGATGGACTCCACTTTTAACTTCGCCGGAACAGGTTGCATAGCCTAAACCTTGTAGTAGAAGAAGAAGAATTACAATATACATAAACGATTACATGTTATAAATACAATACAATTAATATTTATAATGTATTTTGATTTACTCTAGATTTAACGAATTAAATATATAATATGTACAAGATATATAAAAGAACGAGAAAAAAATTATTAATGACATAGTATACATTTAAATAAATAGAAAAAAAAAATAATTATTAAACAACAGGTAACTGTATAAGCGTGACTTAAAAGTGCCAAGTGTGCGGCAACCCCTGATATCTTGAGAAAGGAAATTCTAGGAGCGGGCAGAGGCTACTGTGAAGGAAGTAGAATAAGAGGAAGTGGTATGAAGAGGAATTGTTAACAGACTGTTATATTGTGATCTGGTGTCATTATTGTGACTATTTAACTCATGCCCCAAATGGGAGTCAATGACCAATCACGTTTCAATGATTTCTGTTTTACAACCAATCAGAGTCGTGTTTCACCAAATATTTATCAGTGTTATAATTACCATATTAAAGAAAGCTCCTCCTTACAATATTGCGTTCCTTTGGCAATAAATAGTATGATCTGGTTGCAGTGATAAACAAAAGAAGCAGTAGAAGCGTACCTAGCGTTTCTCATTTGTTTTCAAACATCGCCGTTTACATTAAATATATAAATATTTTAAAATAACTATAGTTAAATAATGATTTGTGAGTAAACAGCTTAATTTTATTCGTTAAATAGTCCTAACAAATGCCACTCTTGATTTCCAAATTCTCTAGATAAATTCACTCCTCACTTCGTGAGTCGTGAATTTATCGATAATTTGGAAATCACTCGTGGCATTACTTATGATAAGAGGATAACTTCTCAAATCTGGATGCCAGTAGTAGTAGTAGTAGTAGTAGTAGTAGTCCTGGTCACTCCAATGGGAAGCATAGGGCCTTGATAAAAGCTCGCCAACGAACTCTCTTGTTTGGCAATACCTTAGTTTAATTCCAACTTATCCCTGCTTGTTCAGCTGCATCCCTGATGATATTACTCCATATTGTCCTATGTCTTCCTCTTTGCCTTCTCAATCATTGGGGGTCCAAACCAAATGTAATTTCGCTCTCCTTAACACATTACCAACCCATTTCCATTTTCTAAATTTAATTTCTTTACAAATTTCATTTTGACCAGTTCTTCTCCAAAGTTCTTTATTTATTATTTTCTGGCTACCATGTACCCAAGATCAGGTAACGATTTACAAAGATTTGCCATTTCTTTCCAATTTTTTTTTTGCCTTCAGTAATTTAGGCAGTCTAATACTTACTTACTCACTGACACTATCGAACCCGTAGGTTCATGGCCGCGCGGACATAAGCTCTCCATACATCCCTATCCTGAGCTAATGCTTTCCAATCATTCCCTGTATAATCTACTTCCCTCAAATCATAGTTAATGTTCTCCCACCTCATTCTTGGTCTACCAATTGGGCGTTTTCCTTCTGGCTTTCCTACAAGAAGTTTCCATGCACGTATTTCATTCCGCATACGCGCAACATGTTCTGCCCAACGCAGTCTACGAGACTTAACTGTCTTATTATATCTGGCTTCCTATAAAGACCATGTAGTTCATTGTTATGTAGTTTTCTCCATTCACCTGTCTGTTCATCTCTCTTTGGTCCAAAAATTTTATAGGCAGTCTAATAATAATAATAATAATAATAATAATAATAATAATAATAATAATAATAATAATAATAATAATATTTATATAGAGATTTTCAATATTTATACATCTTTCAGCGCCCTAAGTTTTATGTTCCTTCACCACTCGCCCTTATCCATGTCCTCCAATCATCTTGTTCTCATTCCATTTCTTATTTCTCACGAAAGAAGGGGGAGAATAACACTAACTATGATTTGAGGGAAGTAGATTATGGAATGATTGGAAAATATTAGCTCTGGATAGGGATGTATGGAGAGCTTATATCCGCGCGGCCATGAACGTACGGGTTCGTTAGAGCAGTGAGTTAGTTATTATTATTATTATTATTATTATTATTATTATTATTATCGTTGATTGTACTTAAGTTAGCAGTTATTTAGTGCTGTTAACCGATGCGTTTGCAATGCATGAAACAAAGAGCTGTTGGGTCATTTTGATTCCTGTGTTAATCAGATGGTAAATACCATATTTTTACGTAGAGAGAGGGGGAGAGAGAGTTGTGTGTTAATACAGTGAGTTTTGAAACAGGCTTTGTCATCAGGGATCAGGAAATAGAGCCAGGATTGTGTGAAAACGCCATCAAATCTGTTGGAATACATTAATACACGCACATACAATGAATTGTGTGGTCACAGGATGTGTCCAAACTTTTCTATTCCATCAATCACAAGTTACGTTCTAAAACACCACTGTGTTAAACAATAAACTCTATAGCCTAATAGTATTGTATTAAAGAAATCAGTGAAATATCTAGGTATTATAATAGACCAATATTTAAGATACAACAAACACGTTTCCTTGCTGTGTAACAAACTAAGTAAAACTATTCACAAATTTATCTTCCTTCGATTATATTTACCAATGTATGTATTGCGAACTGTTTACTTAGCTCTGGTTCAATCGATAATCCAATACGGAATATTAGGTTGGGGTGGAATCGCAAATTCTATCCTTTCTCCCTTAACATTACTACAAAAACGAATCATAAAAATCTGCTTGCTGAAACCTTTAGATTACCCTACAAATTTAATGTATTCTTCTTCTTCTTCTTCCTTCCAAGTATTAGGCCAAGGCCTGTTACGATCCTATAGAAAATTTCTGGGAAATTCTCGTATAAGACTTGAAAGCATAATAATAGTCCCTTCGATTGGTTGCTGGCCAAAGGAAGGCAAGACCAGTGATGGGGCTGCCATCTTATAGCCTCTGGTCAGGCTTTTCTGGAGAAGAAAAGAAAATAAAGGAAAGAAGAAATGGAAGAAAGGAAAGACTCCCTAGCCCTCGGGTGTCCTAATAGCGTCGGGGTCGAAAAAACAAGAGTTAACCAAGAGAGGTTAGATAGTAAAGTTAAAAGAGTGCAAAACACAAGTAAGTGGAATAAATGTTTTGCTCAGCTTGGGCACCTTGTGGTCGCCATCCACATATCCCCTAGATGAGGACCCCTGAGGGTCAAATTTAATTTATTTAGAAATCAACGTGATAAATATTAAACAAATATTCAAGCATACATTGCTTACTTATTTTCATAAAAATAAAAACGAATTTAAAGAGCACAATCGAAGTTTTTACAGCACCAGACAAAATACTACTTCTTTTCTACGTGTTCCAAAATTTTATACAACTTCTGGATCTAAACATAGTAGATATCTAGGACCCAAATTATTATTTTTTTCAACTGCCCTAGGTTTGTCTTTCGACATTCCTGGTTTCTCTCCTGGCATGGCGTACTTGTAGCCCACTTCTGAGGTTGGGGCGCCTGGAAGGCGGGGTTACGTTGCCTCGATGATATTATGGGTGATGATGATGATAATGGTGCGCCAGGAGAGTCCCTAATCCTAAGCTTAACCTAAGATGAATATGAATGATGATGATTGCGATGGCCATATGATTTCGGGGACCTTAAAGTTTTCCTGACATTTGTCTTACAGGTAAGGAAAAACCCCGATAAAAACTTCACCCAGAAAAACTGTCCCGACCGGGGATCGAACCCGGGCCCGCTGCGTGACAAGGCAGCACGCTACCCCGAGACCACAGCGGTGGACTGGACCCAAATTATATACTTACTTACTCACTGGCACTATCACCCGTAAGTTCATGGCCGCACGGACGTAAGCTCTCCATACACCCCTATCCTGAGCTGATGCTTTCCAATCATTCCCTGTATAATCTACTTCCCTCAAATCATAGTTAATGTTATTCTCCCACCTCATTCTTGGTCTACCAACTGGGCGTTTTCCCTCTGGCTTTCCTACAATAAGCTTCCATGCAAGTCTTTCATTCCCCATATGTGCAACATGTCCTGCCCATCGCAGTCTACGAGACTTACTGTTCTTATTATATCTGGCTTTCTATAAAGACCATGTAGTTCATTGTTATGTAGTCTTCTCCATTCGCCTGTCTGTTCATCTCTCCTTGGTCCAAAAATTTTCCTAAGTACTTTATTCTCAAATACTTGTAATCTCCTTTCCTCTCTTAAAGTAAGAGTCCATGTTTCGCACCCATATAATATAAAGGCCCAAATTATATAATGAATTAATTAGATCCAATCCAGAACTAAGTAAACCAAATACAGCTAGTTTTAAAAAAACAATTAAATTAATTATTTTAATTAATTAAGTGAATAATATTAATCATTTGAATATTTTAAAATAATAAATATAAATCATATATTTTTGCTTATATTATTATAAATCAATATATTACTAATTACTTTCTTCTGTATTATTGGTTATAATCTATTACATTATATGGTTTATATTATTTTATGTAAATCATTCTCCATTGCATTAATTCCTTTGTTAGAATAAGTCTTATTCCCAATATGTTATGAATACATAGTCTTTATGTATAGAT
The DNA here is from genome assembly GCA_030220185.1 of Diploptera punctata. Classification (NCBI taxonomy): domain Eukaryota; kingdom Metazoa; phylum Arthropoda; class Insecta; order Blattodea; family Blaberidae; genus Diploptera; species Diploptera punctata. Next base: position 256,627 of record JASPKZ010005700.1, read on the forward strand.
TTTTTATTGTTTCATAGATTATTTTAATTATTTAAGCAAAGCCTTTTGAAATAGACGTTAGACATTCAAAGTCTGTTGAGATAGAGTTTAGACATGATATAGTTCAGAGCAAAGTTTTGCTTAAGCTAACTGTAACATCCCTACATTTAGGTCATTGGAATGTTAGTTGGTACAGTTAGGGTGACTTGAGGTCATTTTTGAGTATATAACACTTGAGAAGTGAGGGTCTCGTGTCTGTCTGTTGATGTGTGACAACCAGAGGTGTTAGGGGTGAGTAAGCTACCATTTTTGTTAATATGTGTCAGGGACTTTTTTTGTAAAAAGAATCAATTACCTTAACTATTTTGATAGAATTCTAAACAATGTAGACTGTTTTAATACGATATTTTCAAAAAGGGATATAACGTTTTTAATCATGTAGATATGGTTAGATTTAAAAATTCCACAACTCCCTCTTCTCAACCCCCCCCCCACCAAGAAAGTACTGTAGTTTTAATATAGTCTTAGATTAGATTTAGGGCTAGACTACTTAGGGATTCTAATTATTTATACTTTAGTAATAAAATAGTTTAAAATAAGACTCCATTTGTTTATTTCAAAACATTTAAACGGTACATCCTCATACTAGCGCTCGGCTAGATAAACGCTACCAAATTTTCCAAGTCCCGAAGGTCCTTTAAGCCTAAGAAATCCAGTTGGGTTTATAATACCAATACATTATTATTTTTTATTTGTATGTGTCATAATTTATGTAAAAATGAAACTGGCCCCAACTTTAAATGTATATATTCTATTTGTATTATTCATGTAACTGAACTGCACCCGAGCACGACCACTTGCTCATTCGGGTGTCAATACTGTGTATAACATTTATTTGTAAATAAAATGTATTCTTATTCTTTTTTCTTATAAATGGAAAAGGATTGTACACGCTCTCACAATCGGAATTTCGGATTCTCAAATACCTATGTTGATTTTTAAATACATTTCTATAACTTTATTGTTTGTGGCTATTCTTCCTATTATTTGATAGGTTTTAATTCTTCTGTTTAATGCCATAGATTTGACTTACTTTCTACAGTAACACAAACAGGTATTGTGTGTTTAAATGGATTCTAAATAGCATTAGACAAATGTGAAAAGGATTGATTCCTATGAAGTAGTTAATCATGCCTGAACTACTCGCAGGGCTTGAAACAGTTCGTGTGATAAATAGGTTATTGTGTGGAGAGGAACAGGTCACGAATTGAACAACTCTCCATTATGATTAGTTCATGGAATACAACAGTGAAGAGCACCAATTTAATAGCTTTTACACAATTCTCCAGTTTTATCAAATCTCAATGTCTGGGAAGGGGAAACAATTCCGAGAGGTTTCTAGTACTACACTCGAAACCGTAATATTTCGTTCACAGTTTATGTTCAGCTTTTCAAATCTATCTCTGTTCTAATATCAAATCATAAATGCGATTCAATTCATTGTTACAATATTTTTTTTCAATTGTTGAAGTTAGAAATTAATTAGCTACATTTATAAGGGACTCCTTATCATTTCAACTTTTTCTCTTTTCTCTTATTCATAATTTGTAGGATTTTCATCCTGTTTATTTCCAAAATCACTCCTCGGAGGAAGACGTATTGGATGTGCATTCACTGAATTTCAACTTCTATATAATAAAAACTTATTCGCGTTTTCATTATTCGCGGATTAAAAAAATTGCGACACAGTTCCTGTATTCGCGGCTAAAAATTACTTTATTCGCGCACCAATTAATAGCTTTTACACAATTCTCCAGTTTTATCAAATCTCAATGTCTGGGAAGGGGAAACAATTCCGAGAGGTTTCTAGTACACTCGAAACCGTAATATTTCGTTCACAGTTTATGTTCAGCTTTTCAAATCTATCTCTGTTCTAATATCAAATCATAAATGCGATTCAATTCATTGTTACAATATTTTTTTTCAATTGTTGAAGTTAGAAATTAATTAGCTACATTTATAAGGGACTCTTATCATTTTAACTTTTTCTCTTTTCTCTTATTCATAATTTGTAGGATTTTCATCCTGTTTAATTCCAAAATCACTCCTCGGAGGAAGACATATTGGATGTGCATTCACTGAATTTCAACTTCTATATAATAAAAACTTATTCGCGTTTTCATTATTCGCGGATTAAAAAAATTGCGACACAGTTCCTGTATTCGCGGCTAAAAATTACTTTATTCGCGGATCCAGTCGGTATATTAGATGGATTTAGTATCTCTTATTAACGCATCGGCAACTTTTTTTACTGCAGGCACGTGCCAAGGCGGTTTTTACAAAGAGTGATTCAAATCAAATGGACAAATTAATATCAAAGTAAAACAAACCTTATTGTCACTAAGCCTAAAGTTCGTTGATAAAAGCCACCGCCGCTGTATTTCACGTTCCGCTATGTCCGTTGTTAAATGCCGCCCTCGAAACGATCGGTGTTTTATTGTTTTAATTTGTCATTTCGTTGCAATAGATTTGATTGAATAACACGCGTCTCTTCTACTTTGTTGTCAATTTATAATGTCGAGTAAAAGGAAAATTGTTCAAAATCTCTCATGAATTGATTTTGTTTCTACTATTTAACTCATGCCCCAAATGGCAGTCAATGACCAATCACATTTCAATGAATTTTGATTTACAACCAATCACAGTCGTTTTTCTCCTCGATTTTATCGCTTTCATTTTATTAAGTGGCTCACAGATTGTATATATAGTGCACGAATGTAACCAGATTCTGCTTGCGAGATTAATAGAAAAACATTCGTAGCAATTGATTATACCATAAAAAAAGAAACCACTGTCTGCACTTTCTTAGACTATTATTTCCCAGGAATTAGCGTTGGAGAAAAATATAATTGACATATTTACATCATAGGACATCAGAAATTTATTAATAACCTGTAATGATGTATTTCATGTTTTCTCCACTAGGATGTATTCTTACAATATTACGATTCTATTTGGCAATAAGTATGATCTGATTGCAGTGATGAACAAATGAAACATAACGTTTCTCATTTGTTTACAAACCTCGCCATTTACATTAAATATATAAATATTTTAAAATAACTATATTTAAATAATGATTTGTGAGTAAACAGCTTAATTTTATTCGTTAAATAGTCCTAACAAATACCACTCTTGATTTACAAATTCTCATAAGTAATGCCACGAGTGATTTCCAAATTATCGATAAATTCACGACTCACGAAGTGAGGAGTGAATTTATCTAGATAATTTGGAAATCAAGAGTGTCATTTGTTAGGATTATTTAACGAATAAAATTAAGCTGTTTACTCACAAATCATTGTTTAACTATAGTTATTTTGAAATATTTATATATTTAATGTAAACGGCGATGTTTGAAAACAAATCAGAAATGTGAGGTTATGTTCATTCACTGCTGCTTGATCATGTTATTTATTGCCAAATAAGATTGCAATATTGTAAGAGTGCACCCAAGTGGAGAAATAATGAAACACATCAAACTATATATCATAATCAACATTACGGGTTATTCATTTATTTTTTAGTAAACAACTCAGTAAAATCAAGGAATCTTTTCATTATTTGCTATATTCAATGTATTTGTTGGAGAAAAATAATTGTTTGACCTGTTCAGAACATTAAAAAGGAGGAGCTTTCTTTATCACAAAAGCAGGAGCTGATAAAGAGAAATCGATGAAGAGCGAGGTGAAACACGACTGTCATTGGTTGTAAAACAACGTGATTGGTCATTGACTAGCATTTGTGGCATGAGTTAAATAGTCTAAATAAATTCACTACTCACTTCGTCCTCCGGGAGGGACTTTAAGCCGTGGGTCCCGAGTCTGAAGATTTTCAGGCTCGTAAAAGATCCTTAAGCCTGAATGAAAAGGCATCTAAGCAAAATTTACCGAATTTTCCCGTCCTAGTACTACCTCGGTTTCCTAGATGTCAGTATGAGGCGGAACGCTGACCGCAGACCACTCAAATGACATCTGTACGAAAACAAGTGTAACTAAATTAGTATGGTTCAAATTCTTCCCTGTAGGGGGAGAGCGCTTAAATCTCTGTTAACCGAAACATGAGCTTACAAGATACAAGAAGATGAATATATTATAACAAATGTATGTTTTGTTAAAATACATGTTCGGTAAAAAGTAACATTTTTTTCTTATAAATAATGCGGTTGATAAGAGGACGTAAGATGAATTGTCGGATTCCATTCGCTTCTAAAAGACAGCGGGCAGACTCCGTACTTTCACAACAGGATGTACTTAATCCTATCAAATAACACAAATACCTTTCTAATGATCAGCCATACATCTTTTCGCTACAACTGCAGTACACTATCTCTCTCTCTCTCTCTCTCTCCTCTCTCCTCTCCTCGTCCTCATCTCTCCTCCTCTCTCCTCCTCTCTCTCCTCTCTCCTCCTCCTCTCTCATGTCCTCGTCCGTAAGATTAAGACAAGGATAGAACATCTGACAGCCCTTGGGTGTATGTGCTCTTGTACAGAAGTTAGAAAAAATATAACTGCAGGTGATCGTCTACTTTTTCCCTCCAATAAGTTAACGAAGCGAGACGTGGGGACATTTTGTTTCCCCTCAGACTGTCATTTGTTTTTCACATCCCACTAACATAAAGCAACAATTGTAAAAGTTGTCTAAACTTTTTTAACGATTTCTGAAGAATGGAGCTATTGAGGTAGTTCTCATGAAAGATAATTGAACATTTTTTTAACACATTTACATTGATCCTCTCTAGTAGACACCAAAATGGCAAAAAAAAAAAAAGTTTACGTAGGCCTACATATTATGTTTGTTAGCGCTCTAGTGGCCACATTTTTCTCGGAACCAAACTCAGCATATACGAATTAATTTAATAAAAAGTAAGATGGAGTTAATTAACCAGCAAACTTGAATCGTTAAGAGTAGGAGTTCGCCTGAAAAAAAAAATTATAAATGTCTTTAGCTGCCGCAATTTACGAGTTTACGGAACAAAACACAGTAGGCCTATATTCTATTGAAATGTAACGAATAAGTATTATGATGAACATAATCATCTACAACAACAAGGATTAAGCCCAATGGCCTGTTCCGATCTCGTTATAGGTCGAATTGGTCCTTCCAGCTCTTCAGTGATCTTTCCAACATTCTTCTCCCTTTTGGTTTATAATTATACATTCTTCTTGGTATGCGCTGTTCATTCATTCGTTATACGTGCTGAAGGTAAGCATTACTAAGAATAGTCCGCAACTTGGGGAGACGTCTGCCAGAAGGTTGACATCGACTAAGAAGTCTGCAACGGTCTACGAGGCGACGTGATAGCAGGCGATCATCACAACGGCTCAAGCAGCAACCCTCTCTAAAGGGGTTAATACTTAGAGGAGCATAAATAGATGCTCTGAGACAGCAGCCCTGTCATTATCCTTACCCTGCACAGCGCTCGTAACGCGGTCAGGGGACATTTATTATTACTGATTCATCTCAAAGTATGATGATCTTGAAGAATATTTCCGGGCTGTTGGCCGTGGTCTTGACGCTTGTAGTTCCGCGACGTTTCGCCAGAGACTGCGTCCGGCATCCTCAAGGGTTTATTTTTATTTATTTTATTTATTTATTTTATTTTACCTGATGGAGTTAAAACTGTAAGGTCTTCTCTTCCACTTCACCAAGGTTACATAATACATATAATAACAATTATGAAGTATCTACATGTTGATTAATAGATAATAGATATAGGCTACACAATAGAGTTGACAAGGAAAGAAAAGACAAATAGTAATAATACTAATAATCTAATCTCTAATTATTATTAAGGAATTGGCTGGCTAAAGAAACAGTTTAAAATATAAAGGAAGAACCAAATAATACAATATAAGGCGGTTATATTCCTATCACTTATACT